>JBBGZY010000852.1:1300000-1667500 GCA_037952925.1 Lithobates clamitans
ATTTGCGGGTGTTTAGCCCGCCTTGGGGCGTTTTCTGAAGCGCCGAGTAGCTTCCGCTCAGCCATAGCAATAGATACTACAGGCGCCGGGCGGAAGCTACTTGGCACTTCAGATTTGATTGACATCTGCCCTGAGTCAGATGTCACTTCCTGGTTCTCTCTCTCATTGCGCCCGAGAGAGGAAGCAGGAAGAATGCTGCTGCCAGTGTGAGGAGGAGGACACCGCAGGAGACTGAAGGTAAGTACCGCTGTGTGGAGAATTGGGGGGACACCTGCTGAGGGGGGGCTCTGGTGGGGGGCTCTGATGGGGACAACTGCTGTGGGGGGTTCTGATGGGGACAACTGCTGTGGGGGGTTCTGATGGGGACAACTGCTGTGGGGGGTTCTGATGGGGACAACTGCTGTGGGGGGCTCTGATGGGGACAACTGCTGTGGGGGGCTCTGATGGGGACAACTGCTGTGGGGGGCTCTGATGGGGACAACTGCTGTGGGGGGCTCTGATGGGGACAACTGCTGTGGGGGGCTCTGATGGGGACACCCTGCTGTGGGGGGCTCTGATGGGGACACCTGCTGTGGGGGGACTCTGATGGGGGACACCTGCTGTGGGGGACTCTGATGGGGACAACTGCTGTGGGGGGCTCTGATGGGGACAACTGCTGTGGGGGGCTCTGATGGTGACACCTGCTGTGGGGGGCTCTGATGGGGACAACTGCTGTGGGGGGCTCTGATGGGGACAACTGCTGTGGGGGGCTCTGATGGGGACAACTGCTGTGGGGGGCTCTGATGGGGACAACTGCTGTGGGGGGCTCTGATGGGGACACCCTGCTGTGGGGGGACTCTGATGGGGGACACCTGCTGTTGGGGGACTCTGATGGGGACACCTGCTGTGGGGGACTCTGATGGGGACACCTTCTGTGGGGGGGCTCTGATGGGGGACACCTGCTGTGGAGGGACTCTGATGGGGGACACCTGCTGTGGGGGGCTCTGATGGGGGACACCTGCTGTGGGGGACTCTGATGGGGACACCTGCTGTGGGGGGACTCTGATGGGGGACACCTGCTGTGGGGGGACTCTGATGGGGGACACCTGCTGTGGGGGGACTCTGATGGGGGACACCTGCTGTGGGGGGACTCTGATGGGGGACACCTGCTGTGGGGGGGACTCTGATGGGGGACACCTGCTGTGGGGGGGACACTGATGGGGGACACCTGCTGTGGGGGGGACTCTGATGGGGGACACCTGCTGTGGGGGGGACTCTGATGGGGGACACCTGCTGTGGGGGGACTCTGATGGGGGACACCTGCTGTGGGGGGGACTCTGATGGGGGACACCTGCTGTGGGGGGACTCTGATGGGGGACACCTGCTGTGGGGGGGACTCTGATGGGGGACACCTGCTGTGGGGGGACTCTAATGGGGCACACCTGCTGTGGGGGGGACACTGATGGGGGACACCTGCTGTGGGGGGGACTCTGATGGGGGACACCTGCTGTGGGGGGGACTCTGATGGGGGACACCTGCTGTGGGGGGGGACACTGATGGGGGACACCTGCTGTGGGGGGGACTCTGATGGGGGACACCTGCTGTGGGGGGGACTCTGATGGGGGACACCTGCTGTGGGGGGGACTCTGATGGGGGACACCTGCTGTGGGGGGGACTCTGATGGGGGACACCTGCTGTGGGGGGGACTCTGATGGGGGACACCTGCTGTGGGGGGGACTCTGATGGGGGACACCTGCTGTGGGGGGGACTCTGATGGGGGACACCTGCTTTGGGGGGGACTCTGATGGGGGACACCTGCTGTGGGGGGGACTCTGATGGGGGACACCTGCTGTGGGGGGCACTCTGATGGGGGACACCTGCTGTGGGGGGCACTCTGATGGGGGACACCTGCTGTGGGGGGGACACCTGCTGTGGGGGGGACTCTGATGGGGGACACCTGCTGTGGGGGGGACTCTGATGGGGGACACCTGCTGTGGGGGGGACTCTGATGGGGGACACCTGCTGTGGGGGGGACTCTGATGGGGGACACCTGCTGTGGGGGGGACTCTGATGGGGGACACCTGCTGTGGGGGGCTTTGATAGGGGACATCTGCTGTGGGGGGCTTTGATAAGGGACACCTGCTGTGGGGGGCTTTGATAGGGGACACCTGCTGTGGGGGGCTTTGATAGGGGACACCTGCTGTGGGGGGCTCTGGTGGGGGGCTCTGATGGAGACACCTGCTGTGGGGGGGGGCTCTGATGGGGACACCTGCTGTGGGGGGACTCTGATGGGGACACCTACTGTGGGGGGACTCTGATGGGGACACCTGCTGTGGGGGGACTCTGATGGGGACACCTGCTGTGGGGGGACTCTGATGGGGACACCTGCTGTGGGGGGACTCTGATGGGGACACCTGCTGTGGGGGGACACTGATGGCAACTCTGATGTAAGGGGACAGAGGCTGCATTTTGGGGGGGGGGCAGAGGCTGAATTTGGGGGGGGGGACAGAGGCTGCATTTGATGTGACAAAGGCTGCATTTGATGTGACACAGGCTGCATGTAAGAAGGGACTGCTGGGGACACCTGATGGCATCTGGTGACAGGCGACGTGGCTAGTGACACACTCGGGGCTCCCACTGATTCTGCATTATGGTGAGTTGAACGATTTCATTTTATATTACAATGTAATAATAGTAATAATGAGCTTCAATCATCCTGACACCATAACAACCATGGTGCCGGGATGATTGAAGCGCTAACACCAGGTGTTTGGAGTATCTTTATCTGCTGATTGTTAAACTTTGTAGAATACACATTTCTTTTGTTGTGTAGGATCTAGGCCTGCTGTCCCTCTCTCCCTCGCCCTCTCCCTCCATCCCTCGTTCATCTCAGACGCTAACCACACCACCTTAGAGCCACGCCCACTATTTTGCTGAAACCACGCCCATTTCCATCAAGTGGGAGGGGTCAAAAAGGAAGGGCGGGGTCTGGCGCCCCCCCATCCTAAAACTTCACCAGCCGCCACTGATAGATAGATAGATAGATAGAGATAGATATAGATAGATAGATAGATAGATAGATAGATAGATAGATAGATAGATAGATAGATAGATAGATAGATAGATAGATAGATAGATAGAGATATAAAATAAAATTCCATATTATTCTTATCAATTTCATAAAATAACCTATATATAATAATAATAATTTATTTTCCATGTATTCATTTTTGCATGTAGCCGCACACAGAGCAGGTGGCTGCGGTTATGGATGGATGTCCAAGCCTGGACACAGTCAGCTGCATCCAGGCTCAGACATCTGTCTTTAACTGCAGTTAACAGTTCTTTGTGCGGCACTGGCCGCTGTCAGCCTGCCATTAGTTTAAATGCTAAGTGCATACCTTGGTCATTCCAGCCACACAAATCCACTGATTCTTGTCAGTGGCTGCAAATATATGGCTGTGTGAAAGAGGCCCAACAATTTTTTAATCAAATCAATTGGTACAGTCCAAATTAAAATTATTTTGAAGAATATCTAAACCCAAGAACAAAAGTGGTATCAGGGCTGGCCCAAGACATTGTGCTGCCTGGGTCCAAGAATGGAATGCTGTCCCCCCATAAAGAAAAAATCACGTCCGTCCAAATCATGTGTCCCTGTGCAGATTGTAATGTGTGCAGACAGACAGATCCTCCCCATCATTGGACTCACCGGATCCCCAGACTCCTCATGCAGACGGATCCTCCCCATTCCTTGACTCTTCGTACAGACATCACCACCCGCACCCTGAGCAGCCTTTGCATGAAAACACAAGACATGTGGGGGGCGGGGCTGAGTCACAGGAGGTGGGCAGAAGGACAGGAGGGGGCAGCATCACAGGTGGGGGGCAGCATCACAGGAGGAGGGCAGCGGGACAGGAGGGGCAGAGGGACAGGTGAGCGCAATTTCACAGGAGGTGGGCAGAAGGACAGGTGGGGAGCAGTGTCACAGGAGGTGGGCAGAGGGACAGGTGGGGGCAGGGTCACAGGAGGTGGGCAGAGAGACAGGTGGGGGCAGGGTCACAGGAGGTGGGCAGGGGGACAAGTGGAGGGCAGCATCACAGGAGTGGGCAGAGGGACAGGTGGGGAGCGGCGTCACTGAATTTAGGCAGAGAGACAGGTGGGGGGCAGCATCACAGAAAGTGGGCAGAGGAACAGGAAGGGGGCATGCATCACAGGAGGGGGGCAGAGGGACAGGTAGGGGCAACGTCACAGTAGGGGGGCATGCGTCACAGGAGGTGGGCAGAGGGACAGGAAGGGGGCACAGGGACAGGTAGGGGCAGCGTCACAAGAAGAGGGCAGAGGAACAGGTGGGGGGCAGCATCACAGGGAGAGGGCGGAGGGACAGGAGGGGGTAGAGTGACAGGTAGGGGCAGTGTCATATGAAGAGGGCAGAGGAACAGGAGGGGGGCAGAGGGACAGGTAGGGGCAGCATCACAGGAAGAGGGCAGAGGGACAGAAGGGGGGCATGTGTCACAGGAGGGGGGCAGCATCACAGGAAGAGGGCAGAGGGACAGGAGGGGGGCATGTGTCACAGGAGGGGAGGCAGAGAGAGGTAGGGGCAGCATCAGAGAAAGATGGACAGGTGGGGGGCATGCATCACAGGAGGGAGGCAGAGGGACAGGTGGGGGGCATGCATCACAGGAGGGAGGCAGAGGGACAGGTGGGGGCCAGCATCACAGGAGGGGGGCAGAGGAACAGGAAGGGGGCATGCATCACAGGAGGGGGGCAGAGGGACAGGTAGGGGCAACGTCACAGTAGGGGGGCATGCGTCACAGGAGGTGGGCAGAGGGACAGGAAGGGGGCACAGGGACAGGTAGGGGCAGCGTCACAAGAAGAGGGCAGAGGAACAGGTGGGGGGCAGCATCACAGGAAGAGGGCGGAGGGACAGGAGGGGGTAGAGTGACAGGTAGGGGCAGTGTCATAGGAAGAGGGCAGAGGAACAGGAGGGGGGCAGAGGGACAGGTAGGGGCAGCATCACAGGAAGAGGGCAGAGGGACAGAAGGGGGGCATGCGTCACAGGAGGGGGGCAGCATCACAGGAAGAGGGCAGAGGGACAGGAGGGGGGCATGTGTCACAGGAGGGGAGGCAGAGAGAGGTAGGGGCAGCATCAGAGAAAGATGGACAGGTGGGCGGCATGCATCACAGGAGGGAGGCAGAGGGACAGGTGGGGGGCATGCATCACAGGAGGGAGGCAGAGGGACAGGTGGGGGCCAGCATCACAGGAGGGGGGCAGAGGGACAGGTAGGGGCAGCGTCACAGGAAGAGGGCAGAGGGACAGAAGGGGGCATGCATCACAGGAGGGGGGAAGCATCACAGGAAGAGGGCAGAGGAACAAGAGGGGGGCATGCGTCACAGAAGGGGGCAGAGAGAGAAGTAGGGGCAGAGAAACAGGTGGGGGCATGTGTCACAGGAGGAAGGCAGAGGGAAAGGTGGGGGGCAGCATCACAGGAAGAGGGCAGAGGGACAGGTAGGGGCAGCATCACAGGAAGAGAGCAGAGAAACAGGAGGGGGACATGCGCCACAGGAGAGGCGCATGGGGACAGGTGGGGGGCAGCATCACAGGAGGGGGGCAGAGGGACAGGTAGGGGCAGCATCACAGGAAAAGGGCAGAATGACAGGAGAGGGGCATACCTTACAGGGCGTGGGCAGAGGGACAGGAGGGGGGCATGCGTCACAGGAGGGGAGCAGAGGGAGAGGTGGGGGGCAGCATCACAGGAATAGGGCAGAGGGACAGGAGGAGGGCAGAGGGAGAGGTAGGGGCAGCATCACAGGAAGAGGGCAGTGGAACAGGAGGGGGGCATGCATCACAGGAGGGGGGGCAAAGGGACAGGTAGGGGCAGCGTTACAGGAAGAGGGCAGAGGGACAGGAGGGGGGCATGCGTCACAGGAGGGGGCAGATGGACAGGAGGGGGGCAGAGGGACAGGTAGGGGCAGTGTCACAGGAAGAGGGCAGAGGGACAGGAGGGGTGCATGCATCACAGGAGGTGGGCAGAGGGACAGGAGGGTGGCAGTGTCACAGGAAGAGGGCAGAGGGACAGGAGGGGGGCAGAGAGACAGGTGAGGGCAGCGTCACAGGAAGAGGGCAGAGGGACAGGAGGGAGCATGTGTCACAGGAGGGGGGCAGATGGACATGGGGGGGCAGAGGGACAGATAGGGGCAGCATCACAGGAAGAGGGCAGAGGGACAGAAGGGGGGCATGCATCACAGGAAGAGGGCAGAGGGACAGGAGGAGGGCATGCGTCAGAGTAGGGGGGCAGAGGGACAGGCAGGGGCAGTGTCACAGGAAGAGGGACAGGTGGGAGGCAGAGGGATAGGCCGTCAGAATCGATCCATTTTCAAATATATATACCATAGTTTGTAGATTCTATTTGGGAGTTTTTTTCTTTACCAAAAAAATGTAGCAGAATACATTTTGGCCTAAACTTAGGAAGAAAATGTTATAACAGAAACTAAGAAAAACATGTTTTTCAATATTTTCTGTATTTTTTTGTTTATATAGCAAAAAAAAAAAAAAAAACTGTGATGATTACACCAAAAGAAAATTTTATTTGTGTAAAAAAAGTGATAGACATTTAAATTGGGTACAGTGTTGCTTTTCCAGTTTAAGTAAAACAGTCCTGAATACCAAAAAATGCCCTGATCATGAAGGGGGTAAAACCTTCTGGAAGTCTAGTTGAATTATTAAAAAATCCAAGGATTGAAAATGTAAACACTGTATAGAAATCGCTAGAGGAATAATCCTAGCGCTTAGGATGGAAGAACAGAGAGGAGACACATGGCAGAGGAAGCTGCTGGAGGAGCGGACACCGGAGCCGCTGCCCGCACCCTGGGAGAGGACACCACAGCCTGCAAGCCCTAAATCGTGTAGGTGCCTGACCGCCGGCCGCCCAGGGGGGGTTGTCAGTGCCATTCCACCGGCCTCCCGGAGGGGGTTTGGTGTCAATGCTGCGCCACCGGCCTCCCGGAGGGTTGGAGTGCTGTCAGTGCCGCGCTGCCAGCCGCCCAGAGAGGGGGAGTGCAAGCACCCCCCAAAAGAAAAATACACTAGCTGACACAGATTATAGCAATAATTTGAATATGTAAGAACAAGGTTTCAAATGTAAAAGTAACATCAAAATGGTAACACTACAATAATAATACATGATCTGTACTTAATGAATGATGATTTTATTTAAAATTATTTTTTCTTGTGTTTAAGAGTTTTGTTTAGAAAAATCCCCCTATCTTCTTCTGAAATCCTGATTCTCTGCTTTTGTTGGAAGTAGATGTCTATATATATATATATACTTTGCTTTACTAGATAATCCCATTAGTACCATTTAAAGGGGCTTACACTTTCAGTGGGGCTGATGGACATTATTTCTGCCTGTCCTGCCATACAAAATAGTGAAGCTATGACAATGTAAGTATTGGAAACTTTTAAATCAATTACGGTGCCTTGAAAAAGTATTCATATCCTTTGAATTTTTCCACATTTTGTCATGTGACAACCAAAAACGTAAATGTATTATATTGGATTTTATGTGATAGACCAACACAAAGTGGCGCATAATTGTGAAGTGGAAGGAAAATGATAAATAGTTTCCAACATTTTTTACATATAAATATGTGAAAAGTGTGGGCTGCATTTGAATTCAGCCCATCTGAGTGAATACTTTGTAGAACCCCCTTTCGCTGCAATTACAGCTGCAAGTCTTTTTGGGGAAGTATCTACCAGCTTTGCACATCTAGAGAGTGACCTTTGCCCATTCTTCTTTGCAAAATAGCTCAAGCTCTGTCAGATTGGATTGAGAGCGTCTGTGAACAGCATTTTTCAAGTCTTGCCACAGGTTCACAATTGTACTTAGGTCTGGACTTTACCTGGGCCATTCTAGCACATGAATATGCTTTGATCTCAACCATTCCATTGTAGCTCTGGCTGTATATTTAGTGTTGTTATCCTGCTGGAAGGTGAACCTCCGTCCCAGTCTCAAGTCTTTTGCAGACTCTAACAGATTTTCTTCTAAGATTGCCCTGTACTTGGCTCCATCCATCTTCCCATCAACTTTGACCAGCTACCCTGTCCCTGCTGAAGAAAGCATCCCCACATGATGATGCTGCCACCACCATCTTTCACAGTGGGGATGGTGTTTTCAGGGTGATGTGCAGTGTTAGTTTTCTGCCACACATAGCATTTTGCTTTTCGGCCAAAAAGTTCACTTTTGGTCTCATCTGACCAGAGCACCTTCTTCCCCATGATTGCTGTGTCCCCCAAGTGGCTTCTCGCAAACTGCAAACAGGACTTCTTATAGATTTCTTTCAACAATGGCTTTCTTCTTGCCACTCATTCATGAAGGCCAGATTTGTGCAGTGCACGACTAATAGTTGTCCTGTGGACAAATTCTCCCACCTGAGCTGTGGATCTCTGCATGTCTTGGTAAGTTTGTAGTTTTGCCATACTCTTTCCATTTTCGGATTATGGATTGAACAGTGCTCCCTGAGATATTCAAAGCTTGTTTTTTTTTGTTTGTTTTTTGTTTTTTTATATAACCTAACCCTCCTTTAAACTTCTCCCCAACTTTGTGTGAATGAATGAGAAGATCTGGACAGCCGCACACCAGGATAAACTGATTAAATTCTTCTTTTTATTTGTAAAACAGGATCATAAGATACATGAGACACCACTGGAGTGGTACAGCACACCGGCTGACGTGTTTCACACTTATATAAAGTGCTTACTCATAGCTGCTGTGCTGTACCACTCCAGTGGTGTGAGACACCACTGGAGTGGTACAGCACAACAGTTGACGCGTTTCACACTTATACAAATTGCTTACTCATAGCTGTTGTGCTGTACCACTCCAGTGGTGTCTCATGTATCTTATGATCCTGTTTTACAAATAATAAGAAGAATTTAATCAGTTTATCCCGGTGTGCAGCTGTCCAGATCTTCTCATTCATCCACACCTATACTAGCAATTGCCAGCACTTGGGGCTCTCTCTCTTCTTCTGGAGAATGAGGAATCTCAGCTTGGTTTGTCAGGAGCGGTGGTAACTATTTTTTTCTCCATAACTTTATCTCTTACCTGTCTGGTGTGTTCCTTGGCCTTCATGATGCTGTTTGTTCACTAAGGTTCTCTAACAAACCTCTGAGGGCTTCACAGGACAGCTGTATTTATACTTAGACCAAATTACACACAGGTGGACTCTATATACTAATTAGGTGACTTCTGAAGGCAATTGGTTCCACTAGATTTTAGTTAGGGGTATCAGAGTAAAGGGAGCTGAATACAAATGCACACCACACTTTTCAGATATTTATTTGTAAAAAATTTGGAAAACCATTGTTTATTTTCCTTCCACTTCACAATTATGTGCCACTTTGTGTTGGTCTATCACATAAAATCCCAATAAAATACATTTACATTTTTGGTTGTAACATGGAAAAATGTGAGAAATGACAAGGGGTATGAATGCTTTTTCAAGGCACTGTAAGTTTGAAACATTGGAACTGTATTGACTGATCTCTGTAGCTGAAAAATTACCTCTCTGAATCTCTTTTGTCCAATGGAATGTGGTGATTAGTGGTCTGAGTAGTCTGAGGCAGGGGAACCATATCTGAATATGAAGAGGTTGTTTTTTTCTTGTTTGTTTTTTTTTTTAATGAAAACTATGAGCCATGTTCAATATATGTAATAAGATAGTTTGTGTTCAAAAGTAAGAACACGTTTATTATGGTTTCATAGTATTGAGGGATAGTGATAAATCTCTGTATCCTGCAAGCAAATGTGGAGGCTCTCTGAGAGTGTAATTATTAAAACCAGAATTGTGAATAAATAACTGTATATGCTGGGGCCTGGCCTGGACATGTCCGCATGAGGGCACTCAGCTAAAGAGCTCCTGCACTCCCCCTAAAAATATCGACACTCGTTACTGCTAAATTTTCCCTTTCTTCTCTGGGACTTGCCAAGAAAACAGCAAGTGTTGCCATCTGGTCTCGTTACACCTGGGAGTCAGGATACGAGCACGGGTATTTTGGTATGGGGCTTTTCATTGTAATTTGCTTTTCTGTTTGTTTGTTGTTTTGCCAATTTAATATCTATTTACAGTTGTTTCACCCTGAATCTTGTCATTTGTTTCTTCCTGACAGATGAAAGATCATCCTCATTAATAGTTGCGTACTTACCCTAAAGCCATGCAGGGGCCTTTTACTACCTCATGTCCCAACTTAAGCTGTTGTCATATAACGTGCGGAGCCTAAATGATCCTAATAAGAAGAGTAAACTTTGGCTGGAATTATGCCCCTTTCACCCCAGGTAATTATGCTACAGGAGACTCATTTTGCCACAGCTTCTATGCCGGGGTCAGCAACCAGTTGATCGCAATCTACCTATAGATTGCAGGTAGGTGACAGGTTGTTTGCGTCCCTTTCTTGCCGACCTTAAACTATTCCTCCCACATATGTAGAGTGGCGCAGGGAAGGAACAACTTAGTATGCTGCACCAAGCAGAAGGAAGGGGAAACTGGACAAGAGGGTAAGCATTTAGTGTAACCGATCCCCTGTAGTTCCCCCTCCTGTCCAGTTTTCCCTTTCTTCTGCTGTCCAGGCGGCCTTTGTGCTCCACTAGTCCCCCTCTCCTCACAGTACATGCCGGCTTCCACCCTCTCCCTCTAGCTGGCTGCTGCTGTACCAAACATTCACTGTTCATTCATAACTGAAGCATAATAAACTGTTTTTGCTGTGCTTCTGTTTGTGAATGAACAGGAAGGCTGTGACAAGCTCTTCCTGTTCATACATTCTGTGTCCTCAATCTCCTTTCTGTGTCTCAAAAGTGAGACATCAGGGGTCTTTATAGACCCCTGATATTTCACCAAGGCCCCCCAACAGGGCTATTAAAAAATAAAATAATACACAATACAATTGCAAAAAATTATAAAAAATAAAACCGTAAAAAATAATAAAAATTAAAAACTACTCACACCGTCCACTCTCCTACTGAAACCAACCTCTGCCCTACTGACACCATATACTGCGCTACTGACACCGTCCACTGCCCTACTGACAGCAACCTCTGCCCTACTGACACTTTCCAATGCACTACTGGCATCGTCCACTGCACTACTGCCCCCTTTCTCTGCCTTACTGACACCATTCACTGCTCTACTGACACCATCCTCTGCCCTACTGACACCATTCAGTGCTCTACTGACAAAATCCTCTGCTCTACTGACACTATCCTCTGCCCTACTGACAAAATCCACTGTTCTGCTGTCACTATCCACTGCTGTACTGATTGACATCGTTTAGTACCCTGCCGTCACCAACCTCTGCCCTACTGACACTGTCCACTGCTCTACTGACACCATTCACCACTCTACTGACACCGTCCACTGCTCTACTGTCACCGTCCACTGCTCTACTGACACCATCCTCTGCCCTACTGACACCATTCAGTGCTCTACTGACAAAATCCTCTGCTCTACTGACACTATCCTCTGCCCTACTGACAAATTCCGCTGCTCTGCTGTCACTATCCACTGCTGTACTGATTGACATCGTCCAGTACCCTGCCGACACCAACCTCTGCCCTACTGACACTGTCCACTGCTCTACTGACACCATTCATCACTCTACTGACACCGTCCACTGCTCTACTGACACCATCCTCTGCCCTACTGACACTATCCACTGCTCTACTGACACTATCCACTGCTCTACTGACACCAACCTCTGCCCTTGTTACATTGTTCACTGTCCTTCTGCCATTGTCCATACACCGTCCACTGCCACTGTCCACTGCTCTACTGACTGACACTGTCCACTTTTCGTTTTTCAGGTAGATTTCCACTTCTCAACGGTTGCCTACCTCTGTTCTATGCTCACACTCCCTACTCATACATTTTTATCAATGGTATAATAGCTTGTCTCCTGTTCCCAAGGAGTAACTATTGTGATAGACAAATCTTGTCCCTTCCAGCTGACAGAGCAAATGACAGATCTGGAGGGTAGGTTTCTTTTTGTAAAAGGGGTACTTGAAGGCCATACATTTACCTATTTGCACCCAACTCTTGTACAATACATTTTTTGTCTGGGGTGTCATCTAAATTGGCTGACGTCAAAGAAGGTTTTCCATTGTTAGGAGGAGATTTTACCTATGCACTGATCCTCTTGTGGATACTTTCTAAGGTAATCAGCTATCTCTTTTGCAGCGCTAAAACAATTTAAGAAATTGCTACAAAAGTGTTTACATTGATCAATATTACCTCAAAAATCGTAATACTATCTCTTTTGAACAAAAAAAAAGAGTTCTGATTGTGCACTAGTCAACCTGATGTTGCGTTTTCCCGACTTGGCAAGTAAAGTATGAACCTGGAGGCTGAACAATACTCTGTTAGATGACAAAACATCAACATACATCATTACCAACTCTATTAACCCTTTTGTTGCCACCGATGTACGTAATGTCTTTGGCAGTGGGGGGTTTTACACAGACACTCTTGGAAGCTGCAGCTGCCAGCTGCGTGTGTATATCTGACAAGCCGACTGCCAACTGTCAGATGGAAGCAATCTACACCCCTTCCACACACCCTGGTAACTTTTTGTCCCCATGTTAAAAAAAGTGATTTAAAAAAGTTCCACCCAAGCACTGAAACGCCCCCAAAAAAATGTTGTGCCCCTCACCCCCACATATGCATACATAAATGCATGTGTTGGGGGTGCCAACATCAATTGCGCTACACATGTTACATATCACCACACACGCCAGAGTGAGACCAATCATTTTAGTCCCATTATTCATGGTTGACTGTAAACTGATGACCTGTAGGGGCTTTTAACCACTTGCCGACCAGGCCATTGCCGAAAGACGGCAACAGCATGGTCGGCTAGTTCTGGGTGGACGTCCATAGACGTCATTCCAGAATGCTGCTCCCGCGCGCCCCCTGGGGCGCGCACTCGGGAACATCCGTGATCACGGATCACGGTAAATAGCCGCTGATCGCGGCCGTTTACCACGTGATCGTTCCGTCAAATGACGGAGTGATCACATGTAAACAAACCGGCGTCACGTCATGAAGCCGGTTCCTCCCTCCCCTCTCTGTACTGATTGGTACAGTGCGGGGGAGAGGGGGAGAGATGGCAGCGCTGTGGGCTGGATGTTTAGTGCCCACAGCGCTGCTCAATATAAAAAATGGCAATATACTGCAATACTCTACAACACTGTGCAACACACTGCAATACTGTGCAATACTATGCAACACTGCAATACTCTGCATCACTGTGCTATATTCTGCAACACTGTGCAATACTCTGCATCCCTGTGCTATACTCTGCAACACTGTGCAATACTGTGCAACACTGCAATACTATGCATCACTGTGCTATACTCTGCAACACTGTGCAATACTCTGCAACACTGCAATACTCTGCATTACTGTGCTATACTCTGCAACACTGTGCAATACTCTGCAACACTGCAAAACTCTGCCAATACTCTACCAATACTCGCCAATACTCACCAATACTCGCCAATACTCTGCCAATACTAGCCAATACTCTGCCAATACTAGCCAATACTCTGCAATAAATTTTAACAGAAACAAAGAATTTTTTTTTTTTTTATCGAATTTTCAGTTTTGTTTTATTTATAGCGCAAAAAATAAAAAACCCAGCGGTGATTAAATACCACCAAAAGAAAGCTCTATTTGTGTGAAAAAAAGGACATAAATTTCATATAGGTACAGTGTTGCATGACTGAGTAATTGTCATTCAAAGTGTGAGAGCACCGAAAGCTGAAAATTGGTCTGGTTAGGAAGGGGGTTTAAGTGCCCAGTTGTCAAGTGGTTAAAGCATCACAAATGAAACATATTGGGTACCAAAGTTTGTTGACAGTTCATGGGTGCAAATAATTTTAAGGCTTGACATTCTAGGTGTCTATTTACTCGGCACAACCTCATCTTTTATAATTCACCTAAAATAACTTCAGTGTATTTTTTAACTGAAATTTTGCGTTTTGTAAACTGTTACGCTAATATTGTGCGAGATAAAAAAAATGGAATTACCATATTCTTATTTGCTAGGGTGTCTGCTTTCAGAAAACCTATATTGTATGGGGGTTTTACATAATCTGCAGGCCTAAAATTATTTTTTAAACATGTGTACATTAAATGCAAAAATTGCTCTAACAGCAAAAAGGTTATAAATAGTTACATAGTTAGTTAGGTTAAAAAACGACACAGGTCCATCTAGTTCAACCAATAAAAAAAAAAAAAACATACAATTCCATATATACAATCCTATACCCACAGTTGATCCAGAGGAAGGTGAAAAACCCCAGCAAAGCATGATCTAATTTGCTACAGCAGGAGAAAAAATTCCTTCCTGATCCCCCGAGAGGATATTCCCTGGATCAACTTTACCTATGTTAGTACCCAGTTATTTTATGTACACCTAGGAAATAATCCAGTCCTTTTTTAAAGCAATCTACTGAGCTGGCCAATACCACCTCTGGAGGGTGCCTCTTGTTCTCTGTGATGACCTTAAAGTGAATAACTAAACACCCAGTTCAGTATATGGACCCCTTATGTATTTATACATGTTGATCATATCTCCTCCTTAATCTCCTCTTCCCAAGAGAGAATAAATTCAGTTCATCGAATCTTTCCTCATAGCTGAGCTCCTCCATGCCTCTTATCAGTTTGGTTTCCCTTCTCTGCACTTCCTCCAGTTCCCCTATATCCTTTTTGAGAGCTGGTACCCAAAACTGAACTGCATTTTCCAGATGAGGTCTTGCCAATGATTTGTACAGGGGCAAAATGACATCTCCTCTCTGGAGTCTATACCTTTCTTAAAACAAGAAAGGACTTTGCTCACTTTGGAAACCGCAGCTTGGCATTATATGCTTTTATTAAGCTTATGATCTTACAAAACCCCCAGATCCTTCTCCGCTATGGATTCCCCCAGTTGTACTTCCCCTAGTATGTATGATGTATGCATATTCTTAGCCTCAAAGTGCATAACTTTACATTTATCAACATTAAATCTCATATGCCACATAGTTGCCCAATGAAACAGTGCATTGAGGTCAGCGTGTAAGTTGGAGACATCTTGTAAGGACGTTAGTCCACTGCATAGCTTGGTGTCATCTGCAAAGATGTTAAAATGGCACTTTATTTGCAGACCCTATATTATTTATAAAGGTATTCAAAAGTAAGGGTCCCAACACTGAACCTTGGGGTATACCACTGATAACCTTAGACCATTCAGAGTAAGAATCATTAACCACTACTCTCTGAATTCTGTCTTTTAGCCAGTTTTCTATCCATTCACAAACAAATCTTTCCAAGCCTGTAGACTTAACCTTACACATTAGCCATGTGGGGGGAACTGTGTCAAACGCTTTTGCAAATTCTAAGTATACTACATTCACAGGCACCCCTCTGTCCAAGGTTTTACTTACTTCCTCATAAAAAGAAAAAAAGTTTGACAACTTCTGTCTTTCATGAATCCATGCTGTCTGTTGCTTAAATTTTTTTTTCCAGCAAGAACTCATCTATGTGGCCTTTTATTAAACTCTCCAGTATCTTCCCGACTATAGAAGTTAAACTAATGCCGCGTACGCACGAGCGGACTTTACGGCAGACTTGGTCCGGAGGACCGGAGTCTGTCGGATAATTAGATCGTGTGTGGGCTCCAGCAGACATTTTTCCCAAAAGTTTGACGGACCTAGAAATGAAACATGTTTCAAATCTTTCCGACGGACTCGAATCCGATCGAAAAGTCTGCTCGTCTGTATGCTAGTCCGACGGACAAAAACTGACGCTAGGGCAGCTATTGGCTACTGGCTATCAACTTCCTTGTTTTAGTCCGGTCATACGTCATCACGTACGAATCCGTCAGACTTTGGTTGATCGTGTATAGGCAAGTCCGTTCATTCACCTAGTCCAGACCTAGTCTGTCGAAAAGTCCACCCGTGTGTGCGCGGCATTACAGGTCTGTAGTTACTTGGTAAAGACTTTGATCCCTTTTTAAATATAGGCATCATATTGGCCCTACGCCACTCCAGTGTTACTATTCCAGTCATTAACGAGTCCCTAAAAATTAGAAACAATGGCTTTGAAATGACAGAGCTCAATTCTTTTGGGATCTGTGGGTGGATGCCATCTGGTTCTGGTGCTTTATCCACCTTGATTCTGTCTAAATATTTCTGAACCATATCACTTTTGAGCCATTGTGGATCATTTGGGGCTGTACCAATACTATCCCCATTATGGACATGAGCTCCCCCATGCTCCTTTGTATATACAGAGCTGAAGAAAGTATTTAATAAATTTGCCTTCTCTTTGTTCCCAGTCACCTACTCCAGATTATTTTGTAAAGGGCCTACATGCTCAGACCTGACCTTTTTACTATTAATATATTTGAAAACTTTTTGTCCTACTATCTTTTGCAATCTGTCATTCATTTTGAATTTTTGCGTCCTTGATTTCCTTTTTACATTCTGTTATATTCTTTTTAACATTAAAACAATGATAGTGTTCTTTCATTTTTATATTTTTTAAAGCTCTTTTGTTATTATTTATAGCTTTTTTAACCTTGGCTGTGAGCCCCATAGGTTTTATTTTTAGCCTTTTAAACTTATTGCCCATGGGAATATACTTTTCAGTGTGTTCGCATACAGTCTTTTTGAAGAATTCCCATTTCTGCTCTGTGATCATCTATGCCAATTTTTCTTCCCAGTCTAATGCCCCGTACACACGGTCGGACTTTGTTCGGACATTCCGACAACAAAATCCCAGGATTTTTTCCGACGGATGTTGGCTCAAACTTGTCTTGCATACACACGGTCACACAAAGTTGTCGGAAAATCCGATCGTTCTAAACGCGGTGACGTAAAACACGTACGTCGGGACTATAAACGGGGCAGTGGCCAATAGCTTTCATCCCTTTATTTATTCTGAGCATGCGTGGCACTTTGTCTGTCGGATTTGTGTACACACGATCGGAATTTCCGACAATGGATTTTGTTGTCAGAAAATTTTATATCCTGCTCTCAAACTTTGTGGGTCGGAAAATCCGATGGAAAATGTGTGATGGAGCCTACACACGGTCGGAATTTCCGACAACAAGGTCCTATCACACATTTTCTGTCGGAAAATCCGACCGTGTGTACGGGGCATAAGTCTTAGAGAGAAGCCTTCTTCCTTGGAAAAAAATTTCTCATAAAGTTAAGTGTTTTTATATTTCCCATATGTGTTTGTTGCTTACAGCTTACATTAAATGAAATCATGTTATGGTCACTGCTATCCAGATGCTCTTTTATATGAATATTGGTAATAAGCTCTGGATGGTTTGAGATTACCAGGTCCAGCAAAGCATCATTCCTAGTCGGGGCCTCAATAAACTGCATGATAAAATTGTCTTGTAATAGGTCTACACATTTTTGCCCTTTAATTGTTCCAGCAGTGCCATTACTTCAGTCAATTTCTGGTTAGTTAAAATCCCCCATTATAGTCACTGTCCCAGCCCTTGCAGCCCTTTCTATCTGTGCATGAAGCTTTGTCTCCACCTCCTCATTAACATTGGGAGGTCTTAATAAACTCCAATGATAACTTTTGTAGTACGCACACCCATGTACATTTCCACCCATAATGCTTCAGACTCATCCTACTCTCCATCAACTAGGTCCTCTTTGAGGCTGGGTTCACATATGAGCCACATGCGACTCACAGCAGGGGTCCGGTGCATCCTGGTTCACCATTTCAGGTTCGATTTCAGCCCGAATTTTGGGCTGAATTCAGACTTGAAACAGACCAAAGACGCAAATCGCACCAGACCCGCTGCGGAGATACGTGACCCGGCTCCATAAAGACCGATCAAAATCTTCTGCCTTAGCGAATTGGATGTGGGGAACCCACATTCAATTCGCAATGGTGTGAACCCAGCCTCACACTCGCTTTGAGATCACTTCTCACATAGAGACAGACACCACCACCCCTCCGTTTTACCCTGTCTTTCCAAAAGAGAGCATAGCCAGGGATATTAATAGCCCAGTCATGTGAAGAATGAGGATTTCATACTACCAACAAGATTTCCAAGCATTTTCTTTGGGAGGGACATAAGGCAGTGGTCAGAGGTGAACTAACTGAACAGGGGATAAGAATCAAAAAGGAGAAACAGCTTTTCGATTTGATCACTAAAATCAGGGATCTAGACATGAAACATGAACAAGATCTATATTGACTGATCTTGGGGAGACAATATCACAGCTACTTGATGCCAAAGTGAAATCTAAATATATATACTTAGCCCATAAATTCTTTGAGTTTTGTAATAAAATTGGGAGGCTCAAACGAGACAGTAATCATAATAATAAATTACTGTCCCGAGGAACTCTATTATCCATTCAACCAAAATTGCAAAGACCTTCCATGATTATAAAAAAGAGCAGTATTTATTTTAATACTTCTATTCTGGGTCACAGTATTGCACTTACAGTAATTGTTCCTAGGGACCTGGCCTGGGACTCACGGGTGTGAAACCTTGAGGAAGCCTAAGGAGACAGAATTCTATGGCGTATTGCTAGTAAAGTGTGTGTGTCAACAAGTTCAGGCTCCTAGGCTGATGGAATCTGGAATGTGCTCTGCACCACCGACTCAGAAATGCTATATGTTCTAATATCGGGTGAGGATGAGGCTGCTTGCCTGTAGCGTTACAAGGAGAGAAGTGTGTGAGGATGTGACGGAGAGTGCTGCTTTAATGCCATTTCAAGAGCTTACTTGCAATGGGCCCCTAGAGGGAGGAAGAACACGTCAATACTTCCCATACACCTTTTGATAAGTCACACTTAAAGAAGTCATCACAGCATTCAGATAGTGTACTGAACATATAACATATTGGAAAATATCCAGTAAATTACCTTTCTTTCTCGGACATCACGGGACACAGAGCCACAGTAGTAACTGATGGGTTATGTAGGTACCTTTAGGTATTGGACACTGGTCACACCCTAATCAGGAAGTTCAACCCCCTATATAATCCCTCCCCTTCATAAATAGACACCTGAAGGCCTGTTCCCACCAGAACGTGGTACAGCAAAGGCGCCACATAGGAGCATGCTGCCCTTGCTAGATGCGCACGGGTGCCATTATTGTTAATGGCATCCCAAATGCATCTAGTAAACCCCAAATGCATCTTGTATTGTATGTGCTTCTAGTACTGTACTGCTACAAATTCCGCCTGACAATGTTCTCCATGCCCTGTACTGCTTTTGACTGACAGTCCAACACTGGGTGATAACAACAGCAAGTAATGATTAGCTAATTTTCTCTCCTCCAACAAGCCTTGCGCATGAAAAAACAAAACAATGGCCACCGCTTCTAAAACCAAGAAAAAAAAATAGGATTTTTTAAAAAAACTTACCTGTAAAATCCTTTTCTTTTGATGGACATCATGGGACACAGAGCCACAGTAATAACTGATGGGTTATGTAGGTACCTTTAGGTATTGGACACTGGTCACACCCTAATCAGGAAGTTCAACCCCCTATATAATCCCTCCCCTTCCAGGGATACCTCAGTTTTTACGCCAGTGTCTTAGGTGTTGGACATGTAAAGATGTCCTGTGCTGAAGCTCCAAAGGGAATATCCTGATATCCTATACTGGGGCAAGCCAGGCAAACCGGATCCATTCAAAGTGTCTTTTCCTGGCCGAATTGGATGGTACCCGGGCCTCGTGTCCGAAGAAACGAGGTTTTACCTGTAATGCTTCTCTTTTTAGAGAGGTGGACCCCGCAGATCAGAAAATGGCTTTAAACCTCCTAATTTCTGGCTGGGTGCTTTACAGGGTCAGAACTGCAGGATCCCCCTATTCGTAGGGGGCCCCAGTCTCTGACGTTTTTTTCAAAAGGAGCCCACCGTGAGAGGTGAAGATTGGGTCTGTGTATACAGCACCCTGCGGCTGGATAAGGTAAGAGGAGATTCCACAGAATTTTGAATTCTAGTAGGTTTTCTCCTTTAAGGTAGATGCATGCTATGCCTAGTGTGACCACCGGGGGCTGCCAAGAGCACATACCTTCTCATGCTGTTTCTGTCTCAGCGTTCCACGCTGCACAGCTCTTCTGACCGGCTCCAGGTAGGATGGGATGGGGGGATTTCTCCTTAGGAATGTTCCCCCCAGGCCAAGGGGAGGCCACAGGTGGGCTGTAAGACGGTTTTTATACCGCACTGTCGCCGCCGCTGCCACCGCCGCCGCCAGGCTGCCATTACATCTATGCAGGTCCCATCACTGCCGGCCTCTCTCCTTCCTCCTCCACCCCCAGCCTTCCTCCATGCTTACTCCGGAAGGGTCAGGCTCGCGCGGGAAGCGCCCGTTTTCGAAAAAACGAAAGGGGGGGGCGTCAGCACAGCGTCAGCGTGCTCAGACACCTACAGTGCCAGAAGCATGGCACTTAAAGCACACTCTACAGGTGCTCTGAGCCTTGGAGGGACACAGAGCTGACAGTCGCTGTAAGGTGGGACACAGGCATTCTCCTAGGCTGCATTTACTAAGGTAACACCAGACTGGGCATTTGGTAGCAAGGCTTTTACCAGACTACATCGCTCAGCAGTCAGTGTTCATTTTAGATACTTCACACCTTGTTTCTTTGCACTATGAGTAGAAGAGGTTCAAGTACCCCCAGAACCGGAGTCATTAAGGGATCTCTTCAGGTTCTGAGGACCCCCTGTCTGCTACATCCTCCCCCCCTGAGGGGCCAGGGACGGCTGGACAGGGAGAGCCATTGGGGTCTGGGGCTATACCTGCTTCCGGCACTTCAGCCCCTGTATACATTACACAAGAGATTTTTTGATCAACCATTACTGGGTTAGAGGAAAGATTAATGGCCGTGATTACAGCTTCACTCAGTGGAAGAAAACGTACTAGGCCTTCCTCTGTTTCCCAAGACCCTCAAGCAGAGGAGCTCTGGGATAAAGGAGATGAATCCCTTTCAGAGGATCAGGATGGGACAGATAAATCCTCTTCGGAGGAATCAGGTGGAGAGGGACCCTCTGCGACTTCCCAAGAGGAGAAAGTCTTAGTGCAGATCCTTACTGGATTGGTCCGCTTCACATTTAAGTTGCCCGTACCTGAAGCTGTTAGAGAATCCTCTTCTGCTTTGGGGTCACTGAAACCTTCCCAAGCAGCACATGCTTTTCCTGTTCATAATTTGCTTGAAAAGCTCCTTTATTCTGTGTGGGATCACCCAGATAAGCGATTTCTTCCGCCGAAAAGGTTTTCAACACTTTATCCTATGGAAGAAAAATTTATTAAGATGTGGGTAATGCCGGCCATTGATGCGGCCATTTCCTCTATAAATAGTAGTCTGACTTGTCCTGTAGACAACGCTCAGATGCTCAGGGATCCTGTGGATAAAAAGATGGAATCCTTATTAAAGGATGTTTTTTCCTTAGCAGGATCAGTGGCCCAACCTGCAGTAGCAGCGATTGGAGTCTGTCAATACTTAAGAGACCATGTTAAGCAGGTCATCAAAGTTATACCTGAACAACAAGCCCAGGGGTTTGCTAACCTTCCAGCGGCCTTATGTTATGTTGTTGATGCCATCAGAGATTCTATCATGCAAACCTTTCGCCTTTCACTTGGGTTGGTGCATATGCGTAGAATCTTATGGTTGAAAAATTGGTCAGCCGATGCACCATGTAAGAAGCTCTTGGCTGGGTTTCCTTTTCGTGGTGCAAGGTTGTTTGGAGAAGACTTGGATAACTATATCAAGAGAATCTCTTGTGGGAAAAGCACTCTCTTACCTGTTAAGAAGAAGAGTAAGCATCCCTCTTTCAAACAGACTCTTTCCCCAGCGCCAGGGGCTTCAGCCTCCAGGCAGTCACGACGGCCTCCTCCATCTGGGGCAAGAAACAAGAGTCAACCCCAGGAACAAAAGAAGTCCTGGGGGAAGAAGTCTTCTAGACAAGACACTAAGACCTCTTCATGAAGGGGCGCCCCCGCTCGCTCGAGTGGGGGGAAGACTGCTACAGTTCTCAAAGCTCTGGCAGGAGGACTTCCAGGACAGATGAGTAATCTCCACGGTAACCTTAGGGTACAAGCTGGAGTTCCAAGAATTTCCCTCTCCTTGTTTCCTTAGATCAGGTGTTCCCAGAGACCCAGAGAAGAAGCAGTCGCTCCTCCTAGCGTTAGAGCGACTTTTGTCGCAAGAGGTCACTATGGTGGTTCCCACAAAGGATCAAGGATTGGGCTTCTATTCCAACCTTTTTACGGTCCAAAAACCAAATGGGGATGTCAGACCCATTCTGGATTTAAGGGATCTGAATCGATTCCTATGGATTCAGTCCTTCCGCATGGAATCAATTCGGACAGTAGTCTCCATCCTGCAGGGAGGAGAATTTTTGGCATCGATAGACATCAGAGATGCATATCTACATGTGCCCATTTTTCCAACTCATCAGAAGTTTCTACGCTTTGAGATAGGAGGTCGCCATTTCCAGTTCGTGGCTCTGCCTTTCGGAATAGCCACTGCACCTCGAGTGTTCACAAAGGTCTTGGCCCCTCCTCTGGCCAGATTAAGGGCTCAGGGTATAACTGTCATAGCATACCTAGACGATCTGCTCTTGAAAGACCGGTCGGTGGCTTCCTTGAACGAGAACTTGAGGACCACGGTCAAGTATCTGGAACATCTAGGTTGGATCCTCAACCTAGAAAAATCTTTCCTAAAACCAGTAAGAAGACTGGAATATTTGGGTCTGATCATAGATACAAGCCAAGAGAAGGTATTTCTTCCTCAGGCAAAGATCACTGCTTTAAGGGAGCTGATTCTGACAGTCAGGACCAAGAAGGGTCCTTCTGTCCACCTTTGTATGAGGCTGCTGGGAAAGATGGTGTCTTCATTCGAAG
Source organism: Lithobates clamitans (assembly GCA_037952925.1). Classification (NCBI taxonomy): domain Eukaryota; kingdom Metazoa; phylum Chordata; class Amphibia; order Anura; family Ranidae; genus Lithobates; species Lithobates clamitans. The sequence continues at coordinate 1,322,898 of JBBGZY010000852.1, forward strand.
CAGTTCCCTATGCTCAGTTCCATTCAAGACTACTGAAACACAGTATTCTGTCGGCCTGGAACAAGAAGGTTCAGGCATTAGACTTTCCGATGCACCTGACACATGCAGTGCGTCAGAGCCTCAATTGGTGGCTCATACCCGAAAACCTGCAGAAGGGGAAATCCTTTCTACCGGTTACCTGGATGGTGGTAACAACAGATGCCAGTCTGTCAGGTTGGGAAGCAGTTCTGGAATAGTCTGCAATCCAGGGGCTATGGTCCAAGACCGAGAGGACCTTACCCATCAACATTCTGGAGATCCAGGCGGTATACCTAGCCCTAAGAGCCTGGACTATCAGGCTACAGGGTTGCCCGGTCAGGATTCAGTCCGACAATGCCACAGCAGTGGCTTATGTCAATCATCAGGGAGGCACCCGGAGCCGAGCTGCTCAAAATGAGGTGAACCTGATCTTAGTCTGGGCAGAGATGCATGTGCCATGCATATCGGCAGTTTTCATTCCAGGGATAGAGAACTGGCAGGCGGACTATCTAAGTTGCCAGCAGTTACTCCCAGGGGAATGGTCTCTGCATCCCGACGTCTTTTTGGCCATATGCCAAAGATGGGGGGGTCCCAGATGTAGATTGCATCCCGATTCAACAAAAAGATAGACAGATTTGTGGCAAGGACGAGGGATCCTCTTGCATGCGGGATAGATGCGTTGGTGATTCCGTGGCATCGGTTCTCACTGATTTATGCATTCCCGCCTATTCTGCTACTGCCACGACTCCTTCGCAGGATCAGGCAGGAAAGGAAGTCGGTACTTCTGGTGGCCCCCGCTTGGCCCAGAAGGACTTGGTATGCAGAAATAGTAAGGATGACGGTGGGTTCCCCGTGGACCCTACCGGTACGCCCAGACCTGTTATCTTAAGGTCCAGTGTTCCCTCCTGCCTTACAAACGCTAAATTTGACGGTTTGGCTATTAAGACCCACGTTCTGAAGAGTCGTGGGCTTTTAGGTCCTGTCATATCTACCTTGATCAATGCAAGGAAGCCAGCTTCCAGAATGATTTATCATAGAGTCTGGAAAGCTTATGTATCCTGGTGTGAATCCAGGGGTTGGCATCCCAGAAAATATGTCATAGGTAGAATTCTTGATTTTCTACAATTAGGATTAGAGATGAAGCTGGCCTTGAGTACCATCAAGGGCCAGGTCTCGGCTTTATCAGTATTGTTTCAACGGCCACTTGCTTCGCATTCTTTGGTCCGAAACTTTATGCAGGGGGTGATCTTAATCCTCCGGTTAAGGCACCTCTAAACCCCTGGGACTTGAACTTGGTTCAGTCAGTGTTACAGAAACAACCTTTTGAACCAATACGTCAGATTCCTTTGGTCTTGCTGACAAGGAAACTAATTTTTCTGGTAGCCATCTCTTCTGCTAGAAGAATATCAGAATTGGCAGCTCTTTCCCGTAAAGAGCCTTATTTGATTATACACAAGGATAGAGTGGTATTGCTCCCTCATCCTAGTTTTTTACCGAAGGTGGTTTCAGATTTTTCATCTAAACCAAAACATTGTTCTGCCTTCCTTTTTTCCAGATCCCTGTTTTTCGGAAGAGAGGTCACTACATTCTTTGGATGTAGTAAGAGCAGTCAAGACCTATCTGGGAGCAACTGCTCAAATTCGCAAAACGGATGTTTTGTTCGTGCTGCCAGAGGGTCCCAGTAGAGGACAGGCAGCGTCAAAAGCTACCATTTCTAAATGGATTAGACAATTGATTATTCAGGCTTACGGTTTGAAACAGAAGATTCCTCCGTTTCAGATCAAGGCACATTCCACAAGGGCTACTAGTGCTTCTTGGGCAGTGCATCACCAGGCCTCTATGGCTCAGATCTGCAAGGCCACAACCTGGTCTTCAGTCCATACATTCACCAGATTTTTTCAGGTGGATGTGAGAAGGCATGAGGATATCGCCTTTGGGCGTAGTGTGCTGCAGACAGCGGTACAGGGTCCTCAGGTCTGATTGCACCCTACTTGGTTGTGATTGCCCCCCCCCCCTCAGTTGGCACTGCTTTGGGACATCCCATCAGTTATTACTGTGGCTCTGTGTCCCGTGATGTCCAAGAAAGAAAATAGGATTTTTTATAACAGCTTACCTGTAAAATCCTTTTCTTTCGATGGACATCACGGGACACAGAGGTCCCGCCCCTCTTCTAATACACTTATATTGCTTTGCTACAAAACTGAGGTATCTCTGGAAGGGGAGGGATTATATAGGGGGTTGAACTTCCTGATTAGGGTGTGACCAGTGTCCAATACCTAAAGGTACCTACATAACCCATCAGTTATTACTGTGGCTCTGTGTCCCATGATGTCCATCAAAAGAAAAGGATTTTACAGGTAAGCTGTTATAAAAAAATCCTTTTTTTTTTTTCTTGGTTTTAGAAGCGGTGGCCATTGTTTTGTTTTTTTGTTTTTTCATGCGCAAGGCTTGTTGGAGGAGAGAAAATTAGCTAATCATTACTTGCTGTTGTTTTCACCCAGTGTTGGACTGTCAGTCAAAAGCAGTACAGGGCATGGAGAACATTGTCAGGCGGAATTTGTAGCAGTACAGTACTAGAAGCACATACAATACAAGATGCATTTGGGGTTTACTAGATGCATTTGGGATGCCATTAACAATAATGTCACCCGTGCGCATCTAGCAAGGGCAGCATGCTCCTATGTGGCGCCTTTCCTGTACCACGTTCTGGTGGGAACAGGCCATCAGGTGTCTATTTATGAAAAAAAAATTGCACAAGGTTCATAGAACTTTTACCCAGGACTCACACAGTTTTCCAATTTAGTCTAATTATATAATGTGTGAATCTTGGGTGAAAACATTAATTAATAACCCCCTAAGTGAAGGTCTTTAATACTTTAGTATATCAACTTTATACTATTCTCCTTAAAAGGACCATGTTTTACTAAAAAGTTTATTTGAAATTTTGCATTGTTGTTCACTTTAACATTATTTGGAAGAAGCAGTTCTACCTGCCAAAGAGATTGTGTGTGAGTTTTCTTACAAATAAAAGTGAATAGTACGTTCAATGATTTGTAGTTGTAGTGAAAAAGGTTTGAGTTTGCTGTCATTATATTGTATTCCCATATATTTTAAAGACAAGTTTAACAAACATATAGATAAATTTACTTAATTTATGTCTGACAGTTTTCCCTACTCCTTTATTTAAAATGTAGGATATTTTCATTCATTTTGTAATATGACACATTTCTAAATTTTTGAATAATGTAATGGATTTTTGAGAGTGATGTAAAGTAACTTCTTCTTCATCGAATTGCAAGATCGCAGGCCCTGATAGCTTTACAAACTCATACTACAAGACATTTTTAGAAGTCCTACTAGACCCTATGTGCATTTACTTTAACTCAATCACTAAGGCTTCTCCTTTTTCCAAAGAAACCCTGCTAGCCCATAATATGGTACTACCTAAATCAGGTGAAGATCACACCCTATGTCAACATTTTAGACCTATCTCACTTCTAAAATCTGAACCCCCAAATATCTCTCCAAACCCCTAGCTCTAAGACTTCAGCCCCTGGTGTAGAAAAAGAAAAGGAAGGTGCGTGGCCTGATGCATGAATCATAATAAAAATTTTATTGTAAACATATACAAAGGTAGATACTACGTATTCATAAAAATGAAAATAAAAATAAATAACAACAATGTTGTCACTAAATAGAATGATATGAAGTGATACCCATGCAAGGGATAAAAAGAACACTTGGCTAACTCGAGGGTTTTTCTTTTCATCAGAGCCCTGAAGAACAAAATCTGGTCTGTGTTTTATAATATGTATATATAGAGAGACAACTGGATGGGTGGTATAGCACTAGTTGAATGGTGTAACCATATGGGTGGATTATCCTTCACTGTAGGGATTTATCCTTCCACATCGCAGTGCTCTCAGCACTGTGGGGGGATATACACAGATGCAGTCATCTGTAGTTTGTTATTATTGGTCATTTCCGGGATCCGGCTCACACGTCAAACGGCCATTGTCATAAACCATGAATCAGACTGAGACAGAAGTACAGTTAAATCACACTTGTTTAATAATAATAATAAAAAGGTAAACAGAGTAAACGTAGTCAAAACATAGCCAGAGTTCAGGAACCGGAACAGATAGTCAGACAACCCAAAACACCAGGGAGCCAGAGATGAGCGTAGTAGAACAGCAAGCAGGATCTGGAGCAAGAAGGAATGTCAGCCAAGCAAGTCTTTTAGAAGTCCTACTAGACCCTATGTGCAACACAGGAGAGCGTCTCTAGAGATGTGACCAAGGCGAAGGCAGAGATCATTTGGGCTGGACGGCTTAAGTAGGTAGGACTGACGAGCAGGATATCATCAACAGGCGAGTCACTGTGGAGAGAAAGGAGCTGGCAATTAGCCGACAGCTGAGCGGCCAGCTCTAAGAAGGAAGGGCTGAGCCCAGCCCTGAAAGCCATACTGTGCAGCCATCTTTTTCTGCCCCCCCGAGTACCCACATTATGAGTGCTAACACCGCTGAGTGCTGCATGGCTGCAACATAGCAGTGGACACTGTACAGCACCTCGATAGGTGGACTGCCAGGATAGGCCAGCAAAGACTTGGACTTCTAGTCACGGATGTTAGTCTGCGACATCTGAACTAACCATTAGGTCTTCATGACCAATACTTACAAACTACAGACTGCATCTGTTTATATCCCCCCATGGTGCTGGTAGACATGGTAGACATAGGGTGTGGCACTCGAAATGTGTTAGCCAAGTTTTCTTTTTATCCCTTGCATGGGTGTCACTTCATATCATTCTATTTAGTGACAACATTGTTATTTATTTTTATTTTTATGAATACGTAGTATCTACCTTTGTATAAACCCATTTGTTTACAATAAACTTTTTATTATGATTCATGCATCAGGTCATACATGGCCTTCCTTTTCCTACATAGCATTTCGGACTTCCCCTAGTCGGCCTAGGCAGCGGGGTATGCATGATCACTCCACACTTACACTACCAGGAAATACTACCATCTGTACTAAGGCCCTCCGTACTAGCGCAGGAGAATATCTTTTCCGTTCATACCTTCAGCCCCTGATGCCCTGGGGTTGTGGAGAAGGGCAGGGATGATGAACACCCCTGCTCTTCTCCACAAGATTGGCAATAACAATTATAAAAAATAAATGTCTGTACACACACTGTCACCACAGGTATGTTTAGAGAATTATACTACAGTAGAACTGTTCAAGAGACAGAGATTCTTTTAGTTTGCATTAAAATCTTCGGAGACAATTTTAACAGTTTTCAAAATATGGTTTAATAATGAAACATGTCAAAGTGGTACAAATAAAATATTTACAGAAAAAGAGTATTACAAAGAACTAAAGAGACAATAATGCAACAGAGAAATAAAAAGGAGTTGAAAATAAAGAGTACTTAATGTCCTGGTTTCCATCAAATAATCAAAAAAATAAGCAAAAACGGTACAGTGGTTCTTAGAAGTCCTGTGTTCCTTGGATTGATGTTAACCACTTCAGCCCCGGACCATTATGCTGCCTGAGGACCAGAGGACTTTTTCCAATTTGGCACTGTGTCGCTTTAACTGCTAATTGCGCGGTCATGCAATGCTGTACCCAAACAAAATTTGCGTCCTTTTCTTCCCACAAATAGAGCTTTCTTTTGATGGTATTTGATCACCTCTACCATTTTTATTTTTTGCGATATAAACGGAAAAAGACCGAAAATTTTGAAAAAAAATAATATTTTCTACTGTTATAAAAAAAATCCAATAAACTCAATTTTAGTCATACATTTAGGCCAAAATGTATTCGGCCACATGTCTTTGGTAAAAAAAAAAGTCAATAAGCATATATTTATTGTTTTGCGCAAAAGTTATAGCGTCTACAAACTAGGGTACATTTTCTGGAATTTACACAGCTTTTAGTTTATGACTGCCTATGTCATTTCTTTAGGTGCTAAAATGGCAGGGCAGTACAAAACCCCCCCAAATGACCCCATTTTGGAAAGTAGACACCCGAAGGAAATTGCTGAGAGGCATGTTGAACCCATTAAATATTTATTCTTTTTGTCCCAAGTGATTGAATAATGACAAAAAAATAAAAAAAATTACAAAAAGTTGTCACTAAATGATATATTGCTCACACAGACCATGGGCCTATGTGGAATTGCACCCCAAAATACATTCAGCTGCTTCTCCTGAGTACGGGGATACCACATGTGTGGGACTTTTTGGGAGCCTAGCCGCGTACGGGGCCCCGAAAACCAATCACCGCCTTCAGGATTTCTAAGGGTGTAAATTTTTGATTTCACTCTTCACTGCCTATCACAGTTTCGGAGGCCATGGAATGCCCAGGTGGCACAAAACCCCCCCAAATGACCCCATTTTGGAAAGTAGACACCCCAAGCTATTTGCTGAGAGGCATATTGAATCCATGGAATATTTTATGTTTTGACACAAGTTGCGGGAAAGTGACACATTTTTTTTTTTTTTGCACAAAGTTGTCACTAAATGATATATTGCTCACACAGGCCATGGGCATATGTGGAATTGCACCCCAAAATACATTTAGCTGCTTCTCCTGAGAATGGGGATACCACATGTGTGGGACTTTTTGGGAGCCTAGCCGCGTACCGGGCCCCGAAAACCAATCACCGCCTTCAGGATTTCTAAGGGTGTAAATTTTTGATTTCACTCTTCACTGCCTATCACAGTTTCGGAGGCCATGGAATGCCCAGGTGGCACAAACCCCCCCCAAAGGCCTCCGTTTTGGAAAGTAGACACCCCAAGCTATTTGCTGAGAGGCATGGTGAGTATTTTGCAGCTCTCATTTGTTTTTGAAAATGAAGAAAGACAAGAAAAAACATTTTTTTTTTCTTTTTTCAATTTTCAAAACTTTGTGACAAAAAGTGAGGTCTGCAAAATACTCACTATACCTCTCAGCAAATAGCTTGGGGTGTCTACTTTCCAAAATGGGGTTATTTGGGGGGGTTTTGTGCCACCTGGGCATTCCATGGCCTCCGAAACTGTGATAGGCAGTGAAGAGTGAAATCAAAAATTTACGCCCTTAGAAAGCCTGAAGGCGGTGCTTGGTTTTCGGGGTCCCGTACGTGGCTAGGCTCCCAAAAAGTCTCACACATGTGGTATCCCCGTATTCAGGAGAAGCAACAGAATGTATTTTGGGGTGTAATTTCACATATTCCCATGGCATGTTTGAGCAATATATCATTTAGTGATAACTTTGTGCAAAAAAAAAAAAAATTGTCTCTTTCCCGCAACTTGTGTCACAATATAAAATATTCCATGGACTCGACATGACTCTCAGCAAATAGCTTGGGGTGTCTACTTTTCAAAATGGGGTCATTTGGGGGGGTTTGAACTGTCCTGGCATTTTATGCACAACATTTAGAAGCTTATGTCACACATCACCCACTCTTCTAACCACTTGAAGACAAAGCCCTTTCTGACACTTTGTTTACATGAAAAAATTATTTTTTTTTGCAAGAAAATTACTTTGAACCCCCAAACATTATATATTTTTTTAAACCAAATGCCCTACAGATTAAAATGGTGGGTGTTTCATGTTTTTTTTCACACAGTATTTGCACAGCGATTTTTCAAAGGCATTTTTTGGGGGAAAAACACACTTTTTTAAATTTTAATGCACTAAAACACACAATATTGCCCAAATGTTTGATGAAATAAAAAAGATGATCTTAGGCCGAGTACATGGATACCAAACATGATATGCTTAAAAATTTCGCACAAACGTGCAGTGGCGACAAACTAAATACATTTTTAAAAGCCTTTACAGGTTACCACTTTAGATTTACAGAGGAGGTCTACTGCTAAAATTACTGCTCTCGATCTGACGTTCATGGTGACACCTCACATGCATGGTGCAATTGCTGTTTACATATGACACCAGACCAACGCTTGCGTTTGCCTTTGCGCGAGAGCAGGGGGGGACAGGGATGCTTTTTTTTTTTTTTTTCTTTATTATTTTTTTGCTTTTTTATCTTATTTTTAAACTGTTCCTTTCATTTTTTTTTTTTTAATCATTTTTATTGTTATCTCAGGGAATGTAAATATCCCCTATGATAGCAATAGGTAGTGACAGGTACTCTTTTTTGAAAAAATTGGGGTCTATTAGACCCTAGATCTCTCCTCTGCCCTCAAAGCATCTGACCACATCAAGATCGGTGTGATAAAATGCTTTCCCAATTTCCCAATGGCGCTGTTTACATCCGGCGAATCTAAGTCATAAAATGCTCGTAGCTTCCGGTTTCTTAGGCCATAGAGATGTTTGGAGCCACTCTGGTCTCTGATCAGCTCTATGGTCAGCTGGCTGAATCACCGGCTGCATTCTCAGTTTCCCTGTTGAGACAGGAGAGCCAGAGAAAAACACGGAAGACGGGGGGGGCATTCCCTCCCACTGCTTGTAAAAGCAGTCTAGAGGCTAATTAGTCGCTAGGATTGCTTTTACATGAAAGCTGACCGCTGGCTGAAAAGAATGATACCAAGATGATACCTAAACCTGCAGGCATCATTCTGGTATAACCACTCAAAGTCGTGAATGGCGTACCTGAAGACAAAAAAATGGTTAACAATAAAACACAGTAAACGGTAAAGTATAAAAAATTGCATACCTAAAAAGCAAACTTGATAAAACATAATAAAAATAAAACATTGCAGAATAGAATACAGTAAAAAAGAGCAGAAGAATAGAGAGAGAGAGAACAATAAAACGACAACTATTTTTTTTTATTTTATATATATATATTTTTTTTTTTTACACTTTTTTTTGTAACTAAATTTTATAACTGTAACCGGTTCCAGGTTTGGGTCTCTCAAAATGCGATGGCATCTTGGGACACCCTGTGAAAGTATGCCTAGTCTGTGCAATGCTGTACCCTACGCTAATACTCAACTAGTGAATGGTAACGTTCAAAACATTCACCAATGCAAAGACCAGGATTGTCAAGACAGGAGGGACAATAATAACGGGTGTCACGCCTATATCCGCGCTTGCTGCAGACACTACATCTTTTTTGGGGGGGTTCGCTGGGTAGGGGTACTCGGGAGGACATAAAGAAAATGCCTCTCATGCAGCCGACTGCATTTGGTTGGGGATGTGAATGGGGGAAGTACGGGCGCTGCAGAAGTGGTGGGTTCCCATTTAGGATTGGCGAATGCAGCAGGAAGGGCACTATGGGCACGACGGTCTGTGTTTGTCTTCTTGGTGGCAGCGGGACACTACTTGTGCTTGCCACCTCACCAGCTTGAACTGCACTTATGGGACTCGCCACATCACCAAGTGTTACTGCAGTGCTGGTTTGACTACGACCGGGGTGTACTAGGCCACTGGTGCTTGCCAGTTCACCAAAACGCTACCAAAAAACTGTTAGCGATCGCAGGGATCAGGCCTGACTCTGCGAACGCTGCAGTTATGCGTTTAGTGTTTTGTAAGTGACAGTGATCGATCGATACTGCACTTGGGTGGGCTGGGCTGGGCCGGGTGGAGGGGCAAAACACAGGTGATAGCAGGTATCTGGGCTGATCCCGCTAACACTGCGTTTTTGGGAACCCTAAACTGCTGGGGACGCTAGTATAGATCTGATCGGATCAGATATTTATCCGTTCAGATACTATACCACTAAGGGAGGCGTATGCTGCGTGTGTGGGTGTTAGCGGTACTGGCGCTAACCTGACGCTGCCTGGGGCTGGTGCTTGCCAGTTCACCAAAATGCTACCAAAAAAACTGTCAGCGATCGCAGGAATCAGGCCTGACTCTGCGAACGCTGCAGTTATGCGTTTAGTGTTTTGTAAGTGACAGTGATCGAACGATACTGCACTTGGGTGGGCTGGGCTGGGCCGGGCGTAGGGGCAAAACGCAGGTGCTAGCAGGTATCTGGGCTGATCCCGCTAACACTGCGTTTTTGGGAACCCTAAACTGCTGGGGACGCTATTATAGATCTGATCGGATCAGATATTGATCCGTACAGATACTATACCACTAAGGAAGGCGTATGCTGCGTGCATGGGTGTTAGCGGTACTGGCGCTAATCTGACGCTGCCTGGGGCGACGCATATCACCGCTGGGCGATCAGGGGGCTAAACCTTTATTCAGTAATAAACGGCGGGTGCCCTGACACTATAAAAAATAAACAAACTAACCAGCGTCACCCGTAACAGTTATACGGTGATCAGTGGTGAAAGGGTTAACTAGGGGGCAATCAAGGGGTTAAAACATTAATTAGGTAGTATATGGGGGTCCCTGTCGCTATAAAACGCTGACGGCGAACCTAAATATTTACCTCCCTAACTAGCGTCACCAGTGACACTAATACAGCGATCAGAAGAATGATCGCTTATTGACACTGGCGACAGGGGGTGATCAAGGGGTTAAAACTTTATTAGGGGGGGTTAGGGGGGTATCCTAGACCTAAAGGGGGCTAACAGTAACTGCCCTAACACAGTAACTGTCACAAACTGACACCATGCAGTAATCAGAAAAAAAAAAAAAACTGCTTGGTGTCAGTGTGACGGGGGGGGGGGATTGGGGGGTGGTTGCGGGGGTATAGGGGGTTGTTTTGTGTGCCTGGCGTGTTCTACTGTGTGTGTGTTTTACACTCACATTGAAGTCTTCTCTCCTCGGCGCCGAAACGGAAAATACCGAGCCGAGGAGAGATGACATCATTTCCTTTGCTGCTGTTTAGCATACAGCAGCAAAGGAATGATTTGATTGGCCGACGGTGATCACGAGGGGGGGCCACGAACGGATGGTCTCCCCCTCATCTCTGATCACCGCTGGTCAGAAGCGGACCGCCTCGGGCACCGGGGGGAATCCGATCGGACCCCCTGCCCGCGGGAGGCAGATCACGTATCCGTGCCACCTTGCCGACGTAAATCGGCGTGAGGCGGTCCTTAAGTGGTTAAGGAGAACTCTCAAACTGTCCTGGCATTCCCCTTTTCTCTGATATCAAAGGGGTATTGACAGAGGCCATCTGACCAATTAAGCATCTGAGAAGTTTCTGGGATGTCACTATGTTTACGACTATGTCCCAAATACAGTTTTCTATAGGTATTCATATCTCTGAATACCATTCTGCTAACACGCAGTTTATTGTCCAGCCTGAATTAAGCTTAGAAATGAATATAAACTTGACAGGTTTTCGGATACCCAGTTCACCTAGGAGAGGAATTGGTCTGGTTCTGCTCCCAGTATTCCTAGGGTGAGAGGGAGGTAAATATGTTTATATTCTGCCTGTGCTATTATGATTTCATGAGTTACAAAATATCCTGATGTTTTAGAGACTTTTCTGGTAACCAGTCTAGCAGAGATGTGTATTGGCTGTTTCATTCAACTGAGCTATTTACGACCGGGTATCTGTTAGTTCTCTGGATTGCTCAAGCTTGTGAGGGTGACAATTTTTTTAGGGTTTCCAGATTGAAATTGTGACTTGAGTAATGGCGAGATCTGTGTGTCCCATCAATAGATTGCCAAAGTCCTGGCATCAGTTAACAGTTTGTGTATTGTATAAAGTGCAGGAAGGAGGAGGGAAAGGTCACCGTGGCTATGCATTCTTATGACAAAATGGAAGGGAAGACTTGTGACGCAAACAAAATGGCTGCTACACAAACAGCTATTCCAGTGCCGATACACATGACCATTACAGAACCTAGTACACCCTGATCAAACCAGATTCATTATGGGTAGAGAGGCCAGAGACAAAACAATTCTTGCCATCAGTACCCTTCATTGGGCAACTCATCAGTTTGCCCACCTTAATAATATCTACAGACGCCGAAAAGGCATTTGACAGGGTGGACTGGGCATTCCTGGAAGAAACGTTCATTTTTTTTTTTTTTTTTTTAATTTTTTTATTGCGCACATAAATATTATTCATGCAGTACATCAGATAGGAATTACATCCAAATCAATGAAGAGACCAACATCCAATATTAACAATATTGTTGTACATATCAATGCTCTCCTATCTGAGCTAATCAGGTCTCCATCCCTATCATACATTGAGGTACATGTGCTTTTTCTTCTTTTCCTTTCTTAATAACATTACCCAGAACAAAAAAACAGCTGGATAACCCAGCTAATAATACCTCCCTTCCCTCCCTCCCCAGGTGATGTCTATACAAAAATAAAAAACTTTGTCCACATCAAGAAAAAGAACTCACTATCTGCCCTCTGTCAGCTTTCCAAGAAAAAAATAGGAAGAAAATGGCCTCAAGCAGTCAAGTGGTCGATCATCCCTCATCCTCCAGGGTATTGCCAGAGTCTACCCACCTAAACCATACCTTCCTAAACTTCTTAGGGACCTCTCTAGCTTCATAGGTCATTTTATACATCAATACATCAGCATTTATTATTTTCATCCACATCCCCAGCGTCAACAGTTCATCATGTATGCATCGTCTGGCAATAAGTTTCCTCACACCAAAGAATAGAATCCGAAGGTTTTTTGTGTATGCATTCATCTCCTCTTGATCAAATATCCCAAGGAGACATCGTAGGGGGAAGCAAATGTTAGTTAGGTCAAACTGCTCTGAAATAAATTTAGTCACCTGTGACCATAGTGGTCTCACTTTTTCGCATTCCCAGACCATATGTAGGAAAGTACCCTCTGCCCCTTTGCATTTGTGGCATACAGCCGATTCCCATCTCTACATTCGGTAAAGTCTAGTTGGTGTATAATACTGTTGGTGAACGTAACGGAACTGGATAATTTTATCCGTAGAGGAGACAACAGACACCAAGTATGTGTCCAATACCTCCTGCCACAGTTCTTCCAACAACTCCGGGACAAACGCGACCCATCGGGCCATGGGCCTAGAAGTTGTAGTCATTACCCCCGGACCCACTGCCCCATAGTATCTAGAGATTTACTTAGCTGGATCCGGATCAATCAGAATCTTCTCCAAATCTATGTTCTGCACCATAGTTTCACCCTCCCCAAACTGCGTGGTCGCTGCATGGCGCAACTGTGCATATCGAAAGAACCAGGTCTTGGGAACTCCAAAATATTCTCTTAGTTGTGCAAATGTACAGAGATGGTTATCCTGATAAATGTGATGTAAGTATTTTATGCCATGTCTAGCCCAAGTGCTATGCCCATCCGGTAATTTTAGAAACTCTTCAAGGGTCCTATTACACCACAGGGGACTATTTGGCGATATTTACAAGGGATCATTTTTGCTCCGCTTAGAGCATAAGTGAAACAGTTTCCCTGGGAATGCCATAACGGATCCCACCTCTCTCCCCAGGATCCCCATCCTGTACAACATATTTTGAAGCGTTTCCTGTGAGGTGGAAACTGCAGCCTCCAGCAGGGTAGTAGCATTAGGTGTTAGCGGAAAGAGTCACCAGTGCAGAAAGGATAGCTGTGAAGCCATAAAGTAAGACCGCAGGTCAGGAAGAGCCATCCCTCCCATTGTAATTGGTAACTTTAAAATTGTCAAAGAAACCCTGGGTGCCTTGGAACCCCACAGAAAACCCACAATAATGGAGTCTATGTTCTTAAAGACACGTAATGTCACAAAAACCGGGGAATTCGAGAGAATGTACAGAAACTTAGGAAGAAAAATCATTTTAAACAGATTTATCCATGCCATAAAGGTGATCAGTAAATTCTGCCATTTCTGTACCCTCTCCCAAAAATTTAGTACAACTGGCATCAAGTTTGTCTCCAGAAACTTAGAGATGGGAAGCTAAACCTCAGTCCCCAAATACCTAAAAGAGGTGGACAATGGGATGGGGCAGTCCAACGGGACTACCACATCCTCATCAATAGGGAGGAGGGAGGACTTTTTCCAATTGATCTGGAATCCGGAGTAGTCCCTGAACTCCTGAATCAATCGGAAGGCTTCTAGAAACGTTTATTTTAATAGGGCTTGGAGATCCCATAAGGGGATGGATTTCATCCCTTTATTTATACCTGGAGGCTAGAGTGAGAGTGAATGGCACTATGTCTGAATGATTTCCCATACAGAATGGGAAAAGCCAAGTGTGTTTATTATTACTTTTACTATTTGCTCTTGACCTGGAATCCTTCTAAATTTGGAGACCACCCTGATATATGAGGGATTACTATGGGCCCTCAAGAATACAAATTTTCAGCATAAGTTGATGATATTTTGTTTTATGTATCTAAGCTGGTAACCACACTCCCCGTTCTTATGGCAGAACAAGATAAATATGGCCATCTTGCCACATTTAAAATTAATTATATAAGTTGGAAATGCTTCCAATTTCCCTCCCACAAGTTGTATTACAATCCTCCTTCCCATCTGTGTTGTCACGTCATTCTATGCGATACTTATTTCTGCTGAACCCAAAAGATCATAAATAGATAACTATGAGAACTTATTATTAACCACTCAAAGAGACCTGAATGCATGTCACCACATGTTTATTATGTGGCTAGCAAAATAAAAGTTATTAGAATTAATATTTTTCTCCGGAATCCTTTATTACCTTTATGCCATACCGATTGAACTCCTGAGACCCTTTTTTATGGGGATCCAGAAATTACTGTATTTATTAGCATATAACACGCACCTTTTCACCCTGAAAATCGAGTGCAAATAGCGTGTGCGTGTTATACGCCAACACTTCAATTTTAGCTGCCTCAGAGGGGACAAGGAGGGGGGCAAGACAAGCGCCATCAGTGAGAATCTCCTGTTTACTTGGCAGCCTCTGTCATAGGAAGTCCCATCTCCTGGGCTGCCACTGGACCACTGTTCTGTCTATCATAGGAGATTCTCACTGTATGTAATGTGTCGGCACTCATCCCGCCCGTCTCCCTGTCCCCTCTAGGCTGCAGATGGGCATTGATCAGGCTGCACTGATGGCAATGGTGAGGCTGCTGCATTGATGGCAATGGTGAGGCTGCTGCATTGATGGCAATGGTGAGGCTGCTGCATTGATTGCACTCGTGAGGCTGCATTGATGTGGACAGATGAGGCTGCATTGAAGGCTCTTGTGAGGCTGCAGATGGGCATTGATCAGGCTGCATTGATGGCAATGGTGAGGCTGCAGATGGGCACTGACCCTTATTTTGCTTCAAAGTTCCTTATTTAAAATTTGATTTTTTTCCCTCTTAAAATGAATGTGCGTGTTATACGCCAGTGCGTGTTATACGCCTGTGCGTGTTATACGCCGATAAATACGGTATTCACTGAATATATCTGGCTATCCAAAAACTCTTCACAAGTCTTTTTGCCACTTAGAAACCCCAAACGGGCTGGGGGATGGGGCCTTATGCATACTTACTATGGAGCCATGGCATTGGTTAAAATTTTGAAATGCACTATACAATGTCCAAGAAAAAATGTGGGTTAAATTGGAGAAATATATGGTAGGTCACAACCTTGCACATGCAGTCGGGCTCCCATCTGCATTTTGCAATCTCTTAATAGGGACGTCACTGTGGATGCCTTATGGTCTTTGAAAACTTTATATAGATTATATTAATAAATCCACCCTACTCTCATTAATGTACAAACTGCTAACTTAATCTCACTCATCTCCAGAACCTAGTGTTTGGGGAGAATATGGAAAGGAATTAAATTACACTCTCACCTAACCATAATTTGAAAATTCTTACACAGACCCATGTTTCCTCCATCAGCACGAAAACATAGGAAACTAGTTATAAGTTAATATCTATGTGGTATAAAACCCCTGTGAAACTTGCACTTTTCTATCCTGGCCTTTTTCTGGCGTGTTGGAGGCGTTGCACAAAACCAGGCAAATTTTTAAACATATTCTGGTATTGCCCAAAAATGCAGAAATTCTAGTATGAGGTAACTCCTGGGGTGCAGAAAATATCCCCTTTCCACATTGTTACAGACTCTTTATAATGTCTATTCCATGACACTCAGGTTTCTATAAAAGCATATAAGAACAGTATATTGGGGTCAATTCACTAAGAGTTAAATACTGCATGATTATTTGAGTTAAAATAACTCATGCAGTAATTAACTCATGATGAACATGCAATTCACAAAAATACCCACATTAAATACCGCATGAGTTTTTATTTTTATTTTGCAGTATTTAACATGTTTTTACACATTATTTTACCACAGACGGGCTGCAGCGAGAACTGAAACATTTAGCAGTGGTATTCCTAGAACTGCTAAATGTGAAAGTTCAGCTCAGAGTTACTGGTTGTGAGGGAATTCCACTGACAGCAGAATTTAAACAAAAAAAGCAGACAGTAACAAAAGAAACAAAAAAGGCACATTGGAGTCTGGTATGAATTTTGGGGGGGAACCTCACACCAAAAAAAAAAAAAAACTTATCAGGACTTATCATAACGCCATTGACCCCCGCCCCCATATATAAGTGGCGGGGGGAAAGCTGCATGTCAGTCGGCAGGAGACTAGCTGCAGGTTTTTTTTGTGTGGGCAGCGGGCAGCAATCATCGTGATTGATGATGGATCTACATAAAGGGACATTTTTTAATTTTTTTTAAGAAAGATTTGTCAAAAACTGTCTACTGTTTTTTTGGTGAATGAGTAGGAGTACATGAGGCAGGGATCTTGGGGCCCCCTTGATAAAAGGGGCTTCTATATTCCAATAAGGTACCCCTCACACCCCTACAACCACCAGGGTTGTGGGGAAGAGGCCCTTGTCCCCATCAACATGGAACATTACCCCAAAAGCAACCCCCCATGTTGAGGGCATGTGGCTTGGTATGGTTCAGGAGAGGGGGGTACTCACTCAACCCCCCTTTCCTTGTTTGCCAGGTTCATGCTTGGATAAGGGTCTGGTATATATTTTGAGGGGACCTCACAGCAATTTCTTTTTTTATTTTTGCCCCCAAATGTTCCCATACCAGACCCCAAGGGCCTAGTATAGACTGCAGGGGGAGTGCACACATTTAAAAAAAGAAAATGTTTTACTATCGGCTTTTTTTTTTGTTTACATTCTGCTGTCAATGAGTCATGATTGTTAAGATGTCTATTCACTGGTTGTTAAGGATGCCACCAGGTCCATGAGTAAGTGCTAGTAGCGGGTGCCGACATCTTAACACCCAGCTAGTTTGTTAAATGCCCTGTGGCTAAACCATCCCTTATTTAAGTAATGTTTTTGTTCACTTTTTTTCTGAATTGACTTGTAGACAGGTTACCGTAATGCAGTATTTACCAAGCTTTCTTAGATTTAGTGCTAAATAGTGAATTGAACCTTTTCTTATCGCAAGAGTTATTTGGGTTAAATGTGTAACATGTACCAAATATCTAATGCAACATCCTTTTGTGAGTTGACCCTATTGCCTCATTTATTAAATGCAAGTCTTATCCCCTACTTTTGGAAAAAGGATTTATGCCCTCCAATTTTAGATTTTGGAAAGCAGAGGTAGAAAAAAGGGTGGAAGCCGAAAGATGGTTATACACATGCAAAGATAAAACGGAAAATTCCTATCAAAATACTTACCGTAATTTTCCTTTCCTGATGGACTCCATGGCAGCCAACGTGTGGGTTTAGTCCCGCCTCTACTACCCTATAGGACACTACTCCCATAAATCTTTGCTCCCCACCAGCAGCCGTGTTCGATAACTAGCCTACTCCAGCCATTTGGGAGGGAACTCCTGCTGCCATGGAGTCCATCAGGAAAGGAAAATTATGGTAAGTATTTTGATAGGAATTTTCCGTTTTCCTGACAGACTCCATGGCAGCCAACGTGTGGGAAATAACTCGCCATACACACCCGGGTGGGCAAAAATGCTGAAGAAAACAAAGATTTATTTAACACCGTCCACCGACAGTACTTTAACACCAAAATCAACTGAGGATAGAGCAGCTGGCTCAACACAATAATGGGACATGAAGGTATGGATCGATGACCAAGAAGCCACCCTGCAAATCACTTCAGGTGCGACGTGACGAGAAGCTGCCCACGAGGTCGAAAGACTTCTAGTCGAGTGTGCTGTCACCGCCTCCGGGGGAGCCAAGCCCTTCTCTCTATATGCCCATTGAATTGCCTGTACAATCCATGCAGCAATGGATCTGACTGAGGCTCGGAGCCCCTTGTTCTTCCCGTAGAACGACACAAAAAGATAATCCGAATGACCGAAGGAAGCCGTTACTTCTAGATATTGTTTCAAGGAGACACCAACATCGAGTGGATGTATTTCCAGATTACCAGTGGATCTAAAGGTAGGAAGTGAGATCTCTTGGTTCTCATGAAAGATTGAAGTGACCTTAGGGTTTGACCCTAGCATTGGAATTAGAGTCACTCTATCCGGAAAGAAGGTTAAGAAAGGTTCCTTTGACCCCAAAGCCTGGATTTCGGACACCCTCTTGGCCGAAGTGATGGCGGTCAAAAAGGCAGTCTTGATAGTAAGTTCCCTAACAGACAGTGGTTTATCGAGTTGTGAGAAGAACTCAAGAACTAGAGGAAGATCCCATTTGGGGAATCTGGGTTTCCTTTGGGGCCTCATTCTGATTGCTCCTTTGAAGAATTGTTGAATAAGGGCATGTCTGGCCCACGACACCCCAGTAAAGGTGGAGATCGCTGAAACTTGTACACGCAGTGAACTGACAGACAAGGGTAAATCCAGGCCTGATTGGAGGAAACTCAAGATGTCCTGGACCGCAGGTGTGTCACATGACTTGGCCCTAGACGACATATGAGTCGAGAATTTTGTCCAAATACGCTCATACACTTTGTTAGTGCTTTGTCTTCTTGCATTCAGAAGTGTAGGAATAGCCTCCATAGGGCAACCTAATGCTTCCAACCTACTCATCTCAAGAACCAAGCCCTCAACTGTAGGTGAGCTGGGCACGGGTGGAGAATCGCGCCTTGGGAGAGTAGATCCGTTCTGGTCGGTAGAAGAACTGGTTCTCGGAAGCTGAGGAGTGATAGGAGAGGAAACCAAGGCCTGTTGGGCCAGTAAGGAATGATGGCTATTATCTCCACCTCCTCCCACCTGAGCCTCCGCAGGAACTGGAAGATAATAGGTGTCGGAGGGAAGGCATATGCTCTGTGGAACCACCAACGTTCTGCCAGTGCATCTATCCCGTAGGCTTGTGGATCTCGAAACCTTGTGTAATATCTCGCTAGCTTTTTGTTGTACGGGGAAGCGAAGAGATCGACCTCTGGAGAGATCCCCAGTGTTAGGATCCATTTGAACACATCCTCGTGGAGAGACCACTCGTTGTTGTCCAGGTGGACTCGTGAAAGAAAATCCGCTTGGACATTGAGAATCCCTGGAACATAAGTTGCCGTTAGGTTGATCAGATTCTTCTGGGCCCAGACCATTATTGGTTCCACCTCTTGTAGAAGAGACAGGCTTTTGGTACCCCCTTGTTTCCTTACATAGGCTACTGCCGTCGTATTGTCCAGTCTGAGTAACACAGATGTCCCTGCTATCAGATGACGAAATGCCAGCAGTGCCTGGAAGGCTGCACGTAACTCTAGAATATTCGACACCAATCTCCGCGCTGGGAAATCCCAGGAGCCTTGAGCCACTTCCGCTAGGCAATGAGCACCCCAGCCTCTCTCGCTGGCATCTGACGTCACAGTGATCCAAGTGATGGGAAGGATGGAGTGAAACCTGCGTAGATTTTCTTTTTGAAGCCACCAGAGGAGGGAACCCCTCATGGTCTGAGAGATGCAAATGCGCTGACTCTTGTCGCCCGACCACTGAAGAAGAAATCCCTTCTGAAAAGGACGCATCCTCCACTGAGCCCATTTTACCATTGGTATTGTGGACACCATGGTGCCTATGACCCTCAGACACTGGAGGGCCCACAGATGAGAAGAGGAGAGAGCCAGGCGAATCCTGTCCCGAACTATCGTGATCTTCTCCTCGGGTAAGGAAATTGTGCCTCTCGCTGTATTAAATAGGGCCCCGAGGAACACGAGAGACTGAGAAGGCTCCAGTTGGCTCTTCTCCCGGTTCAGGAGCCATCCAAATTCTTGGAGAGTTGAGATGACCATATCTCTGTGTTTCAGGAGGCAATCTCTGTCTTGGGCCAGTAGGAGGAGATCGTCCAGATAGTGATAAAGACGGATCCCTCTGGTTCTCAGTAAGGCCACAACGGCCAACAAGACCTTCGAGAAGACTCTTGGAGAGGTGGACAGACCGAAGGGAAGGCAAGTGAATTGTAAGTGTAGTTGGCCTATGGAAAAACGGAGAAAGCGTTGAAAATCTACTGCCACTGGAACGTGGAAATAAGCGTCCTTGAGGTCTATAGAAATGAGCCAGTCTCCTGGTTGGACTGACTGTCGAATTGTGGACAGGGTTTCCATTTTGAACCTCTCTCTTTTGATGAAGCTGTTCAGGTGCGTCAAATCTATGACGGATCGCCATGCACCATTCTTTTTCTGGACCATGAAAAGAGGAGAATACATCCCCATGCCACGTTGGTCGTCTGGGACAGGAATGGCCGCGCCTTGATCTAACAAAGATCTCACGTAAGCTACAAGGATTTTTCTTTTTTCTTCTGTGGCTGGAGGAGATGTGGGGATGCCTGGGAGCACTGCTGAAAACCCAGGTGTGGCCTGAGGAAATCGTTCTTACGGTCCAAAAGTCCTGGATCGAGGCCGCCCAAACATGCCGGAAGCGAAGGAGGCGAGCCCCCACTTGGCCTGCCTGGGCGGGCCCCATCTCAAAAAGACTTGGTCGGTTCCTTCTCACCCGACACACTACTCTTAGCAGACTTCTTAAAAGATGATTGTCTGGCCTTCCAAGATCTGGAGAACTCACGGCCCGGCCTGTATCCACGTGCTTCCCTGGCACGATCCTGGTTCTGTTTCCTTGGAAACGGTCTTCTCTGGCCTTGTAATCGCCTGTCCTGAGGGAGGATCCCCGACTTACCCCCGGTGGCACGGGTTATGGCGCTGTCTAATTTATTTCCGAAAAGAGAGGACCCATCGAAGGGAATACGGCACCAAACCTGTTTTGATGCTGGATCTGCCAGCCAAGGGCGAAGCCAAAGGGCACGATTGGCTGTAACTGCCGACAACATAACTCTAGCCACCAAACGGATAATGTCGATTGAGGCCTCCCCCAGAAAGGCTGAGGCTAATCTTAATTCCTGGACGGGCGAACTCCTGGCCACTTCCTCCGAGACACCTCTAAGTGTCTCGTCCACGCTGTCTGACCACGTCTCCATAGCCTTGGACATGGCGGCCAGAGCCAAGGCTGGTTTACAAGCCATACCAGCTGTGAGATAGACTCGCTTCAAATCCGAGTCTATCCGTCTGTCCAAGGCCTCTCTGAATGAGACCGTGTCTTCCAGAGGGAGAGTCACATGCCTGACCAGTCTCATCACAGCTGCATCTACTAGAGGAGCCGACTCCAATTGCTTAACCTCTTCTTCCTTGAAGGGATAAAGCCTCTGTATTTTAGAGAGAAGGGAGTTCTTTTTCTCTACCTTTCCCCACTCATCCGTGATAACTTCCCCTAATTCAGCGAAAAAAGGGGAAGCTGACACGTTTCTTCTTCGGCTGCTTGAAGAACTTCCTCTGTTTTGCAGGGGCCGTCACTGGCTCTTCCCAGTTTAAAGTTTCCTTTATGGCTTTAATCAGAGGAGGAAGTAAGTCAAAACTAAATCCAGTATAAGGGTCTTCTCCCTCAGAATCACTATCTGAGGAGACAGCAGACAGATGACTGGGTAAAGAGGACTCACAAGTGTCCTGAGCCTGGGTATCCCTCATTGGTGGGTCTGGAGGCTCTGCAGGAGAAACATGGGATTGGCTAGACCCCAATTCCTTTAGATTCTCTTTCACGATCTTCTCTACTAGAGACTTGAGTTGCTGATCCGATCCACCTCTTTCACCTGTTGCTTTTGTATAGCAGGTATCACAGAGGGATTTGCCTATAGGAACTTTTGCCCTACACCCCCAGCAGGATCCTTCGGCTGCATGACTGGAGTGAGACTTGGAAGGGCGAGAAGGTTCCCGGCTACGGTGTCTCGATTTTGAGGAGGAACCGTGATGTCCAGATCTGGAAGAGGAATGCCGGTGCTGTGATCTAGATGAACCACTTCTGTGCGAGCTAGGTTGCTGAGTAGACCTAGAAGGGCTGACAAGAAAAACAAAGCCTTCTGTGTTAATGGAGACAAACAGATCACTGATGCTCCATAACCCCCCCCCCCCGCAACACCCAGGAAGGAACCCCCTACCAAGTACCTGTTGCGAGAGGGCTGGCCAGAGGCAGGCGGTGAAGCGTTCATGCTCCCGGAGGGATCCATCAGGGCTGAAAATACAAGCAACCAGTTAGGAACTAGAGAAGCAGTAAGGGCAGGCCACAAAATCTGTCCTCAGAAGCCCTCTCACCTGACACAGCAGAATCAGAGCCAGGGGAGATACTGCTAACAGTCTGCCAGCATTCCCAAGCCTGCAGACTATTTTCTCGAATTTAAACTGGCGCCCCTGTGACGTCAACGCCGTGGCCCTAGTGCGCACAGGCAGTTACCGCTATGCGCGTGCGCGAACCAAGCCTCGTTCTCGTGCCGGATCCGCGCATGCGCAGAACGGCCGCGAAAACGAAACCAGGAAGTGAACGGCGGCTGGAACGCAGAGGGAACCAGCCGCCATATCAGCCAATTACACTGTACCCGACAGTGCGGGGGAGGCACAGAATACAAGCAGACAAAACAGAGGGAAGGATTTACACAAACTGCTGCCATGAAAAGAAAACGGAACGGACTCACCACTCCTACTGCAATGGAGACCTGGGTCAGGTAAGACAGCACAGACCGGACTTATTCCTGGGCAACAAGGGTCACCTGCTAGTAGCTAGGCTGTATGACCAGTGTGGGGTTTGCCTGCCAGTGGCTAGGATTACACCGTCTTCAGCGCCTCTTCCATATGCCCTTTCCATACCCTGCTAGTAGCTAGGGCTTATTGGAATACTGCAATCCTTGCATAGGAATCGCTCGCCAGATCTGACCGCAGGGAGAAATAATCTTCAGGTAGAAAGACCATCTTAGCTAGGTCCTTGGAGGAGGACAAAAAAAGAACACGGCTGCTGGTGGGGAGCAAAGATTTATGGGAGTAGTGTCCTATAGGGTAGTAGAGGCGGGACTAAACCCACACGTTGGCTGCCATGGAGTCTGTCAGGAAATATAAGTTCTATAAGATTTGGGCCTGTTGGCTCCACTATTCCCTATAAATATAAGTGGCTTAAGGACACTTAAAGCTCTACTGTACACTGCCTTTTATGACTCAGCTATGACACATGATAATAAATCAGAGTGTTTGTTGTTACCCTATACATGGCCTCCTTCCTTGGGGTTTCTTTGAAACTTCCATCTCATTTTAACATTTGAAATCTAAAATGACTGATATTTATACTGAGTCTCACATTGTTGTTTCTGCTCTCTCTTTTCAACTGTATCCTATAGAGCAGTGGTTCTCAACCTCAGTCCTCAATCCTATGCATTAAGGGGAAAAAAACACCTGGCAGTCACCGGCTAAGACCCCATACACACTATACAACTTTTGCTGTCTGATTTCCTTTAGATTTACCAAAACCATGTAGTGCAAGGGCCTGCCTGATTGCATACAAATTGAAACTCTTAAGGTTTGACCTCATATTATATGGTTTTGGTAAATCTGAAGGAAAAATTCTACAGAACATTGTATAGTGTGTACCCAGAGTTAGAGAAATTCCCAAAACATGGCCTGTTGGGGGTACTTGAGAACTGAGGTTGGGAACCACTGCTATAGAGTACTTGGAGAGTAACTTTTTTTTTTTTTTTTTACTCAATATTCTTTTTTATAATATCCTTCTGCTTTCTTGTTTTTTTCTTATTTTGCTTCGGATTGCTGTTAACATATTTGGATGCATAATGAAACTAGGTCTTGTTAAATAACGTAAATTGGAAAGATCCTCCTATTTTTTTCTTTTTTCAATGTACTGAGATTGACTGTATACACAGCAATCCTATTTTTGTTATCTTTGCTACCATATGCATGTGCTCTGTTCTCTTTACAATGAATATAAATATTATACAAAAAATATTGTATATACTCACATGGTGCTAATACGCAAAAAGAGAATGCGCACGTTTCTGTTGACCAGCTATTTTTAAATGGAATTTTTGGTATGGGTGGAGATACTGGTTCATATTTAGTGGTTGGTATCCCTAAATGTGTGACTGAAATCTTATGGTTCTAGGTGAAGTTTTGTTGAACCATCCCAAGGTTACCACAACGAAAAGATGAATCCTTGGATGTGACCATTTAAGAGTAACTGGTTGTAGAGTTCATTTTAATAAGAATAAAGGAATTTTTTTGTTCGGTGGTTCATCATGGCTTTTTATAGAATGCAGCTTGAATAACCTAAACAGACATGCCAGAGCAGTGTTTGAAATCATACAGCAAGTTTGCCGTATGGAATATAGTGAGTAGGCTGCAGATGTGCCGGAGCAAAAAAACAGGCTCATGATGCAGAGTTCACAGCGAGTGTAGCAGTTGGCATGCTGGCCAAATATATTCCACATGCATAGTCATTGTGTTGTCTCCAAATACTTACCAGTGAGGCAGTGCTGCCCCTTTTGAAGATGCCAGTCCTCACGCTGATGCACCACCGCTTCAACATTGGTGGGCCAATTTTTTAGGAAACAGCAATGTTTCTCACAAATGGAGGAGAGGTGGAGGTGTTGAGCAGCAGTAGACCAAGTGGCACATGAGGTTAACATACATCTGGGATTTGGACACTGGGCAAAGCAAGAAGCACAGCCCCATCTGGTCACTATACCACTGCATGTGCAGCACAAGCTCAGGAGTTGCAACTGTAGTAATGGAGCTTCCCGAGAACATCTTAAACTATATCTAAAACCCAAACATTTTTTTTTTTATGTGGATAGACTAAGAAAGAGTTAAAATCAAGCCAGTGAGGGAAGATACGATTTTAGATACTGTAATCAAAACTAGTGCCCCTATGGAGGACTCCCCCCCTGTTCCTATTCATGTGACACCTGTAACAGTTTGGATTTCACATCACTTTCTATCCCATTGACAGTGGTCACCAAAACAAATAGAGGAGATAAATCTTTTCAGCAGGAACACATACAGTAATAAAAACCTGATTACATTCAAAACTAAAAAGTTTTGACTTCAGATACACTTTAACTGTGGCAAAAAAACAACAACCACAAGAGGGAAGGGAGCTGAGTACTCCAATAAACTACTGGGGAAAAGGATTTTAAAAGGATAAAATCCTATTTTCTCCAAGATTCATTGAAGGACACATGATCCAACCTTCTGGGTTCAAAAGCAGTTCTAAAAAAGCCAGACCAAAGTGTCAAAGCAAACCTAAAGGGTCATAGCGTGACAGGACCACGCTGCTGTCAATGACCATGTTCCAGCTATTTATACCCAAGATAGTGATGCATGTTGCTGGAAGACCCAGGAGTCATTGCCCTTGTAGAATGAGTGGTAACAGGGAAGCGAGGATCATATCCATTCAGGGAAAAAGTCTGTAAAATAATCCTGTTAATCCCTCCATAGACGGTTACATTGGAAGCATGGATCCTTAATGAGAATCTTACAGAATGACATACAAGGATTCCATCAACCAAAAAGAAGCAGTGGCTGCCAGGTAAACCATGAGAGCCCTCACCACATCTAGCATGTGTAGGACAATCAGTCCCGCCTCCTTAAAGATCTCCAGCTCACTTCGTTCCTGCCTTCGCCTTGGTCACATCACAAGAAACCATCTCCTGCGTTCCTGTTTAAAAACTGGCTTTGCTGACATCCCTTCTGGCTCCTTATCCTGCTTGCTGTTCCTCTACTTGGATCCCTGACTTCTGGCCTGGCTGATTACCCGATCTGGTTACTGAACTCTAGCTTGGCTGATTACCTGATCTGGTTACTGAACTCTGGCTTGGCTGACTACCCGATCCGGTTACTGGACTCTGGCTATGCTTTGACTATGTTTACTCTATTTACCTTTTCATTTTTATTTATAAACAAGTGTGATTTTACTGTACTTCTGTCTCGGTCTGGTTCATGGTTTCTGACAGTAGGCGAAGGCCATGAATTCAGAAGATACAGTCAATCCACTTGTTGGTAACATTTTTTCCAGATTGGATGAGCAAGATCACCACATGGATCAGTTTGCCATGGCGTTACAAGCGCTCCTGAGTCGCACGGCTCACCTGGAATCCCCCACTGTGGCTGCTCCAGTACAACCTTTGTTGCAGGCCGTCCCTGCTGCAGCGCCAGTCTCTGTGCAGGCACTCGCCTTGTGTATTACCTCTATAAGAGGTATGTCTGGTTCTGCCCCGCTTCCCCAGCGATTTGGGGGCGATCCAGTTCAATGCAGAGGGTTTCTCAACCAAGTTGAGATATACTTTGAGAAGCTGCCCCAGGTGTTTCCCACGGACAGAAGCAAAGTAGGGTTTGTGATATCTTTGCTTTCTGAGAGAGCGCTGGCCTGGGCTAACCCTCTATGGGAGATGCAAAAACCTGTTGTCTTGAGTTACCCTGAGTTTGTGGCCTCCTTTAAAAGGGTATTTGACGTTCTTGCACATGCCGCTTCTGCTGCCAAGTGCCTCATGTCCATCAAACAGAGTACGAGAACTGTTGCCGACTACGCCATTGAGTTCCGTACTCTGGCAGAAGAGGTTGCTTGGAACAATGAGGCCCCCGTAGCTGCTTTTTCTCATGGTCTCTCGGATTCCACAAAGGATAGCAGCCCGAGATATACCCACTGAGCTGGAGAGCTTGATCTCGTTTGCCATCCTCATTGACTCTAGACTCAGAGAAAGACTTTCTTTTAAGGAGCGCTTGCGGAAGCCTCCTGTACGTTTGCCTGCTAGCTTTGCAGTCCCACCCGTGCCTCCCTCTCCTCCCATGCCTCCTGGTACCTAGTCGGTCAGTGAAGATGAACCCATGCACTTGGGCTTCACGCGCAGAGCTGTCTTTAATATTGACTGGACCCCGAGCAAACATTTTCTTGGACCCCCTCTTCCATGCAATTTCACTCTCCACATGCTCTGAGACATACAATAAATAGCAGCTAGACTCAAAATCAGTTTACTGAATCAGATCAGGCAGCGATTGCGATTGGTTTCCGGGGGTTACAGTGTATCATTACCGCTGAATGAATGGCTGCTAGAGGTTACTGCACACATTATGGCTTACTGTTTATTTTCTAAAGGGTTACAGCACATGACTTCTGCTTGTTGACTGGTTGCTAGAGAATACTGTAAATCAATACTGCTCACTAATTGGTTGCTAGAGGTTTCTGCACATTTTTACTGACCACTGATTGATTCCTAGAGGTTACTGCATATCCTTACCACTCAATGATTGGTTGCAAGAGGTTAGTACACAGCATTACTGCTCACTGATTGATTGCTAAAGGTTACAGCACATCATCACCTCACTGCCTGCAAACCATGAACTGGGGAGGCGAGGGTACCATTAATTGTTAATGACACCCTCATGCATCGGCTGTGATGTGCGTATTCACATACACCAAAATTCAGGGTGCTGTGGCACCATGTCTTTTTGAAGAAGGGTTCCACCTCCAATTTGCTTACCTTTGCAGAACAGGTTGATGTTAGGCTGCATGACCACAGTTGTAGGCAGGACTTTCAAGCATGCTCCTTTACCTCCCCAGTGGGCAGCATTCAGCAGAAGTGGTGGTAGATATGACCTCAGGGGGACATGATATACATATGAATGCCGCCTCTATTTACATATCAATGCAGCGGTCCCTGACTTTTTACATATTAATGCCGTCGCTATTTACATATCAATGCAGGTTATTTACATGTAAGCCAAGGGTCTGCAGGGGAGTCTTCTGTACATTGCAATAGGGCAGAGCTGGGCAGCAGCAACAGAACTTTACAGTGAGATATCAGGACGCGGCACAGGACTAAAACTTCAAGGGATAAGTGAATTTAAATTGGGATAGTTGGCAAGTATGAGGCAGCTGCTTTGGGCCCCACAACAATGATGGGGCCCAGGGCAGCTGCCCCTTTTGCCCTGCCTTAAAAACGGTCCTGTTCACGCGTCTCTCTGCGGATGAGAGAGCCTTTAGGAGGAGGAAGAGATTGTGCCTTTATTGTGGCCAGGCAGGTCACTTTTTGAAGTCTTGTCCTACCCGTCTTGGGAACACCCGAACCTTGAGGTCCTGTCATGGACAGACTTTAGGTGGCGTTGTGTCATCCCCAGTTATCCAGAAGGATAAGCCCCTGGTTTCGGTCACCCTTTCTTTGGCTTAGTCGTCTATCGAGATACAGTCTCTAATCGACTTTAGGGCTGCAGGCCTGTTCATTGATGCTGCCTTTGTATCAAAGCACTCAATTCCACTGGAGCTGCGTGACACTCCACTTGCCATTGAGGCTCTTGACGGGAGACCTCTACAGCCTGCCCATGTGACTCATGAGACGGTTCTGTTGTCCATGGCCGTAGGGGCTCTTCACCGTGAGATAATACAATTCCAAGTGATTTCCTCTCCTAAGTTTCTGCTGGTTATTGGTTATCCTTGGTCACAGAGGCACAACCCCTCTTTTGACTGGCTCCGTGCTGAGGTTCTCTCCTGGTCACCACAATGCAGTGAAACATGCTTCCAGAAGGTAGCCAAGGTCCTGTGTACCTCTTCACTCTCCTCCCTGCCAGAGGAGTACCGTGATTTTAGCGATGTCTTTGACAAAGGTCAAGCCAGTAGTTTGCCTCCACACCGGCCGTATGATTGCGCAATTGACCTTGAACATGGTGCCACTCCCCCTCATGGCCGGGTTTACCCTTTGTCGGTCTTAGAGGATAAAGCCACGAAGGAGTATGTTACAGACGCAAATCCTCGTCTCCTGCTGGTGCTGGTTTCTTCTTTGTAAAGAAAAGGATCGGTGAACTGAGACCTTGTATTGATTATAGGGGTCTCAGTCGTTTCACAATTAGAAATGCCTACCCGATCCCATTGATTATAGAGTTATTTGACCGCCTCAAGGGAGCAACGGTTTTCACTAAGCTTGATCTGAGAGAGGCTTACAATCTCGTAAGGATTTAGGAGGGCGACGAGTGGAAAACTGCGTTTAATACCAGAACAGGCCATTATGAGTATCTCGTAATGCCTTTTGGCCTTTGTAACGCCCCGGCAGTTTTCCAGGAATTTATTAACGATGTCCTCCGAGATTTGTTGCAGTTATGTGTGGTGGTTTATCTCGATGATATCCTCTTATTTTCCAAGCCCCTGGAGAGCCACCATACAGAAGTGTGGAGAAGTGTGAGTTTCATCAGAGAAGTAAACTGGAGAAGTGTGAGTTTCATCGGGAACAGGTTAAATTCCTGGGCTATGTCATTTCCACTGCTGGTTTTTCGGTGAACCCAGAGAAACTTTCGGCAGTCCTACAGTGGCCTCGACTCGTGTGGTTACGTCCTCTGCAGCGTTTCCTGGGTTTTGCCAACTATTATCGGAAGTTTATTTGTAACTTTTCGTCTCTTGTCAAGCCCCTGACCGGTATGACCAGAAAGAACGGTAACCCACAGAGTTGGTCTCCAGGGTCCATTAAGGCCTTTGAAAGTCTAAAGGCTGCCTTTGTTTCTGCTCCTGTGTTGGCACATCCTGATCCTATGTTACCTTTTATCCTTGAGGTTGATGCTTCTGAGACTGGTGTTGGTGCCCTTCTGTCTTAACGTCTTACCTCTGAGAGTGCTATGCATCCTTGTGGCTACTTTTCCAAGAAAATGTCACCTGCCGAGTGCAATTACGAGATTGGTGACAGAGAGCTGTTGGCAATCATTTTAGCCCTGAAAGAATGGAGACATCTCCTCGAAGGTACCACTGTGCCGGTTCTCATTCTTACTGACCAAAAGAATCTCACATTCTTGTCTGAGGCTAAACACCTCTCTCACAGAAGGGCTCGATGGGCTCTTTTCTTGTCAAGTTTCAATTACATTGTCTCATTCTTACCCGTTACTAAGAATGTAAGGGCTGACGCCTTGTCACAACAATTTTCCTCCACTTCCAAGTTGGAGTCAGCTCTGGTTCCTATGATTTCTCCTAATCGTATTCTGGCTACGGTTCGCAGCAGTCTTACTTCTCCTTTGGGTGACAAAATTCTTGCTGTTCAGGTCGATGCTCCTCCTGAGAAACCTTGTGACCGCTGCTTTGTCCCAGAGTGTCTCCGTACTGCGTGCTCCAGACTTACCATTCTCCCAAGGCAACTGGCCACTCTGGTAAGAATCAATTCATTTGGCCCATTTCCCAACAATTCTGGTGGCCTAGTCTACGTGCTGATGTAACTTCCTTCGTAGCTGCCTGTTCCGTCTGTGCTCAGAGTAAGACTCCACGACACCTTCCAATGGGCCTCCTACAACCCATACCCGATGGAGAGAGGCCCTGCACCTACCTGTCTATGGATTTCATTGTGGAGTTGCCCAACTCCCAAGGCAACACAGTTATCTTTATGGCTTATGGTGGTTGACCGGTTCTCAAAGATGTGTCATTGTATTCCACTTATTAAGTTTCCCACTTCTAAGGAACTAGCTTCCATTTTTGCTCGGGAGATCTTTCGTTTACATGGGCTACCCAAGGTGATTGTCTTGGACAGGGGTAGTCAGTTTGTGTCCCGGTTCTGGCGAGCCTTTTGTGCACAGCTGGGAATTCAGCTTGCTTTCTCCTCTGCGTATCCCCCGCAGTCTAATAGGGCCACAGAATGAGCCAATCAGTCCTTGCAGCAATTCCTACGTTGCTATATTTCTGACCATCACAACAACTAGTCAGACCTATTACCATAGAGGAGCATCTCCGTGGTCTTCGTTCCACTTGGGCACAAGTCCAGGAGGCTTTGCGTCATGCTAATGATAGGTACAGACTCCATGCTGACCGCAAACGTCTGCCTGCGACTTCCTACCAGGTTGGGGACGGGGCCTGGCTGTCATCTTGCAACCTCCAACTTCGTGTTCCCTCACTGAAGTTTGCACCTCGTTTTATTGGGCCTTTCCGTATCCTTTGCAGGATTAACCCAGTGGCTTACACGTTGGACCTTCCTCCTAGTATGCGCATCTCAAATGTTTTTCATGCCTCCTCATTGAAACCGTTGATCTGCAAACGCTTTACCACCTCGGTGCCACGTCCTCACCCTATACAGATTGAGAACCATGAGGAGTATGAGGTACAAACCATTGTTGACTCCCGTAGGTGCATACAGTACCTGGTGCATTGGAAGGGGTATGGTCCGGAGGAACGCTCCTTGGTCTCATGCTCGGACGTACATGCTCCTGCCCTCCTCTGTGATTTCCATAGACGTTTTCCCCTCAAGCCCGGTGGTCCTCTGAGGGGGAGGGGTCGTTGAGGAGGGGGATACTGTCAGGGCTGGCTCAGCCCTTTCTTCTCTGAGCTGGCCGCTCAGCTGTCGGCTAATTGCCAGCTCTCATCTCTCTCCACAGTTAACCAGCTGTTGTGGATCTGCCCGTTAGTCCCGCCTACTTAAAGATCTCCAGCTCACTTCATTCCTGCCTTCGCCTTTGTCACATCACAAGAAACCATTTCCTGCGTTCCTGTTTAAAGACTGGCTTTGCTGACATCCCTTCTGGCTCCTTATCCTGCTTGCTGTTCCTCTACTTGGATCCCTGACTTCTGGCCTGGCTGATTACCTGATCTAGTTACTGAACTCTGGCTTGGCTGATTACCCGATCTGGTTATTGAACTCTGGCTTGGCTGACTACCCGATCCGGTTACTGGACTCTGGCTATGCTTTGACTACGCTTACTTTATTTACCTTTTTATTTTTATTAATAAACAAGTGTGATTTTACTGTACTTCTGTCTTGGTCTGGTTCATGGTTTCTGACAGTTATGGACTGAAGAAAGGAAGAACATTGTTTTAATTAATTAAACAAGAGCACATCCTTAGGCAAGTTGCCTATATCTCAAGACAAAAAAGCTGTCAGCTCAAAGACCCTCCTGGCCACAGTCTGGGACAAGGTCATTAGAGAGACCTAACAGTTCAAAGGGAGGTCTTTAGTTACATGGTTTTCATGGTTTTCAGCTTAAAAGATCCAGAAGAGTGATGTTGTGCCTCCTTAGGACACTAAGCTAAACTGAGTTGGTGCTGTACATGCTGGGAGAAATAAGTGTTAACAGTTACAAAGTAGCCGCCTTGCCCCATAAGCTGTGGTAACCAATCTGTTTGCCTGGGTTTTACCAATGATAAAGTGGGAAGCACAACAAAGATTGAAGCCTAAAACTGGCCATAGACATAGGGGAATGATATAAACAATCCGACTCTCACAATTCTGTTTGACACAAACGATTAAGTTGCATAAGTGTTTCTGTTATTCTATGGGCATAAGGAAAGGTCAAGAGTATTTATACAAGGTTTTCTTACCTACCTGATCACACTTCCCCTTCTTCAAGATCTCTCAGGCAGGAGTGCCTGCCCTGCAGCTCCCTTATGTTGAAGAGGGGTGGTGACATCACAATCTCCACTTCGTCCAATCATAGACTGCCTTGTATTTATTGAAAAAAAATTCAAGGTGTTCTGTGAATGGTGGCAGTGCAGAGAAGCAATTCCTGTGGTCAGTATGTAATAGGGCAGCTAATCAGCACTCGGAAGTTCACACTGTAGTTGCACCAACTGCTTCCGCAGCAGTTCCTCAGGTGTGAGATATGCATACGTACATTGGTCCAAGCTGGACCAGTGTAAGTATGCAATTAAGATCAAACCCAGAGTCCAGCTTTGAGCTGTGGGATTCCCCACCTACACAGGTTATATTGGCAAAACTAATAACCTTTTTTAAGATAAGCTGGATTGTTTGTTTACTGCTATGATTGCTATTACTCTGATTACCAAAGGATAGTATAAGGATATTTTGATCCTGGGACTGCTGTGCTGGTAATGTGACTGTGCTGTGGAATGTTATTTGTAAAAGGCTGAATGATGATAGACATGTCTTCCAAACCTAAGTATCCTGTTATTATATATATAATAATGTTATTATGAATATTATTATTATTATTGTTATTATTATATATTAAGATGGATGTGTTAAAGATAATGTGCAAATATCCAACCATATCTGTAGCATCCCTACAACTACTTCAGTTATTTTCAGGACCAGATCTAGTATGCATACATTTTTTCTTTAATCATTTAGATTCTGGTAATAGATCCAGCTGAATCTAATTATAACTATTCACATATGTTTTTACTGTAGCCCCTTCATTGTGGGTATGAGCACATATGTTATATGAAGACTTATTAAAATCACCCGTATGTTCTTACCTATGCATCCTTTGTGGCATGGAAACACTAAGGTCATTATAACATACTGACAGATGAATGAGCAATTAAAAGTCTGCTCCAAAGCTGTTTTTGTCACTCCAAGCCCTGCATCCATTTCACCTCTGAGCACCTGGACTCAAACTACAGGCACAGTTAAACTGTATGTCAGTGTAAAATAACTTATTACAAACTTATGACCCGACACTACCTGCCTGTGTTTGCATGTTCTCCCTGTGCCTGCGTCGTTTTCTCCCACACTCCAAAGACATGCTGGTTATGTTAATTGGATCCTCTCTAGTATGTGTACAGTATTTATAATTATGAGTTAGGGACCTTAGATTATAAACTCCTTGAGAGCTAGGGACTAATGTGAATGTACAATGTAAATGTAAAGCGCTGTTTAAATTGACGGCGGTAAATTGACAGTGCTATATAAGTACCTGAAATAAATACCGTATATACTCGAGTATAAGTCGAATTTTTCAGCACATTTTTTTGTGCTGAAAGTGCCCACCTCGACTTATACTTGAGTCAAGCACTTTTCTGCAGCAAAAAATTTCATTTTCCGAACCGATTTTGGGGCCCCGTATCTCAGGGTCACTTGGTGCTAGGAACCCCAAATTTGGTGTGCAAACCCAGTAGAACTGGTACCATAACATATCCAAAGCTGGGGTTTCTAGCACCAAGTGGCCCTGAGAGACGGGGCCCCAAAACCGGTTCGGAAAATGTAATTCTCTGCTGCAGAAACGTGCTTGACATTTTCTGAACTGATATTTGGGGCCCTGTATCTCGGGGCCACTTGGTGCTAGAAACCCCGGCTTTGGAAATTTTATGGTGCTAGTTCCACTGGGTTTGCACACCAAATTTGGGGTTCCTAGCACTAAGTGGCCCCGAGATACGGGGCCCCAAATTCGGTCAACTGTGTCCATCTGCAGCAATGTCATTTCAGGACCCTTTGGGTTTAGAGACCCCAGACAATTTTGGCTGCAGCTAGGCGGCATCTAGGAACCCTTAACTACTGAGTTTGAAGTTCAGGGGACCTATGGCTGCAAATGGGCACAGTGAGGCATGCAAATGGGCACAGTGATGCTGCAAATGGGCATTGCAAATGGGCATTGTTGACCCTCTTTTCCACTTACAGTACCTGTGCATTTCTCACCCTCGTCTTATACTCGGGTCAATAAGTTTTTCCCATTTTTTTTGTAGTAAATTAGGGCCTAGACTTATGCTCGGAACGACTTATACTCGAGTATATACGGTAAATGAATGTGACCACATGTTTTAACCATTTAAAACCATTTTGTAAATTGAATAGCATTGGCCCTGCCTAGTGGTTTCTTGCTAAGCTACTGAATCCCTCCCACTGTCCTCATTCCACAGCATAGGGGCTAAGGCTGGCCATACATTGTTATTCTTTTTTTAGTATTTCAGCCAGCAGCCATAGAGGAACTCCCCACTGTAGTGACACTGTATTTTAATAGCGTCATTTGTTGCTGTCACAATACAATAATCAGCAGCTGCAGCCACTGATAGAAAGAGGTTGTGCAGCATTCCCTTCGAAAGAAGTTGATCAAAGTTTTGATTAGTGTATGGCCAGCTTAATTGTTCTGTAGTTCTAGATAAGAACTAGGAGGGCTAATTAGGTTCCTTGAGATAACACAGAAAGTGTGCACAGGACACATGACAGCTCTGAATTTCTGACATAAAACTGAACTCCAGTGACAAATAAATACAGTTCTGTAATAATTAATACATCATTTAACATATTGTTTTTAAATACAAGCAGTGTGATCACCTGGGTTTAATCTATGATCAGCCTCTTTCAGTCCCTGTATACTGTAGCAGAGCTGGACGATGAAAGGAAAAAGCAGAATAACAAGTCAATCAGTTCATGTCCTGATAAGAAGCATGAATAATGTGGTCATCTGTCAGGAGCATGCAGAACAGCTAGAACACCTTCTGGTGACACTGTGGTCCCTGGGCTGAGTTGGGGTAATTCCAGTGTCTGAGAAGCCTATTTTTGCATCTTTTGTGCCTGCCCTCACCTGCTCGCCTCTGCTATCCTGCCCATTTGCCTGATCTCTCTTGGTCCTACTTCCACTTGCATGTTCCCTTGAAATTATTTGTGCATAATTATAGTTATTTTACATAAGCATTGCACTCTGAAGAGCGATCTGCAGTGGATAGCTTTTTAGAGGGCATTTGACAGTTGGTGAGGATGTGTCGCCTCCCCACAGTGCTTGTTTTAACCCCTAAAAGCCCACATCACTGTGCCGCAAACAGATGCATTGCACCTGGTTGCAGCATGGCCCCATCCACCTGAGTGGGGTACTGTGTGGTACTGCTTTGTGAATGCAGCAGCCATGAAGCAAAGCAAGACGGCCTTGGCAAATATACAACCCTGCCTTGTTGCCCTTTCAGCATAGGGGGTGAAGTTGTGGGGCAGTAAAAATGTGTCTAAACCCCCTTTTTTTACTGCCTCTCAACTGTAATTGTACAATTAGCTTTAGTTGATTAGCTTGTAACTAAGCATTTGCTTCTCTTGCATGTGTGTTACACTGTTTAGTTATTGGTTTGCCTATGCATGTGTTATATTTTGAATGTTGCATGCTCACTAAATAAATAGTATTGCTTTCACATAAGCAGTGGTATCTTCTGATATGTAGCTCACATATCTGGATCCAGCAGATCACAAGTAACTTCTTACTGCTTTCCTGACACATCAGACCGAGGACATCCTGAAGTAGGAGCACGCATGCTCCAAACGCGCACCTGATGGCCCTGTGCCCCACATCCAGTAACGTTACAGCCAATGGGGAGACGACTGCCAGCTTGACTCGGAGCCTTGGAAACCCCTGCAGCTAGCGAGACAGCAGCAGCACCCCACACCGCTGGCTATCTGGATCAGGACTACACAGCGAGCCTCCCCTTGTAAGTAGCCATTTTAACCCTTACCATGCAAGTTAATTCTATTAAGTATATTCTATATACATCTTTAACCCATCAAACTTGTTGCTAACCCATTAAAGCCTGAATTGAACTTTCCAGGGTTCAAGCTACCCCCAACCACTGGATTTTATTATCATAATCACCTTTACCTATAGTTTTGATTCCCACCCATCCGTCTGGTTTAGGTATCTTATCTTTTTAATTGGCTATTTCATTTTTGTATATGAACCACATGTTATGCATATGAGCCTGAACAAACTCAGTGATCAATTTAATAATATTTAAAGTGCATGTAAGTGAATTGCTGTGATCTACCGGCCCCCTGGACCATTATCGACTTTCCTTGATGAGTTTTCTGCCTGGCTACCCTACTTTCTCTGTTCGGATATTCCCACAATCCTTCTCGGTGATTTCAACATCCCTGCTAATACAAACACTCCTGCTACTTCTAAACTTCTTAGTCTAACCTCTTCATTTGACCTGAAGCAAAGGGAACAGGCTTCTACTCACTCTGATGGCAACACCCTTGACCTTGTATTCTCTTACCTATGCACTCCATGCAACTTCTCAAACAATCCTTTTCCTCTCTCCGACCACCACCTTATTAGTTTATCTCTCCCCCTGTCTTCCACCACCTTTCCCTCCAATCGCCTAACCATCACCCGTAGAAACTTTTGCAACTTCAACTCCTCTCTCCTCCATTCTGCTACCGACCACCTCTATGACAAAATCTCTCCCCTGTCCTGCCCCAACCAAGCCATGTCCATCTACAATAAATCTCTGTCCTCCACCCTGGACAAGCTCGCTCCCCTCACTACACGCAGAATCAGGCTTTGACCCCTACAACCCTGGCAAACAGATGACACTAAAATTCTCAAAAAACGTAGTCGCGCTCTTGAGCGTCTGTGGCACAAGACTAAGTCTCTCAAAGACTTCAACCAATACAAATCTGCCCTCCAAAAATACTATTCTTTCCTCCACACTGCCAAGCAAACCTATTTTACAACTCTCATTAACACCTTCTCATCCAATCCCCGTAAACTCTTATCTACCTTCAACTCTC
Source organism: Lithobates clamitans (assembly GCA_037952925.1). NCBI lineage: Eukaryota > Metazoa > Chordata > Amphibia > Anura > Ranidae > Lithobates > Lithobates clamitans. Next base: position 1,360,163 of record JBBGZY010000852.1, read on the forward strand.
TACTTTGTCCTCCACCGCCTCCCCCCACTGACTTACTCACTTCAAAAACAAGATTGATACAATCCGTGATGAAATCTCCACTCTACAGGTATCTCCCCCAGCTAAGACCCCATGTACACAGATACAACTGACACTCCCCTATTCAAATCTGCTACTCCAGACAAAGTTGCTAAACTCCTTTCTATCGCCCACCTAACCACCTGTCCCCTGGACCCTATTCCCTCTCAAATGCTACGGTCACCCTCTGACCCCATCCTACACTCTCTAACCCACATCTTCAATCTCTCCCTCACCTCTGGCGTCTTCCCCGATGCTCTAAAACAGGCACTGGTCACTCCCATACTCAAAAAGCCGTCCTTGGACCCTACCAATCTTAACAACCAACGCCCTATCTCCTTGCTTCCCTTTTCCTCTAAACTCCTTGAACGCCTGGTTTACAACCAACTGAGTGACCACCTCATTAAAAACAACCTTCTTGATCCCCTTCAATCTGGATTTCGCCCTCAACACTCCACAGAAACTGCTCTTTTAAAACTCACAAATGACCTACTAACTGCAGAAACCAACAGACACTATTCTGTACTCCTACTTCTGGATCTTTCAGCTGCCTTTGACACGGTTGACCACCCCCTCCTCCTCGAAAAACTTTACTCCCTCGGTCTCCGTGACTGTGCTCTTCAGTGGCTTTCATCCTACCTATCCCAACGCACCTTCAGTGTCACTTACAATTCTACATACTCCACTCCTCTTCCCTTCTCTGTCTGGGTCACCCAAGGTTCTGTTCTTGGACCTCTTTTATTTTCAATCTACACTTCTTCCCTGGGTCAGCTGATAGCCTCTCACGGCTTTCAATATCATTTCTATGCTGATGACACACAAATCTATCTCTCCACCCCTCCACTCACTCCATCAGTCTCCTCACGCATCACTAACTTACTAACCGACATATCTGTATGGATGTCACACCACTTCCTCAAACTCAACTTGTCCAAAACCGAGCTTATAATATTTTCTCCCCCACGTGCCTCTTCCCCTGTCTTCTCTGTGAAGAGCAATGGCAAAACCATCCACCTGTCCCCATATGTCAGGGTGCTAGGTGTTATCCTAGATTCTGAACTCTCCTTTCAGCCCCACATCCAATCACTTTCCAAAGCTTGCCACCTCAACCTCTGCAACATCTCTAAACTACGTCCCTTTCTAACCAGTGAAACCACAAAGCTCCTGATTCTCTCCCTGGTTATCTCTCGCCTTGACTACTGCATCTCACTCCTCATTGGCTTACCTCTCAATAGACTATCCCCCCTTAACTCCATCATGAATGCGGCTGCCAGACTCATCCACCTTACAAACCGCTCAGTGTCTGCTACACCTATCTGCCAATCCTTCCATTGGCTACCACTCGCCCAACGAATTAAATTCAAAATACTAACGCTTAAGTTACAAAGCCATCCACAACTGTGCCCCCAGCTACATCACTAACCTAGTCTCAAAATACCAACCTAAACGCCATCTCCGTTACTCCCAAGATCTCCTGCTCTCTAGCTCCCTCATCTTCCTCAGCACCCTCGCCCATCCTCTGGAATTCCATACCCCAATCTGTCAGACTGTCTCCAAATTTATCCACTTTTAGGCGATCCCTGAAAACTTTCCTCTTCAGAGAAGCCTATCCTGCCTCCATCTAACAACTGCACTATTTTCTCCATTAGCTCATTCCCCACAGCTATTACCCTTTTGTATAACTTGACCCTCCCTCCTAGATTGTAAGCTCTAACGAGCAGGGCCCTCTGATTCCTCCTGTATTGAATTGTATTGTACTTGTACTGTCTGCCCTAATGTTGGTAAGCGCTGCGTAAACTGTCGGCGCTATATAAATCCTGTATAATAATAATAATAATAATAAGTAAACATCAAGTGCATATAAACCAATATGACTGATGAGTGAGCATCAATATAAACAGTGTGTACCAATAATGAAGGTGCAAAAGTGCTGATGAGGTGAATCAATCGGTGCAAAAAAATCATTACAAAAATTGACATATGTAATGCAACATAAATAAAGTGCATAAGTGCTAATAGTCACAATGAAGTGAATAACAGCAGAGAAATTCAATGAAAATCAAAGTCCATCATGGTCTGCTTGAGCCAGTCCCACAGTAAACCGGATTGGTGTGGAATGAAGACTAATGCCGCGTACACACGGTCGGACTTTTCATCTACAAAAGTCCGACAGCCTGTCCAACAGACTTCCGGTGGACTTTCGGCGGACTTGCGGCAGACTTTCTAACGAACGGACTTGCCTACACACGACCACACAAAAGTTCGACAGCCTAGTACGCGGTGACGTACATCAAGTCCGGCGAGACTATAAAACGGAAGTTCAATAGCCCGTACGACACCCTTTGGGCTCCTTCTGCTAATCTCGTGTTTATCTCGTGTTAGTAGAAGTTTGGTGAGAGACGATTCGCGCTTGTGAGACTCGTATTTTTCAGTTCGTTTTAACTGTTGTTCAGTCTGTGCTTGTGAGGTTTGTATCTGCTTTTTAGTGCGTTTGGTCAGTTGGCATTGAGAAATCTTTGTTTTATTGGCCGCTCGTTCCTGATTTTCAGGTCGTTCTTCACAGGCCTTGCTGTTCTTCAGTGCGTTCTGTTAAGTGCGTTCTGACCAGCCGACCGTTTTATAGCCATGTTACCTGTACGTACTCGTCGTCGAGCTCGTGCATTGTATGTGTTTGGTGCTGTAGTTTATTCTTCAGACCAAGACCAGTCCATGAACAGGGCGAGGAGGAGTTCATGGACCAAGAATTGGTTGCTCCAGCGTGACCAGTTCTGTCACATGCCATTGCTCCGTGAGATCCGTGAGAATAATCCTGAGGATTTCAGGAACTTTCTCCGGATGACGGACCCCGTTTTTGACCGTTTGGTGGCTTTGCTGACCCCCTATATCAGCAGGCAGGATACCTGCATGAGGCAAGCCATCACTCCGGAGCAGAGGCTAGTTGCCACATTGCGGTACTTGGCGACGGGGAGAAGCCTGCAGGACCTCAAGTTCTCGACAGGCATCTCCCCCCAGGCTCTGGGGATCATTATCCCAGAGACCTGTTCTGCCATCATCCAGGTCCTGCAGAAGGACTATATTAAGGTAAGATTTTTTTCTTTTATTAGCATCACATGTTTTTATTTATTCTCTGATAATGTAATGTATTTCTTAGCTCAAACACTACTTACCATCATTGTAATATAGTGTGAATGTCCCCTTTTTCTTCTCACGCATGCTTGATTTGTTTCATGTTCTTTTTTGTCATGCATGTATATTTGCCTTCAATAACCTCTCCAGCATACAATGCTGGTCACATATTCACCTAGTCTACTCAGTTTGAATGTATTTAGTCAGCTGCATTGTATTTTGTTTCCCCTAAACTCTATCCAAATAGTGTGCTTATAATTAGCTTGATTTCAACCCCCCCCCCCCCCCCGCCCCCTAATAATTTGCTAGAATCTTCTGTGGTGTTGATTTTTAAATAGCAATATATGTTGCACTTTGCAAAATGCATGTGCACTCTACAAGTGCATTTGCTCCAGTGCTTTAGTAAATGAGCAGAAGCTCTGCTGATTTCCATCATCAAATCATATGCAAGCCACAAAGTGTTTTCATTAATGTGATTGTGTACTCCTTGCAACATGAAAGCCTTTTTACCTTACCTCATTTACTTTAAGCTGGGGAGCAACTGCACTTGCAGAGTGGGACAACTGCAGTCTTGTAGCCTTTTTAGTCCATAAATCCCTGTGTGTCCTAAAATTAATATTTTTTGGTAATTTCACCACCCCCTAAAATTTAATCAATGTTCCATCAGAGAGGGTGAGCAATCTGATAAGTGTGCCTTTCCATATTATTTCTTCCAGAAGATATAAATTATTTAATGTTATACTGATGCTGTGGAATAATGTTTTTAATTGTATAATTTTCTTGCAATGTTCAATTCAAAATTACTGATTTTTGTTTTCTTGTTTGATTCCCCAGTTTCCTTCAACGCCACAGGAATGGCAGACTGTGGCATCCCATTTTGCCACCCGTTGGGACTTTCCCAATTGTGGAGGGGCTATAGATGGGAAACATGTCCACATTGTGCCACCACCCCATTCGGGGTCATACTATTTTAATTATAAGTTCCACAGTATTGTTTTAATGGCGGTGGTGTCGGCACACTATGAATTTCTATATGTGGACGTGGGGAAGAATGGCCGGATGTCGGATGGAGGAGTATTTGCCCAGACGGAGTTCTGCCAGCGTCTCCAGAGTGGTGGCCTGGGATTGCCACCTGATGCGGATAACGTGGAAGGACTCCCCTTTGTCTTCATTGCCGATAAAGCCTTCGCTCTGAGCAAGCACCTCATGAGGCCATTCCCCCAAAGAACCCTCACCCCGGAGAGGAGGGTTTTTAATTTCCGGCTGGCCAGAGCTAGAAGAGTGGTTGAGAATGCGTTTGGGATTCTGGCCAGCCGGTTCCGCCTGTTTCAAACCTCCATTAAGTTGGCGGAATACAAACTTAATTTTATCATTTTATCGTGCTGCATCCTGCACAACTTTTTGCACAAACATTCTCAAAATTATATGGTGCCAGTTGGGCCTGAGGCCGGACTTATCGTTGAGAATCTTACGGGCCTGGATACTGTCCATACTGGCTTGGCCCCCCAAAGTGCCCGTCAAGTTAGACAGCAATATGTTAATTATTTTATGGGTAGGGGGGCCATTGCAATGGGCCAGGATATGTAAAGATTTAAAATAAAAACAATCTTGATGAAATCTTGAATTATATTTATTGCTTGCCTTTCTTTTGGGCTTTCTCCTAGGTTATGGTCGAGCAGTTGTAGTGCCAACTGTATTTTCCTTGTAAATTTCTAAATAAGCTCCATTGCCACTGTAAACAACTTTTTTGAAATTTATAAACAAACTGATACTGAGCATTGAAATAACAAACCACACATTTATTTAATTCTAAGCAGATGTTTTTAATCTTTGGTATCCATTCAGTTATGCATTTAGTATAAAATGTTCCTAGCCAAAAATATAATGATATATTAAATAAATTTAGAATAATATAATTAGAGTTAAATATTTTTAGATAATCAAAAATAAAATTTGTTGGACATTTTGATTTTAGCAAACAGACCTTTTTTTATTTTTTATTTTTTTTTGTCTTTTTTCAAATCCTTTTTTTTTTTTGTCTTTTTTCAAATCCTTTTTTTTTTGTTTTTTTTGTTTTTTTTGAAAAATAGGCCTCCTTTTTTAAATGTTGTTAAACAGGCATATCATTTAACAGAAAATAATAAAGAGAAGGCCCAGAATGGGGTCAGCAAACCAGGAAATGAAGGACATGATCGATGTTTTGGGGTTTAAAAAAGGGCATTTAGATTCGACCCAAAACATCAATCATGTCCTTCATTTCCTGCTGCATACGATCCAGCCGATTCCGCATTTGATCGATCTCCCCATTCCAGGCCAGTATTTGAGCAATTAGCCGTTGGGCACTGTCTGTGGTGAAATAGTCACTTGGACCTAAAGTGGAATGAGAAAAAAAATGTGTTTAGAAATATGCACACATACATAGTTTACCTTACCATAAAGCTGGTGTCTCAGACACTGACCTGGTGGGGTGCCCATGTCGCATACTTCATGAACATCCTCGGGGGTGGTGCTGTTGCTTGACTCAAGCACAACCAGATCACCTAAAATAGAGTAGAAAAATTACATAAAATAAAAGGCAGCCATGCATACATTACCGTAAGCTGGTGTGTCAGACACTCACCTGGTGGGGTGCCCATGTCGCCCACCTCTCCTTCCTCCACATCCTCAGTGGGGCTTGGGCTGATTTCCCAAGTATGTTCTTTTGCTTGGGGGGGACTGGGTTCTTCTTGTTGGCTGAGTGATTTTTCCCCTATGTGAAGCAAAAAATTAATATACTTAGCACACAGATATTTTAGTACATACTAATCTTCAAACATTTGTAGTGAAGTGGTGTACAAATTGTCTGTTTGTGTAGAGTTCCTAGTAGACTTCAAGATTTTAATTTCTAAAGACATATCAAGATAGATAGATATCTCGATATCTAGATATCAATATCAAAATATATCTAAAAATCTTTGGATCTCTCTCTCTCTATATCTATAACTAAATATAAATCTTAAATCTCAAACAAAATCTAAATATAAAAATAGATATTAATTTAAATTAAAAAAAAAAAAAATTCTATATCTATCTATATCTACCTATATATCTATATACATACATATATACATACATACATATAAACACACATATACATATATATATATATATATATATATATATATATATATATATATACACATATATATATATACATATATATATATATATATATATATATATATATACACACATATATATATATATATATATATATATATATATATATATATATACACATATATATATATATGTATGTGTATATATATATATATATATATATATATATATATATATGTGTGTATAGGAATGAAAAGCACATGGAGCAGTATACGAGGTAATCAACACAAGATGAAAACACAGGTACTTACTTTTTTTCAGCACTTTACGGATCCGTCTGTACTGATCCGGCTCCCTGAGTTTGAGGTCAGACCATCTTTTTCTAATTTGATCCTTGGAGCGCTGTACCCTAAAATAAGCCTGTAAAGTGTCCACCACCTTCGCCATTATTTTGGCCTTGCGCAAATTTGGCCGGGCGTACGGCCCATACTTCCCATCATAGTCCTTTTTTTTAAGAATGGCCACCATTTCCACCATCTCTTTGAAGGACATATTGGAGGCCTTAAATCTAGGCCTCACAGATCTTGACGTTCCGGCCTCCGGGCTTTCTTCGCTACCTGAGGTAGTACATACCTGATGTGTCTCCGCCATTATTCACCCCACTACGCGCCGTAAATAAAAATGGGCGGAGAACATGAGTTAAAATCGAACGTCAGGGGCGGGCGACGCAGGCGGAGTTTCACACATGCGTAGTGTATAAAGAGGGGCCTTGCGCACGTGTCGTACGTACGTTCTGTGCGTAGAATTAAGGGGCGGAGAACATGAGTTAAAATTGAACGTCAGGGGCGGGCGACGCAGGCGGAGTTTCACACATGCGTAGTGTATAAAGAGAGGCCTTGTGCACGTGTCGTACATACGTTCTGTGCGTAGAGTCAAGGGCGGGTTATATGCGTAAACAAAAAGAACGTCAGGGGCGGGCCAAGTAGGTAGTATTACGCATGTGCAGTGTATAAAGCGCTGTTACGTATTGTGTCGTACGTACGTTCTGTGCGTAGGTGATAGTGGACCGGGACGCTACTAAACGAAGGTAATTTAAAATTTATACTTTTGGTCAAGACTTTGTAGCAAGCGGCCTATATGGCTTGACAGATTGATGAGGCCTACATAGGGATAAGATGATGAGGGTTTAGCAGAAACCTAATAAGTGTTTTTTGTACAGACATTATGAATCCCCTATTTAAGGATCCAGAGTTCCTTACTGCTTTTATTTCTAAATATAGAGAGATGAGGAATTTGTGGGAGGTGAAACACCCACAGTATTATGCAAAGCATGTGAGGAAGTCAACGCTGGAGAGACTTCTGTCCTTTGTCCAGGCGACCATCCCGGAAGCAACAATGGAGACATTGCTCAAGAAAATTGGGGTCTTGAGGAACATGTATAAGAGGGAACATAAGAAGATCCAGGAATCCATGAGATCAGGAGCATCAGCAGATGATGTTTATGTACCCAGGCTGTGGTACTACAATCAACTCCGTTTTCTTGATGACCAGACTGAAGCCAGGGCATCACTTTCAACCCTTCCCTCCACCATTCCCTCCACCCCAGCAGAGGCTGATGAGGAGCAAGCTGGGTCTTCCATCCTGGATGAACCGGATATGACCATCTGGAGTCAGGTAAATTATTTTAACAAATATTTACTGTACTAATATTAATGATGTTAACTGGATGTTATAATTGTCTAAAATAATTTTGCCCTCAAAATTGTGTATACATATCAATTGAAAGTAGTGGCTAAATATGTTTGGCACCTGCTTGAAATAATTAGGGTGTCTGATTAGACTCTTTTATTAAAGAGATGTATTCACATTGAATTTGCTAGTCATGAGAAGCAAACTGTGTGTCATTGATGAACCCAAAAAAATATACTAAAACTATGTCCTTTTTTTATACACAGGATGAGTCCATCGAGGAGGAATGTGGGGAAAGTGGCAGGCAGGAGGAGACCGGGCCCATGGACAGCCTGGAGGAGGCCGGATTCACCATCATCCTGGAGGAGGCTGGGTCCAGTGTCAGGCAGGAGGTAGCTGCTCCCAGTGAGGTGGCTGGGCCAAGTGAGGTGGCTGGGCCAAGTGAGGTGGCTGGGCCAAGTGAGGTGGCTGGGCCCAGTAGGAGCCTGACCGAATCCCAAGTGCCTCCCCTCCACCTTCCCAAAAAAAGGGCCAGGATGGGGACGGTCACACAGGAGGCATCCCTGCGCCTCATGCAAGAGGCTACCCGTTTTTTAAGGAGCCCCCCCGAAGCGGAAGAGTCCTATGGCTGCTACTTAGCCAGCAGGCTTCTTCAAATGGATTGGGAGCAGCGCCTCATTTGTGAGCGACTATTTGGGGAAACAATCCAGAAGGGGCTGTAGGGCACGCTAACACGAAACACCCAACTACATGAGGCAGCCCCCCCTCCTCCTCCTCCTCCTCCTCCTTATGCCACAACTGAAACACCAGAGCCACAGCCTCGAAAGAAGGCTACAGGGAAGGCTGCAGGGAAGGCTGCAGGGCAGCGTGGGGGAAAGGCTGCAGGGAAGAGAAGAAAGTGATGACCTGGGTTCAGTCTGGTCTGACAGAAGACGCAGGCTGTTGTAGTACCACAGTCTGGGGACATCTATATCATCTGCTGGTGCTGTTGATCTCTGAGATTCTTGGACCAGATTGTGCTCCCTCTTATATGGACTCCTCAAGATCCCCATTTTCTTGTACACATACTTTTTCCAGCGTTGACTTCCTCTTTATTTTATTTAGACCATGCATAAATGGATCTTTTTTGAGTTTAGGTTTTTTATTTTAAATCATTGATTTTAGACACAATGTTAAATTAACAAGGGACAACAATCTCATTGAGTTTGCAAAAACACACCAAAAATAGATTAAAATAATGTTAATAATGTTCGAGTGGTAAGTATTTAAAAAAAAAAAAAGATACATAACCAAAAACGGTTCTTTGGGTTAACTTTATATAAAAAAAATAACAAATCACTATAAAAACAAAAATTATAAAGGGTTCTTTGTGGTAACTTTACAAACATTAAAAAAAATACAATAAAAACATAAAAATAAAAATGGTTTCTTTGTGGTAACTTTACAAACACCAAAAAAATTTAAAAAATATATATAAACATGGGTTCCCTGTGGTAACTTTACAAAAAAAATTATAGATAAACAGAAAAAAAGTTCCACAACAATCATAAAATAAATATCTGGATAAAAATTACAAGAAAAGATGACTCCACCAAAAAAAAAAAAAGTTTAAAAAGTATTATTAGTATGGAAACATTGTTTTGAAAAAGCATACCATGTCATTTATGAGATCAAAGAGAAAAAGAATCCAGAAATCTGTTTGGGAGAACTCTGTTTGAATATGAACAGCAAAACATCTTCGTTCTTTATAGCATTCGTAAAGAAGACATTAAATGCGCTGCATTCAACGATCACAGATTTTGCAGCATGAGGAATGTGCTACCTACAATACGAACACTAGTTTTACTAGACCGAGTGCTTCCGTTTAGTTTTTGCTTATGAGCATGCGTCGTTTTTTTGTCCGTAGGACTAGCATACAGATGAGCGGATTTCGGGGTCCGTCGTAGTTACGACGTAAAGATTTGAAGCATGTTTCAAATCTAAAGTCCGTCGGATTTGAGGCTGAAAAAGTCCGCTGAAAGTCCGAAGAAGCCCACACACGATCGGATTACCAGCCAGCTTTAGTCCGTCGGCGTCCGTTGGACTTTTGTAGACCAAAAGTCCGACCGTGTGTACGCCCCATAAGGACCAAAGTCTATGTCAGAAGAAACAGTGATTAGGGATGAGCCGAACACCCCCCCGGTTCGGTTCGCACCAGAACCTGCGAACGGACCGAAAATTCGCACGAACGTTAGAACCCCATTGACGTGTATGGGACTCGAATGTTCGAAATCAAAAGTGCTCATTTTAAAGGCTAATTTGCATGGTATTGTCCTAAAAAGGGTTTGGGGACCCAGGTCCTGCCCCAGGGGACATGTATCAATGCAAAAAAAAGTTTTAAAAACGGCCGTTTTTTGGGGAGCAGTGATTTTAATGATGCCTAAAGTAAAAAAAAAAAAAAAAAGTGAAATATTCCTTTAAATATCGTACCTGGGGGGTGTCTATAGTATGCCTGTAAAGTGGTGCGTGTTTCCTGTGCTTAGAACAGTCCCTGCACAAAATGTCATTTTTAAAGGAAAAAAGTAATTTAAAACTGCTTGCGGCTTTAATGAAATGTCGGATCTTGGCAATATGGATGAAAATCAGTGAGACAAATGGCATGGGTACCCCCAAGTCCATTACCAGGCCCTTTGGGTCTTGTATGGATATTAAGGGGAACACCGCACCCAAATAAAAAAAGAAAAGGTGTGGGGCCCCCAGGCCCTATATACTCTGAACAGCAGTATACAGGCAGTGTAAACAAGACAGGGACTGTAGGTTTGTTGTTAAGTAGAATCTGTTTGTAATTTTGAACTGGTACATTTTTAACGTGTTTAGCTCCAGCCAAAAAATCTATTTTAAGCTTTTTGGAAAACCTAGGGAAGGTTTATCACCCCTGTGACATTTGTTTTACTGTCTGTGCTCCTCTTCAGAAGATTTCACCTCACTTTTTGTCCCAATGACAAATGTTTTTTGAAAATTTGGGTTTTTTTGTGAAACAAGGATTGGTGATAAAGCATCAGTGGAAAGTAGAAAAGTTTTTTCCATATTAACTCTTACAGGAGAGAATTTCCCTTCCTAGGGGTAGATTTCATCTCACTTCCTGTTGTCTCCTTCTGTTTGCAAGTAGGAGTCGTTTGTAAGTTGGATGTTTGAAAGTAGGGGCCTGCCCTATATACTCAGCAGAAATTTGGGCCTTAGGTGTTGTTGTGGCCACAACACTGTAAGCCCTCACAGGGCCCTGCTGTGAAATATTAGATCAAGAATTATAATTACATGCCCCTGATGAACAGGGGCAGAAAACTTGGGCCTTTGGTGGTGGTGGTGGTGCTGGTGCCACAACACTGTAGGTCCTCACAGATACTCTTGGTGGGCACAGAAATGGGCCCTGCTCTGAAATATTAGATCAAGAATTGTAATTACATGCCCCTGTTGAACAGGGGCAGAAAAATTGGGCCTTTGGTGGTGGTGCTGGTGCCACAACACTGTAAGTCCTCACAGATACTCTTGGTGGGCGCAGAAACGGGCCCTGCTCTGAAATATTAGATCAAGAATTGTAATTACATGCCCCTGTTGAACAGGGGCAGAAAAATTGGGCCTTTGGTGGTGGTGGTGGTGCCACAACACTGGAACTCCTCACAGATGCTCTAGTTGGAGCGCAGGAACTAGCCCTGCTGCAAAGAATTGTATCAAAAATTGTAATTACACGCCCCTGTTAAACAGGGACTGAAAAATTGAGCCTTAGGCACTGGTGCTAGTGCCACAATACTGCAACGCTTCACAGATACTCTAGTTGGAGCGCAGGAACTAGCCCTGCTGCAAAGAATTGCATCAAAAATTGTAATTACACGCCCCCTTTAAACAGGGGCTGAAAAATTGGGCCTTAGGCACTGGTGCTGGTGACACAACACTGCAACGCCTCACAGATACTCTAGTTGGAGCGCAGGAACTAGCCCTGCTGCAAAGAATTGCATCAAAAATTGTAATTACACGCCCCTGTTAAACAGGGGCTGAAAAATTGGGCCTTAGGCACTGGTGCTGGTGCCACAACACTGCAACACCTCACAGATACTCTAGTTGGAGCGCAGGAACTAGCCCTGCTGCAAAGAATTGCATCAAAAATTGTAATTATATGCTCCTGTTAAACAGGGGCTGAAAAATTGGGCCTTAGGCACTGGTGCTGTGCCACAACACTGCAACGCTTCACAGATACTCTAGTTGGAGTGCAGGAACTAGCCCTGCTGCAAAGAATTGCATGAAAAATTGTAATTACATGCCCCTGTTAAACAGGGGCTGAAAAATTGGGCCTTAGGCACTGGTGGCGGGACTGGCGGCGCCCAGAACCAAAAATGTTCTTACAAGCTATCATCATAATCATTGAGGAGGAAGAGGATAATTACTCAGTATAACAGGATAGTCACTCAGCATCAGCATAGGCAGTCTTTGAAGGGATCTGACATTTAAAAAAAATGTATTCGGTTACATCAACATCAGGTGCTTGGTAGCTGGTGGTGATCCAAGACTGATTCATTTTTTTGAAGGTCAGTCGATCGACCGAGTTGTGGACAGACGCACCCTGTGATCGGTTACAAAGCCTCCAGCAGCACTGAATGTGCGTTCCAAAAGAACGCTGGATGCAGGACAGGCCAGTAGCTCAATTGCATACTGTGCAAGCTCTGGCCAGTGATCCATCCTCAAGACCCAGTAACCCAGAGGATTTTCTGTGGGAAAGGTGTCCAAGTCAGATCTTGCCCCTAGGTATTCCTGCACCATGTAAAACAGATGCTGGCGATGGTTGCTGGAACTGATCATACCTTGGGGCTGCGGACTAAAAAATTGTCTGAACGCATCGGTCAGACGGCCACCTTCTCCACCGCTCCTTCTTTGACTGATCGAAGCCTCAGCAAAACGTTGTCCAGAAACAGGAGTTTGTAACCTCCCAGTCTCTGGGAACGCGTTGCACAGACCTTTCTGCAAGGACTCCCGAAGATGTTTCATCTTCTGCTCCCTCTGCGACGGCAAGATAAGGTCCGCAACCTTACCCTTGTAACGTGGATCAAGGAGGGTTGCCAGCCAGTATTGTTCCTTCTCCTTGATACCACGAATACGAGGATCCTTCTGCAGGCTTTGCAGGATCAGGGAGGCCATGCAGCGTAGGTTTGATGAGGCATTCGGTCCGGAGTCCTCTGGGTCACTAAGGACGACATGATCCGCAGCCACCTCCTCCCAGCCACGTACAAGCCCATGTGTTTCTTGGGACTGTAAATGATCCCTTAAAGACTGCTGCTGATGCTGAGTGCCAGGCTCCACCTCCATACTGACACAATCCTCCTCCTCCTCTTCCTGTGTGATCGGCAGGCACACAGGAACACTGTCTGGATAAAGGGGGCCTTGAGAACTAAGGAAGTCCTCCTGTTCCTGCCTCTGTTCTGCCTCAAGTGCCCTGTCCATTATTCCATGCAGCGTGTGCTCCAACAGGTGGACAAAGGGGGACAGTGTCACTGATGCATGCACTGTCACTGCTCACCATCCTCGTGGCCTCCTCAAATGGTGACAGGACAGTGCATGCATCCCTGATAATGGCCCACTGGCGTGGGGAAAAAAAACAAGCTCCCCTGACCCTGTCCTGGTGCCATAGTCGCACAGGTACTCATTGGTGGCATTCTGCTGCGTGTGCAGCCGCTGCAGCATGGCCAACGTTGAGTTCCACCTGGTGGGCATGTCACAGATTAGGCGGTTCTTGGGCAGGTTAAATTCGTTTTGGAGGTCTGCCAGCCGAGCACTGGCATTATATGACCGGCGGAAATGCACACAGACTTTCCTGGCCTGCCTCAAGACATCCTGTAAGCCCGGGTACCTGCCCAAAAACCGCTGCACCACCAAGTTAAGGACGTGAGCCAAACAGGGCACATGGGTCAGTTGTCCCTGTCGGAGGGCGGAGAGGAGGTTGGTGCCATTGTCGCAAACCACCATTCCTGCCTTAAGTTGGCGTGGCGTCAACCACCTCTGAACCTGCCCCTGCAGAGCTGACAGAACCTCTGCCCCAGTGTGGCTCCTGTCCCCCAAGCACACCAGCTGAAGCACCGCATGGCATCTTTTGGCCTGCATACTTGCATAGCCCCTTGAATGCCTACAAAGCACAGGAAAAGGCCATGGAGGAAGAAGAAGAGGAGGGGGTGGAGGAGAGAGGTGTGTCAGAATCATTAGTAGTGGCATTTTGGAGGCATGGTGGCGGAACAACCCCCAACACTACTGCGCCTTGTCCTGCATCCTTCCCAGCTGCCAGCAGAGTCACCCAATGCGCTGTGAAACTTAGGTAACGTCCCTGTCCATGCCTGCTGGACCATGAGTCAGCGGTAATATGTACCTTACCGCTGACCACCCTGTCCAGCGAGGCATGGACATTGCCTTCCACATGCGGGTAGAGAGCCAGAATCGCCAAAAAAAAGGCCAAGCGTATCCCACGGCCACGTGCTGATGAGGATGCACCGTCTCCGCGACCAGCACTGTTGCCTCTAGACACAGAGCCTGCTTGCCCTCTTTTATTGGCTTGTGACTGTCTGCCACTCCTTGTTGGCCTTCCAGACATACTAACTTGTAGCTTTAGCTGAACACTGTGCAGAGGTCACACTACACTAACTTGTAGCTTTAGCTGAACACTGTGAGGAGGACGCACTACACTAACTTGTAGCTTTAGCTGAACACTGTGCACTACACTAACTTGTAGCTTTAGATGAACACTGTTCAGAGGACACACAACACTAACCTGCAGCTTTAGCTGAACACTGTTCAGAGGACGCACTACACTAACTTGTAGCTTTAGCTGAACACTGTGAGGAGGAGGCGCTACACTAACTTGTAGCTTTAGCTGAACACTGTGAGGACAACGCACTACACTAACTTGTAGCTTTAGCTGAACACTGTGCAGAGGTCGCACTACACTAACTTGTAGCTTTAGCTGAACACTGTGAGGAGGACGCACTACACTAACTTGTAGCTTTAGCTGAACACTGTGAGAAGGACGCACTAAACTACCTTGTAGCTTTAGCTGAACACTGTGAGCAGGATGCACTACACTAACTTGTAGCTTTAGCTGAACACTGTGCACTACACTAACTTGTAGCTTTAGATGAACACTGTTCAGAGGACACACTACACTAACTTGTAGCTTTAGCTGAACACTATTCAGAGGACGCACTACACTAACTTGTAGCTTTAGCTGAACACTGTGCAGAGGTCACACTACACTAACTTGTAGCTTTAGCTGAACACTGTGCACTACACTAACTTGTAGCTTTAGATGAACACTGTTCAGAGGACACACTACACTAACCTGTAGCTTTAGCTGAACACTGTTCAGAGGACGCACTACACTAACTTGTAGCTTTAGCTGAACACTGTGAGGAGGACGCACTACACTAACTTGTAGCTTTAGCTGAACACTGTGAGGAGAACGCACTACACTAACTTGTAGCTTTAGCTGAACACTGTGCACTACACTAACTTGTAGCTTTAGATGAACACTGTTCAGAGGACGCACTACACTAACTTGTAGCTTTATCTAAACACTGTTCAGAAGACAGACTACACTAACTTGTAGCTTTAGCTGGACACTGTGCAGAGGTCACACTACACTAACTTGTAGCTTTAGCTGAACACTGTGAGGAGGACGCACTACATTAACTTGTAGCTTTACCCGAACACTGTGAGGAGGACTCACTACACTAACTTGTAGCTTTAGCTGAACACTGTGCACTACACTAACTTGTATCTTTAGCTGAACACTGTTCAGAGGACGCACTACACTAACTTGTAGCTTTAGCTGAACACTGTGCAGAGGTCACACTACACTAACTTATAACTTTAGCTGAACACTGTGAGGAGGACGCACTACACTAACTTGTAGCTTTAGCTGAACAGTGTGCACTACACTAACTTGTAGCTTTAGATGAACACTGTTTAGAGGACACAATACACCAACCTGTAGCTTTAGCTGAACACTGTTCAGAGGACGCACTACACTAACTTGTAGCTTTAGCTGAACACTGTGAGGAGGGCGCACTACACTAACTTGTAGCTTTAGCTGAACACTGTGAGGAGAACGCACTACACTAACTTGTAGCTTTAGCTGAACACTGTGAGGAGGACGCACTACACTAACTTGTAGTTTTAGCTGAACACTGTGCACTACACTAACTTGTAGCTTTAGCTGAACAATGTGAGGAGGACGCACTACACTAACTTGTAGCTTTAGCTGAACACTGTGAGAAGGACGCACTACACTACCTTGTAGCTTTAGCTGAACACTGTGCACTACACTTACTTGTAGCTTTAGATGAACACTGTTCAGAGGACGCACTACACTAACTTGTAGCTTTAGCTGAACACTGTTCAGAAGACGCACTGCACTAACTTGTAGCTTTAGCTGAACACTGTGCAGAGGTCACACTACACTAACTTGTAGCTTTAGCTGAACACTGTGAGGAGGACGCACTACACTAACTTGTAGCTTTAGCTGAACACTGTGAGGAGGACTCACTACACTAACTTGTAGCTTTAGCTGAAAACTGTGCACTACACTAACTTGTAGCTTTAGCTGAACACTGTTCAGAGGACGGACTAAACTAACTTGTAGCTTTAGCTGAACACTGTTCAGAGGATGCACTACACTAACTTGTAGCTTTAGCTGAACACTGTGCAGAGGTCACACTACACTAACTTGTAGCTTTAGCTGAAAACTGTGAGGAGGACGCACTACACTAACTTGTAGCTTTAGCTGAACACTGTGCACTACACTAACTTGTAGCTTTAGATGAACACTGTTCAGAGGACACACTACACTAACCTGTAGCTTTAGCTGAACACTGTTCAGAGGACGCACTACACTAACTTGTAGCTTTAGCTGAACACTGTGAGGAGGACACACTACACTAACTTGTAGCTTTAGCTGAACACTGTGAGGAGAACGCACTACACTAACTTGTAGCTTTAGCTGAACACTGTGCAGAGGTCACACTACACTAACTTGTAGCTTTAGCTGAACACTGTGAGGAGGACGCACTACACTAACTTGTAGCTTTAGCTGAACACTGTGAAGAGGACTCACTACACTAACTTGTAGCTTTAGCTGAACACTGTGCACTACACTAACTTGTAGCTTTAGCTGAACACTGTTCAGAGGATGCACTACACTAACTTGTAGCTTTAGCTGAACACTGTGCAGAGGTCACACTACACTAACTTGTAGCTTTAGCTGAACACTGTTCAGAGGACGCACTACACTAACTTGTAGCTTTAGCTGAATACTGTGCACTACACTAACTTGTAGCTTTAGATGAACACTGTTCAGAGGACACAATACACTAACCTGTAGCTTTAGCTGAACACTGTTCAGAGGACGCACTACACTAACTTGTAGCTTTAGCTGAACACTGTGAGGAGGACGCACTACACTAACTTGTAGCTTTAGCTGAACACTGTGAGGAGAACGCACTACACTAACTTGTAGCTTTAGCTGAACACTGTGCAGAGGTCGCACTACACTAACTTGTAGCTGTAGCTGAACACTGTGAGGAGGACGCACTACACTAACTTGTAGCTTTAGCTGAATACTGTGCACTACACTAACTTGTAGCTTTAGCTGAACACTGTTCAGAAGACGCACTGCACTAACTTGTAGCTTTAGCTGAACACTGTGCAGAGGTCACACTACACTAACTTGTAGCTTTAGCTGAACACTGTGAGGAGGACGCACTACACTAACTTGTAGCTTTAGCTGAACACTGTGAGGAGGACTCACTACACTAACTTGTAGCTTTAGCTGAAAACTGTGCACTACACTAACTTGTAGCTTTAGCTGAACACTGTTAAGAGGACGGACTAAACTAACTTGTAGCTTTAGCTGAACACTGTTCAGAGGATGCACTACACTAACTTGTAGCTTTAGCTGAACACTGTGCAGAGGTCACACTACACTAACTTGTAGCTTTAGCTGAAAACTGTGAGGAGGACGCACTACACTAACTTGTAGCTTTAGCTGAACACTGTGCACTACACTAACTTGTAGCTTTAGATGAACACTGTTCAGAGGACACACTACACTAACCTGTAGCTTTAGCTGAACACTGTTCAGAGGACGCACTACACTAACTTGTAGCTTTAGCTGAACACTGTGAGGAGGACACACTACACTAACTTGTAGCTTTAGCTGAACACTGTGAGGAGAACGCACTACACTAACTTGTAGCTTTAGCTGAACACTGTGCAGAGGTCACACTACACTAACTTGTAGCTTTAGCTGAACACTGTGAGGAGGACGCACTACACTAACTTGTAGCTTTAGCTGAACACTGTGAAGAGGACTCACTACACTAACTTGTAGCTTTAGCTGAACACTGTGCACTACACTAACTTGTAGCTTTAGCTGAACACTGTTCAGAGGATGCACTACACTAACTTGTAGCTTTAGCTGAACACTGTGCAGAGGTCACACTACACTAACTTGTAGCTTTAGCTGAACACTGTTCAGAGGACGCACTACACTAACTTGTAGCTTTAGCTGAACACTGTGCACTACACTAACTTGTAGCTTTAGATGAACACTGTTCAGAGGACACAATACACTAACCTGTAGCTTTAGCTGAACACTGTTCAGAGGACGCACTACACTAACTTGTAGCTTTAGCTGAACACTGTGAGGAGGACGCACTACACTAACTTGTAGCTTTAGCTGAACACTGTGAGGAGAACGCACTACACTAACTTGTAGCTTTAGCTGAACACTGTGCAGAGGTCGCACTACACTAACTTGTAGCTGTAGCTGAACACTGTGAGGAGGACGCACTACACTAACTTGTAGCTTTAGCTGAACACTGTGAGAAGGACGCACTACACTACCTTGTAGCTTTAGCTGAACACTGTGCACTACACTAATTTGTAGCTTTAGATGAACACTGTTCAGAGGACGCACTACACTAACTTGTAGCTTTAGCTGAACACTGTTCAGAAGACGCACTACACTAACTTGTAGCTTTAGCTGAACACTGTGCAGAGGTCGCACTACACTAACTTGTAGCTTGAACTGAACACTGTGAGGAGGACGCACTACACTAACTTGTAGCTTTAGCTGAACACTGTGAGGAGGACGCACTACAGTAACTTGTAGCTTTAGTTAAACACTGTGCAGAGGTCGCACTACACTAACTTGTAGCTTTAGCTGAACACTGTGAGGAGGATGCACTACACTAACTTGTAGCTTTAGCTGAACACTGTGAGGAGGACGCACTACACTAACTTGTAGCTTTAGCTGAACACTGTGCACTACACTAACTTGTAGCTTTAGATGAACACTGTTCAGAGGACGCACTACACTAACTTGTAGCTTTAGCTGAACACTGTGAGGAGGACGCACTACACTAACTTGTAGCTTTAGCTGAACACTGTGCAGAGGTCACACTACACTAACTTGTAGCTTTAGCTGAAAACTGTGCACTACACTAACTTGTAGCTTTAGCTGAACACTGTTCAGAGGACGGACTAAACTAACTTGTAGCTTTAGCTGAACACTGTTCAGAGGATGCACTACACTAACTTGTAGCTTTAGCTGAACACTGTGCAGAGGTCACACTACACTAACTTGTAGCTTTAGCTGAAAACTGTGAGGAGGACGCACTACACTAACTTGTAGCTTTAGCTGAACACTGTGCACTACACTAACTTGTAGCTTTAGATGAACACTGTTCAGAGGACACACTACACTAACCTGTAGCTTTAGCTGAACACTGTTCAGAGGACGCACTACACTAACTTGTAGCTTTAGCTGAACACTGTGAGGAGGACACACTACACTAACTTGTAGCTTTAGCTGAACACTGTGAGGAGAACGCACTACACTAACTTGTAGCTTTAGCTGAACACTGTGCAGAGGTCGCACTACACTAACTTGTAGCTTTAGCTGAACACTGTGAGGAGGACGCACTACACTAACTTGTAGCTTTAGCTGAACACTGTGAGAAGGACTCACTACACTACCTTGTAGCTTTAGCTGAACACTGTGCACTACACTAACTTGTAGCTTTAGATGAACACTGTTCAGAGGACGCACTACACTAACTTGTAGCTTTAGCTGAACACTGTTCAGAAGACGCACTACACTAACTTGTAGCTTTAGCTGAACACTGTGCAGAGGTCACACTACACTAACTTGTAGCTTTAGCTGAACACTGTGAGGAGGACGCACTACACTAACTTGTAGCTTTAGCTGAACACTGTGAGGAGGACTCACTACACTAACTTGTAGCTTTAGCTGAACACTGTGCACTACACTAACTTGTAGCTTTAGCTGAACACTGTTCAGAGGACGCACTACACTAACTTGTAGCTTTAGCTGAACACTGTGCAGAGGTCACACTACACTAACTTGTAGCTTTAGCTGAACACTGTTCAGAGGACGCACTACACTAACTTGTAGCTTTAGCTGAACACTGTGCACTACACTAAGTTGTAGCTTTAGATGAACACTGTTCAGAGGACACAATACACTAACCTGTAGCTTTAGCTGAACACTGTTCAGAGGACGCACTACACTAACTTGTAGCTTTAGCTGAACACTGTGAGGAGGACGCACTACACTAACTTGTAGCTTTAGCTGAACACTGTGAGGAGAACGCACTACACTAACTTGTAGCTTTAGCTGAACACTGTGCAGAGGTCGCACTACACTAACTTGTAGCTGTAGCTGAACACTGTGAGGAGGACGCACTACACTAACTTGTAGCTTTAGCTGAACACTGTGAGAAGGACGCACTACACTACCTTGTAGCTTTAGCTGAACACTGTGCACTACACTAATTTGTAGCTTTAGATGAACACTGTTCAGAGGACGCACTACACTAACTTGTAGCTTTAGCTGAACACTGTTCAGAAGACGCACTACACTAACTTGTAGCTTTAGCTGAACACTGTGAGGAGGACGCACTACACTAACTTGTAGCTTTAGCTGAACACTGTGAGGAGGACGCACTACAGTAACTTGTAGCTTTAGTTAAACACTGTGCAGAGGTCGCACTACACTAACTTGTAGGTTTAGCTGAACACTGTGAGGAGGATGCACTACACTAACTTGTAGCTTTAGCTGAACACTGTGAGGAGGACGCACTACACTAACTTGTAGCTTTAGCTGAACACTGTGCACTACACTAACTTGTAGCTTTAGATGAACACTGTTCAGAGGACGCACTACACTAACTTGTAGCTTTAGCTGAACACTGTGAGGAGGACGCACTACACTAACTTGTAGCTTTAGCTGAACACTGTGCAGAGGTCACACTACACTAACTTGTAGCTTTAGCTGAACACTGTGAGGAGGACGCACTACACTAACTTGTAGCTTTAGCTGAACACTGTGAGGAGGATGCACTACACTAACTTGTAGCTTTAGATGAACACTGTTCAGAGGACATACTACACTAACTTGTAGCTTTAGCTGAACACTGTTCAGAGGACGCACTACACTAACTTGTAGCTTTAGCTGAACACTGTGCAGAGGTCACACTACACTAACTTGTAGCTTTAGCTGAACACTGTGAGGAGGACGCACTACACTAACTTGTATCTTTAGCTGAACACTGTGCACTACACTAACTTGTAGCTTTAGGTGAACACTGTTCAGAGGACGCACTACACTAACTTGTAGCTTTAGCTGAACACTTTTCAGAGGACGCACTACACTAACTTGTACCTTTAGCTGAACACTGTGCAGAGATCGCACTACACTAACTTGTAGCTTTAGCTGAACACTGTGAGGAGGACGCACTACACTAACTTATAGCTTTAGCTGAACACTGTGCAGAGGTCACACTACACTAACTTGTAGCTTTAGATGAACACTGTTCAGAGGACGCACTACACTAACTTGTAGTTTTAGCTGAACACTGTTCAGAGGACACACTACACTAACTTGTAGCTTTAGCTGAACACTGTGCAGAAGTCACACTACACTAACTTGTAGCTTTAGCTGAACACTGTGAGGAGGACGCACTACACTAACTTGTAGCTTTAGCTGAACACTGTGCAGAGGTCGCACTACACTAACTTGTAGCTTTAGCTGAACACTGTGAGGAGGACACACTACACTAACTTGTAGCTTTAGCTGAACACTGTGAGGAGGACGCACTACACTAACTTGTAGCTTTCGCTGAACACTGTGCACTACAGTAACTTGTAGCTTTAGATGAACACTGTTCAGAGGACGCACTACACTAACTTGTAGCTTTAGCTGAAAACTGTTCAGAGGACGCACTACACTAACTTGTAGCTTTAGCTGAACACTGTGCAGAGGTCACACTACACTAACTTGTAGCTTTAGCTGAACACTGTGAGGAGGACGCACTACACTAACTTGTAGCTTTAGCTGAACACTGTGCACTACACTAACTTTTAGCTTTAGATGAACACTGTTCAGAGGACGCACTACACTAACTTGTAGCTTTAGCTAAACACTGTGAGGAGGATGCACTACACTAACTTGTAGCTTTAGCTGAACACTGTGCACTACACTAACTTGTAGCTTTAGATGAACACTGTTCAGAGGACGCACTACACTAACTTGTAGCTTTAGCTGAACACTGTTCAGAGGACGCACTACACTAACTTGTACCTTTAGCTGAACACTGCAGACATCGCATTACACTAACTTGTAGCTTTAGCTGAACACTGTGAGGAGGACGCTCTACACTAACTTGTAGCTTTAGCTGAACACTATTCAGAGGACGCACTACACTAACTTGTAGCTTTAGCTGAACACTGTGCACTACACTAACTTGTAGCTTTAGATGAACACTGTTCAGAGGACGCACTACATTAACTTGTAGCTTTAGCTGAACACTGTTCAGAGGACACACTACACTAACTTGTAGCTTTAGCTGAACACTGTGAGGAGGACGCACTACACTAACTTGTAGCTTTAGCTGAACACTGTGAGGAGGACACACTACACTAACTTGTAGCTTTAGCTGAACACTGTGCAGAGGTCACACTAAACTAACTTGTAGCTTTAGCTGAACACTGTTCAGAGGACGCACTACACTATCTTGTAGCTTTAGCTGAACACTGTGCAGAGATCGCACTACACTAACTTGTAGCTTCAGCTGAACACTGTGAGGAGGACGCAGTACACTAACTTGTAGCTTTAGCTGAACACTGTGCAGAGGTCACACTACACTAACTTGTAGCTTTAGCTGAACACTGTGAGGAGGATGCACTACACTAACTTATAGCTTTAGCTGAACACTGTGCACTACACTAACTTGTAGCTTTAGATGAACACTGTTCAGAGGACCCACTACACTAACTTGTAGCTTTAGCTGAACACTGTTCAGAGGACGCACTACACTAACTTGTAGCTTTAGCTGAACACTGTGCAGAGGTCACACTAAACTAACTTGTAGTTTTAGCTGAACACTGTGAGGAGGATGCACTACACTAACTGTAAATAGTCTAGCTGCCTGACTGTGGTACTAATAGGATCAGAAGAACACCAGCAATTTTCTTCAGGTAGCTGTAAATACCCTGGCTTTGGCCAATTACAGCTCTCTATACAGACGGCGCTGTGATTGGCCAAGCATGTGGGTCATAGTGCATGCTTGGCCAATCATCAGCCAGCAATGCACTGCGATGCCGCAGTGAATTATGGGCCGTGACGCACCACACGAATTTGCCGCGAACGGCCCATATCGTTTGCAATTCGGCGAACGATCGAACAGACGATGTTCAGGTCGAACATGGGTTCGACTCAAACATGAAGCTCATCCCTAACAGTGATGCATGTATTGCTGTAACAAGACCACCCAAAATAGTACGTCCTCCACCCAAGGGAAGGGGTAGGTACTCTTACCAGAAACTGTGGACCCACATGCCAGCGGCAGCGAGTCAACCAAACTTAGGAAGGAGCCGGAGCTTTGGAACAGGTCACCGAAAATCCGGAGGCTGTGGACCCACGTGCAAGCGGCAGCGAGTTGACCAAGCTAAAAAGGAAGCTGAAATTCTGGTACGGGTCACCGGACATACTGGTAGTATACACGGAAATCTCGTCCATAAAAAAGAATCATAAAGTGAAAAAACGCCTCCACATGGTGTTGGTCAAGATGGATCGATTTATTTAAAACAACAGTACTAACATCTGATGATGTGTACAATTAAAATAATGTGATGACAAAAATTTAAACCGCAATGTATGGAGCTGGCTAGCAAACATTTTAACTATGATTATAGTGTAAGTTTATTTTATGTTAAAGCAGTGACACCAATCCTTAAATGTGGGGTCTCCATTCATTTTCTTTTTTTCCCTTTATGTTAACTGGTGATCCAGCCAGCAACACGTTTTCTGTCTAGTTTTATATGGGCGGCCTCTGTAATGCGCATCCACCTGCTCAGCAGAGGATCTCTCTGTTGATCCCCGCTGAGCAGGTGGATGACATGTACGTGTCCGCTCTGCTATGCATTGTAGAGCAGACACGGACACAGCCCCGCTGTTCTCTATGGAGCTGTCGGATGGAAAAGGACTGCCTGTCTGTTTCCATCTGACTGTCATCTGATCTGCTAAATGGATGAGAAATGATCCCCCATCTGTCTGTTTTTGGCAGACAGGATCAGATCGGATTCCGGCGGGTGCCAGCGGACACATGTCTGCTGACATCCGCTGGTCCATAGAGAGCAATGGCTGGTCCAATCAGGTCCACCTGGAAAACTGACAGGTGGGCCTGATGGTACCACCCATGTGAAACCAGCCTAGAGCTGGCCATAGCTGGATTGAAAATGTGGCCAGTTCAGCAGGGACCAGCCATATTTTGATCTTTCTATGGCCATTTGTGTTCGAGAGGAGTTGGCTTAGTGATCAACTTCTTTCAAATGGGAATGTTGGAAAATCTCTGCTCATTTAGCTTTTGCAGCCAATCAGCTGTAGTGCTGATCAGTGTATTCTGGAAGCAGAGAAGTCCCGCTGTCAAAATACAATAGCACTGTCAGAATTCCTTTTCTTTTTTTTTTCTTTTTTGACCAGCTGATTGGCTTATCAAAAAAAAAAAGAAAAGAAAATCACCTTTGCCAGCTTTAGGGTGTCTGCATTCTGGATTAAGTAGTAAAGCAGATACCTTTGGACAGCAGCAGTCTGGGGAGAGAATAGTGTTAGATGAAGTAGAGAATTTTATATGGACAAATTGAAGTTAAAATCCAGCTCACACTTTATAAGCAGTTACAGCAACAGTTTTGATCCTTTTGGGATAAAAGTTTTACATAAATAAATAAAAACTGACTATTGTAAGCACCCTTGTCAATGTAAAATGGTCTTTGTCAATCCTCTAACTCTCTAACTTCTACATCAGCTTGTTCTTTTGAAGAACAACAGACCTACTGTCAGTATTACCATGTGAAAATAAAATAAAAAAGCCTACAAAAAAAAAATGAATGCAACAACCACTTCTAGGAATTAATATGCTAATAAATTTTAAGTTTTTGGTTTAATACCGCTTTAAATTAATAATTTTATCTTATGATATTTTTCTCCTAAATATGTTCAATTCACTAACATAAATATCTCTTAGATGTGGAGTCCTTATTATTTCTCAATAGATGTACATTGAACTGTTGATGCCTCATTGAACTCCCAGTTATTACCACCCTAAAGCTAGCAGCGATAACCCATGCCATAATATCCGTGATTTGATTTTCACTTTAAAAATCCCTTTAAAAAAATGTATAAAATGTGGAAAATTCATCTGATTCATGCAGTTAAGCCTTTAGTGAGTGGAAAAATCTATTTTCTGTTGCAAAAAGCAAATAACACTTTTTAATGAAAGTGTCATATGTGTTATACTTTAGCGAATTGAGCCGTATGGTTGCTTTTTCCAGTATTTAGTAAATATCACTAAAGCTAAAGCCAGTAACTTCCCAAGGCTTGCTAAAAGTCTGCTTATGCTTGCTAAATGCCTTGAAAAGCGTGATAAATGCTTGATAAAACTATAGCCAACACTTCCATTAAGATCCGTATTCACCAGTTCCAGACTAGAGCTGAAAGGTGTTCGGAGATTTGAAAAGCTGCTCAGCACTTTTCAAATAATTCTGTATTGAGATACTTCTTAAGGTAATGACATGATCTAATAGGCATGTAAATGTAGCTGCACATACCTAAAGATTTGTAGGTAAGCACCCTGGGAGACTTACAACACAGAATGTTCTGTTACGCTAAGCTCAAACGGCCCTGGCACATCTGCCCTACACCCTACACCTCACTATTGCTTCATCAGTGTGATGTGCAATCTCAGTGACCGACCGATTATGAAGTGTAGGAGATGGGAGAGGACCTTCCGGATTTTAACCCTCTCTGGATAATTTGAGACAAACAACAGAGCATTCAGGGTTTTGGGGCTTTAGGGCACACATCAGCCTCCTTTTAACCACTTCAATACTGGGTACTTTCATCCCCTTTCTGCCCAGGCCATTTTTCAGCTCTCAGTGCTGTCACACTTTGAATGACAATTGCGCGGGCATGCAACACATTTTCTTCACACAAATAGAGCTTCATTTTGGTGGTATTTAATCACTGCCAGGTTTTTTATTTTTTACTAAAAAAAAGAACATTTTGAAAAAAAAAAAGTTTTTCTTAGTTTCTGTCAGTAAATTTTGTAAATAAGTAATTTTTTTCCTTCACTGATGTGTGCTGATGAGGCTGCACTGATGGGCACTGATAGGCTTCACTGATGGGCACTGATGAGGTTGCACTTATGGGCACTGATGAGGCAGCACTTAAGGGCACTGATGAGGAGGCACTAATATGCTGCACTGATGGGCTCTGATATGCGGCACTGATGAGCACTAATAGGCGGCACTGGTGGGCACCGATAGGTGGCACTGATGGGCACTGTATGGTGGCACTGGTGGGCACTGATGGGTAGTACTGATGGGCATGGATAGGTGGCAATGATGGGAGGCACTGATAGGCATTGATGGGCAGCACTGATGAGCAAGCACTTATGGGCACTGGAAAGCAGCACTGACTGGTATCACTGATGGGCACTGATTGCTGTCACTGATGGGCATTGATTGGTGTCACTGGTGGGCACTGATTGGTAGCACGGATTGGTGGCACTGGGGGCTTTACTGTAATCAGGGCAGGTTAGCACAGGTTTTGTATTCTATCTAAAAGTAACTAAACGGAATGCACCTAAACGCAAGTAAATGCACAATGTGTATTATTAAATAATTTTAATATCATTATGTGCATTTTTATTTATGCATACAATCACATGCGAATGCGAATAAGGGCCTAAGTGAATTTAACTATGCTTGAACTAAACATATGCCCATACAAAAAAAAAATCCAAAAAGGCAGAATTGATGGACCACTTGGTCTTTTCTGCAGACACTCTGTTGCATTTCTAAGAATATTGTTTTAACTGGGAGACCAATTATTTAGGGAGCTGGAGGTACGAGGACGGGCCTTTTTTCTCCTCTCTCAATGCTAGGTTGGCTTCAGAGACATTATTGCATATTGACTTTGAGGAAAATTCCTGCTTTGGATTTTTTTTTGCAAAGTGAAGATGTCATCTTTTTATATATCAAATAGCGATTTTCTAATTATACAACAGCTGAATGAATGAATGATTTGTAAAGCGCTGCAAATGCGAACTGAATCGCCTAAAGGCGCTAATGCGTTTTGTGTTGTCAGCTTCTTAGAAGAGGTAAGTCTTGAGTTTTTTCCTGAAGGCCGATGGTTTTCTTCCATGCTGATGTGAGGCGGAAGAGAGTTCCATAGCCGAGGTCCCTGGACTGCGAATCTTCGTTCTCCCCTTGCTTTGTAGCGGTATTTGGGAACGAAGAGGAGGTTTTGACTAGATGATCGCAGATTGCGATTCGGTGTGTAGTGTTTTATTTTCTCTCGGAGGTATTGAGGGGCATTACCTTGTATGCATTTGTGGGTGAGGCAGAGGGTCTTGAATGTGATCCGATTCTTTACCGTTAGCCAATGTAGGCTCCTCAGGGATGGGAGATGGACTCCCAGGGTTTTTTTCCTGTTAGCAGTCTTGCCGCTGCGTTTTAAATGGCCTGTAGGCGCGCAAGCTGATATTGGGGCAATCCTATATAGAGTGAGTTTGCGTAGTCGAGACGGGAATTGATGATTGTTCCAACTACTGCTGCTTTGTCCTCTTCTGGGATGAAGGGGATGAGTCTGCGTAGCAGGCAGAGGAGATGGTGAGATCCGCTAACTACTGATCCTATTTGTGCATCCATTGTCATTTCTGAGTCAAAGATAACTCCAAGACTTTTGGCTTTGGTGCTCGGAGAGATGGTTTTGTCCAAAGATGGCAGGAGGTGTCCATGGAGTCTTGGTTTTGGGATTTTGGTTAGCGTGTAGGTAGAGAAGTTCTGTTTTTGACCCGTTGAGTTTGAGGGAACTAATGGTCATCCAGTCATCTATCAAAGTGAGGCATTTCTCTAGTTGCTGATGGTGGTCTTTTTGTCCGGTGATGCGAAAGTAGATTTGGGTATCGTCAGCGTATGAGTGGAAGCAAAGGTCTGATTTTTTTATGATTTTGAGGAGAGGGTGAATGTAGATGTTGAATAGCACTGGCGACAAGGGTGAAACCTGAGGGACTCCACAGGAGATTGCCCGGGTTTCTGAGGTGAATGCTCCTAGTTTCACTGTCTGAGAGCGATTCTCTAAGAAGGATGCGAACCATTTTAGACTAGAATCTGTGGCTCCTGCTACTTCTGTGAGGCAGACAAGTAGAGTATTGTGGTCCACTGTGTCAAATGCTGCACTGAGGTCTAACAGTACCAGGAGACATGATTCTCCGTCATCTGTTGCTTCGAGGGCATCGTCCCATATTTTTAGTAGTGCAGTTTCTGTGCCATGGCCTGGGCGGAAACCTGATTGTAGAGTGTCCAGAAGTTGATGTGTGTCCAGGTGGCGTTGTAGCTGTTGTACTACCCTTTTCTCCATAATCTTGGAGATGGTGTTGAGGCTTGTTATCGGTCTGCGGTGGTTACGGTCTTTAGGGTCGAGATTGGGTTTCTTTAGCAGGGGTTTGACGGTTGCTTGAGGGTGGTTGGCACAATCCCTTCTTTGAACGACTGATTTATGAGGTGTGTTATAGTGGGAGCCAGGATGTCGGCGCATTCTTTCAGGAGATTCGTGGGAATTATGTCATTTGGTGATGTGCTGTCTCGAAGGCTTCTCATAATGTTTTTAGTCATGTCAGTGGTGATTGGGGTCAAGAAGAAGTCCGGCGGTTGTGTGCTGTTCGTGTCAATGTCCTCTTTTTGCTTTGGTTGGGTAAGGTTGGTTGCTTCTTTCTGTTGAATTTATTTCTGAATGTTGTCGATTTTGTCGATGAAGAATTTAGATAACTCATTGCAGAATTCTTGAGTATCGTTTGCTGGGGGCTGAAATGCAGACAAATCTGTAGGTGCCTAGTACAGATATATTGTCTTTCAAAAAATTTGTTCTGCAGACTTCTTGAGCACACAACCCTAAAACCCAGAATGCAAATCCTTCCTTCTTTCAGAGCCTCGTTGTTGATGTATGTTGAAATGAAATTGTATTAGGATATTGTAGTAGTTGTAGGGATCAGACCAAAGCCTGAAAATTAGCAAAGCTTTCTTCAGCAAACACTTTCTCAGGATGATATCAGGTGTTTGCAGGTATGTACACCTGATATCTTACGTGTCTGTATTTTGGTGCTTGTATTTCATTTATACTTCCAGTTTTTAACAATATAGACTAAAATTGTCAACCCAAATATTAAAGGAGTTGTAAAGGCAGAAGTTTATTTTTATCCTAATGCATTCTATGCATTAAGATAAAAAGCCTTCTGTGTGCAGCAGCCTCCCCAGTACCCCCCTAATACTTACTCGAGCCCCATCTCTCTGAGTGATGTCCACAAGTCCCTTGGCAGCGCGGGTCTCTTCTCTTGATTGACTGAGACACAGCAGCGGTGCCATTGGCTCCCGCAGTTGTAAATCAAAGTCAGTTAGCCAATCAGGAGAGAGAGGGGGTGGGGCCCAATGGCAGCTCCGTATACGAATGGACACACAGTGCTGCGGCTTGGCTTGGGTGCGCCCATAGAAAGCTGCTTACTTTGGGGGCCCTCGACAGGAGGGAGGGGCCAGGAGCACCGAAGAGGGACCCAAGAAGAGGAGGATCCAGGCTGCCCTGTGCAAATCCACTGTAACAGAGCAGGTAAGTATGACCTGTTATTTATTTATTTATTTTTAAAAACAAGACTTTACAATACCTTTAAAGTTGTATAAATAACTGCCTTTTTGCTTTGTAAATGTACTTTTTCTTATTGCTGTGAGGAAATGATTTATAAACACTAGTTGATTTAGCCAGTTTCTGCTCTATATCGGAAGCATTTTCTAATATACTGAGACTACAGCTCCCAAATTTGCAGAATGGTGGTCACCCCGTGCTTTCATTTAGTCTACTGCAATAAATGCCCCTTGCTGGTTGACAACTGCTCTGACAGTTAGCAGTTGCATCTGGGACTTCTTGTAATAGTAAATGCCCTTTTAACTGAACAGGTTTGCCTGTTGCAGTTAGTGGAAAAATAATGGATGTTGTAGAGGATAACCAAGAAAAGAAAGAATACTACTGGTGTTAGGAATGAGGACACTCAGAGAAGTGGGAATAAAAGGGCTGCGCACCCCATATGATGCATAAAAAGAAAAAACGAAGAACCCCCCTAAAGGGGGGCTTTATTGCAGCCAATGATATATATATCAGAAACCGTAATGGAAATGGTCAAATTTGAATTTTATTGGTACAAAAGGTTAAAAAATTAATGACTTCTGACATTAAGAGTCAAGACGTGAACTGTAATACAAAAATTTGTTAAAAAAGCCGGCAACAATGTATGGTACAGAACAATACATCCAAAGCAACAGGATCAAGTTTACTGATTGTGTCCTGACGGGTTTCGACCTTAAGTGGTCTTCTTCAGAGGACAGATGACTGACAACTGCAAAAAGTGTAAACATATATCACAATTTTGTAAAGCAACACAGATCGATATAAAAAGAAAAATAACAATAATAGTAATAAATACATTACATCTATGTATATACATAAGTGTCTCTGTATATTATATAATTACCAATCAAGTTGCTTTTTATAGTTGGACATGGTGTAAGGGAATTATCCCCTCTCCCCTTCCTTCCTCTGCCCTTCACACGGTAGACCAGCCCCCCAGAGAGCGAGCATCGAACCAACCCGCCTTACAAGGGATCACGTAGAAAAAAAACCCTGAACAGTCGGGGGGGGGGGGGGTGCGCCTGCACTGCACCTGTATTTAAATATCAATAATGCTAAGATGGAAACAGAATCATGATGGGAATACTTGTACCCAAAAAAAGGGGTAAAAAAGAAGAAGAAAAAAAGAAAAAAATATAAGTAAAGATTGATGGATAGGTTCACAGCTGTGCATAAAAAAAAGGGGGGGGGGAGACACACAACAATAGGGAAACACATAAGGAAAGTGAACAAAGTGGGGTGAAAATAGGAAAACAAGGGAAAAAGTGAAAAGGAAAGGTGGTGAATGGGGGCGAGGGGAAGGGGAGAAAAAGGGGGTGAGAAAAGGGGGGAAAAAAGGAGAAAAAGAATAGGAAGGTGAAAGAGAAAGAGTGATATTGGGGAAAGGACAGGGAGAAAAAGGGAAGGGAGGGGGAAGTGGGTATAGGACAAATTGGGAAAAGGGAACGGGGAGGGAAATGGAATGACAGGCTCCTGCAGCAGGTGTGGACCGTCCACCATGATACAAGTACATAAAGAGTTTCCTGGTAAGCATATTGCAAGGATAGATTGGCCAGTGTGGGGAGTGAAAGATATAGACGGGCCGTGAGGGCAGGGAGAAAGGATTGAAAAAGAGTGTGGAGAAGAGTGATGAAAAAAGGGGGGTGATGATAATGGTGATGAAAAACGGTGTGGTAGTGGCAGGATATGAATGGCAGGACCAAGTGAGCAAAACAGACACAAAAAAACAAAACCAAACAACAAACCAAGCGTGATAAATACAGGTGCCATATAGGTTGTGTGAAAGAAGCAATGCTGATTACCTTGAATCAAAAACGATAATAGACTGAAGATGCCAGCAACTCTAAAAAGTTATGAGTATGGTGGCATTAGTAACTGAAAAAATCAGAATAAAAATATAAAATGATTGTAGTATAGATCAAAGGGTTCTAGAGAGCAATGAGAAAAAAGGACACGAGTTACTTACCAAATAGTATGCAACACTGACATGCACGGTGTTCGGCGGGAGATGGAGGTTATAATGAACCTCCACTCTCCGCCCAAATTATTTATCCAAGTACTAATTAGTAATGTGTTCCAGGTGCAGATGCCGGCCCACTCCCTCATTAACCCCCAGCTGAAGAAAAGGGCTACGCCTATTGGCGCCTACTCAGTGACCCCCCCGGCGTTCCGAAAGAAAGATCTTCCCGGGTGCACCCGTCACCTCCGTCGCAAGTGCGAGGCGTCGTGACGTCACACTCACACGCAGAACACCGCGCGCATGTGAGCACGGTGCCCGGAAGGGATCCGGGACGCCGCTGGCAGGGAAGAGGAGAGCGTCCAAGCACAGGTGCTGCCACCTGGTGGACGCATCAAGGAGGCACAGGGCCCTTGCGCCAACCCTCTTACCCTGCCAGGAAGGCGGGTATTGTGCAACACCGCCCTCCGGGTGGAGGGCACCGCCAGCCATATCCCACATCTAATTCTGATGGAAAGAGATACTGGGAAAGAAAAGGACAAAGGAAAAGGAGAGGGGGAGTGGGGGAAGGAGAACTGTCCACACATCCTACCCTCAAACCATAGCCCACAAAGTATCAATTCCAATATACTTGTAAACAATCCCTTGTTGACTCCGGGGTATGCACTATTTACAAATTGCCAATTTTTACAATGAACATATGTTTACATAGGTAATAGACCATAACAAAGATACATTGAGATAAACATAGAAAGGAACTGTGAACTGGCTTTAAGTTTTAGGCAAAATCCCTCTAGGAGTGTAGTTAGTACCTGAACAGGAGGTGCAGGCTCCTCTCTATCTTGTATTTTTTTTATTTTTTTGTTGTTGTTACCCTTTGTAGGTGGACAAGGGGTAAGGAATATGATTGGAATGTTGCAAATGATCCATCCCATTTGTGTCAAAAACATATACGTAAGGCAGGGATAGTCTATGGGAAACATTATTTCAATAGGTTTCCTTAAGTTAGCATCAGGACACACAGGTATAGATGAAGCCAAAAACCAAGCCAAATTCTGTTAGTTTCAGTGGTTGCCTTAGCCACCCAGAAATCAACAAAGGATAATATTCCCTCTCATGTGTGACACTGTTGGATAATATGTGTCTCACGCATGTAAACTAAATACCAAGGTATAATTGGGATAGGTTTAGGGCTTCGTCACCTTCTAACTAACTTATTGTGTCTTGCCAGAGGAAAACCCCTGCAAGAAGGGAGCGAATGGAATAGATTCATTAAGGCCTGGAGGGGTGGTGGCCTGGAGCTGCAATATCCATCTCTGCTCTTTTTGTAGCAGAGCTTTATTCCAATCGCCACCTCTGAGAGGAATGTGCATTCTATCCAGGGCCATAAAGGTCACTTTTGGAACCCTATAGTTGTGTACTGAAATTACATGTCTCCTGATTAGGAGGTATGGGTTTCCCACCTGCATACTGTATATGTGTTGGGAAATGCGTTTCCAGAATTCCTGCCGCGTTTTCCCCACATAATAGGAACCACAGTCACACTCCATAAGGTATACCACTCCGCGCATGTGACAATTTGCGAAGTGTATGGGTGTGAATGTGTTTCCATTGGGGAGAATGGGGTTTTTTTCTTTCTTGATGACTGAGCAGTAGGAACAATGTCCACATGGAAAGGAGCCAACTGTTAGGCAGTGCTTGTGTCTCCTGGTCTCGTTCTTGCACTCACTCTGGACCAATTTGTCCTTTAGTGACACAGCTCTTTTGTATGTTATGGCTGGTTGTTCAGAAATGAAATTCCTCAATTTTGGATCATCCGTGAGAATGTTCCAATGGCGTTTAATGATCTTTTTGATCGCTAGATGTTGTCGTGAATACCGCATAATGATGCGGGTGAGACTACATTCGGAACTTTTGGAGGGTTTATGTTGGAATAGCAGCTGGGATCTAGGTTGTCTAATTGCTTGATTGTAAGCTTTTTTAAGGCAGGATTGGCTGTAGCCCCTTGCTAGTAGTCAGCACTGAAGCTCTCCAGCTTCTTTTTTAAAAAAGACATAATTTGAACAGTTACGGCGGAGGCACAGGTATTGTCCATAAGGAATCGAATCCTTAAGTGATGTAGGATGGAAACTTTCCACGTGAAAAACCGTATTCCCATCGGTCGATTTTCGAAACAGGGTGCTAGACAACCTCCCTTCGGAGGTAACATGGATAGAAACATCCAAGAAGGTGACACTATGAGTGTCATATGTCGCTGTAAATTTGAGATTATGATCATTCACATTGATCAAACTCAAAAATTTGAGTAGTTTGGCCTCGGATCCCTCCCATGTACCTCAGCCACCTGGATATGTGGCCGGTGTACTCGACGAGGTCCTCGTAAACCAGGAGGGATTTCTCCCACTCCCCCAGGTACAGGTTGGCGTATGAAGGGGCACAACATGTGCCCATAGCCACGCCCTGCACCTGGAGGTAGTGGGAGTTATCGAAGCAGAAATGATTGTAAAATTTGCAGAATGGTGGTCACCCCGTGCTTTCATTTAGTCTGCTGCAATAAATGCCCCTTGCTGGTTGACAACTGCTCTGACATTTAGCAGTTGCATCTGGGACTTCTTGTAATAGTAAATGCCCTTTTAACTGAACAGGTTTGCCTGTTGCAGTTAGTGGAAAAATAATGGAAGTTGTAGAGGATAACCAAGAAAAGAAAGAATACTACTGGTGTTAATTCTAGTTAAAGTCTCCATTATATATGTAATATACAGTGTATATATATATATATATATACACAGTATCTCACAAAAGTGAGTACATCCCTCACATTTTTGTAAATATTTATCTTTTCACGTGAGAACACTGAAGAAATTACACTTTGCTACAATGTAAAGTAGTGGGTGTACAGCTTATATAACAGTGTCAATTTTCTGTCCCCTTAAAGTAACTCAACACACAGCCATTAATGTCTAAACCTCTGGCAACAAAGTGAGTACACCCCTAAGTAAAAATGTCCAAATTGGTCCCAGATAGCCATTTTCCCTCCCCAGTGTCATGTGAGTCGTTAGTGTTACAGGGTTTCAGGTGTGAATGGGGAGCAGGTCTGTTAAATTTGACGTTATCGCTCTCACTCTCTCATACTGGTCACTGGAAGTTCAACATGACACCTCATAGCAAAAAATCTCTGAGGATCTGAAAAAAAGAATTGTTGCTCTACATAAAGATGGCCTAGTCCAGTGATGGCAAACCTTGGCACCCCAGATGTTTTGGAACTACATTTCCCATGATGCTCTGGCACTCTGTGGTGTAGTGGAGCATCATGGGAAATGTAGTTCCAAAACATCTGGGTGCCAAGGTTTGCCATCATCATGGCCTAGGCTATAAGAAGATTGCCAAGACTCTGAAACTGAGCTGCAGCACGGTAGCCAAGTCCATTTAACAGGACAGGTTCCATTCAGAACAGGCCTCGCCATGGTCGACCAAAGAAGTTGAGTGCACATGCTCAACGTCATATCCAGAGGTTGTCTTTGGGAAATAGACAAATGAGTGCTGCCAGAATTGCTGCAGAGATTAAAGGTGGGGGTTCAGCCTGTCAGTGTTCAGACCATACGCTGCATCAAATTGGTCTGCATGGCTGTCGTCCCTCTAATGATGATGCACAAGAAAGCATCCACCAGCTCTGTGATGTCATTATAGAGGAGTGGAAGAGGACTCCTTTGGCAAGCTGGGAAGCTCTGATGTACTCCATGCCCAAGAGAGTTAAGGCAGTGCTGGAAAATAATGGTGGCCACACAAAATATTGACACTTTGGGCCCAATTTGGACATTTTCACCTAGGGTTGTACTCACTTTTGTTGCCAGCGGTTTAGACATTAATGGCTGTGTGTTGAGTTTTTTTTGAGGGGACAGCAAATTTACACTGTTATACAAGCTGTACACTCACTACTTTACATTGTAGCAAAGTGTAATTTCTTCAGTGTTGTCACAGGAAAAGATATCATAAAATATTTACAAAAATGGGAGGGGTGTACTCACTTTTGTGAGATACTGTATATGTATATATATATATATATATATATATATATATATATATATACACAGTATTTCACAAAAGTGAGAAAGGAAGCTAAGTAGTAGGCTGGGTCTGGGGCACAATATCAGGTCTTAAATGTGCTTAAATACATTGTAGATAAAGAAAGATATTTGGGGGGCACACCTTCTCATTAAAGCTGGTGCAGCCATAAGACCATACAATAGAAGAAAAATATTACAGCGCACACATGCAAAAAAACATTCACCTCCAGCAAGGCTAGTTTAAAAACACCTAAACATTCTCAAAAAGACATTTTCAAAAATATTGGGATTTGGACATTGTAGATAGTCAGTAAATAAAATTATACAGGTCAATACATTGGAAAATGTATTGCGATACTATCAAGAACAGGAATTCTTACAGCATGAAAGTTGGGAACTTAATTATCCATTTATAATAATGGAGTAAGGGGAGCCATATATTACCACAAAACTCAAAGGAGAAGGGAGGAGGTGCATATATGGAAAGCAAAGACAAGAAGAGATCTCCAAATTAAATGGATTAAATGGGGACTTCCTACTTTCCCTTGCCTCCTAAGGCAAAACCCTTTGAGAAGGGTTTATAGCATACAGCATATAGACCACTCCGAGCGTTTTGCAATTAGCTAAATGCTTTGGCCTAAATGCTTTAATGTTTTTCACTGAATGTGAGTACCTTTCTTATGTTTTTGAAGCAATAAATTAGTTGAAACAATATTACACAATTTGGAATCCTTTTTCCTCTATGCTTTTATAGTATATGAGACAAGAGTGGAAACTGCCATTATATCAGGGAACATCCAGCCTCCAAAGTGCTATACAGTGGCAGATACTGTGAATGCTCCACACCCCAGGAAGGGGGGGGGGGGGAATTCCGGTGAGTGCAGCCACAATAAGAGCACGGATAAGACACGCATGCTATGATCACCTTTGAAAAGTAGAAATTATCAAAAATTGGTTTCACCAGCACAGAAGCACTTTATTTTGTACATTCATTGTTGGGATTATTTATTTTTATTTATTTTTCAAATGCATATATTTTAATTAGATTATCACTAGCACAAAAGCACTTCTTTGTTCATTTATCAATGTGTTTTTTTATATTTCCATGGAAGTATTGGCACTAATTTGGTCCCATTATCTATTCATTATTTGGGATTGCATATCTTACACGGATATTATATATTTACTTGGTTCTTTTTTGTTTTTTTTTGTTTGGAATTAAGTTTTCCTTTTTCTTTAACACATATCTGAAGACATGTAGTATAATATGTTAAAGCACCTTTATGCACATGCATGTATCAGTGCACAGTCGTATTTATATTTTGTTCACATTAGTAGCTCTTTGGCTTATTAAGGTCAGGTGCATAATAGATTAGCGCCACATCTACATCGTTTTCTTTTCATCTAAAGAGATCCCCATTAGGTAGGGTTATCCTTTTGGCCGTGTGCATGTATTTGCAGTACCTACAAGACCCACATATAAACATGGCTTTATACTTGCAATGCTCTTTTTCAGATTCGTCTCTCTTTTTCAGATTCGCTTCTCACGGGCCTATCTCAAACTGTGGTGGCCCTTCTGAAAGTAAACATAGGGGTATTGGGGACTAAGTGTCCTATAATTCGATCCATTGTCAAGAAATGCCAATATTTATTGACAATCCTTCTAATTTCAATGTGTTGATTTGGGAATTTAGTGACAATCCGCAGAGGATTTTCTTGGTTCTTTGTTGTTTGTGAGTATAAGATATCATGTCTTTCCCGCATGTTGACCTGATTGTATGCCTTTTTCAAACACGTGCAAGAATAGCCCCTCTGCAGCAGCCTGTCGCGAAGCTTGTCTGCCTCCAGCTTGAACACCGTATCATCAGAACAATTGCGTTGTGCTCTGAGATATTGACTGAATGGAATCAAATTGACAAATTAGTACTGTATACATATACTATATATACATATATATATATATATATATATATATATTTTCACAGTATCTCACAAAAGTGAGAACACCCCTCACATTTTTACAAATATTTTATTATATCTTTTCATGTCACAACATTGAAGAAATTACACTATGCTACAATGTAAAGTAGTGAGTGTGCAGCTTGTATAACAGTGTAAATTTGCTGTCCCCTCAAAATAACTCATCACACAGCTATTAATGTCTAAACCGCTAGCAACAAAAGTGAGTACACCTCTAAGTGAAAATGCGCAAATTGGGCCCAATAAGCCATTTTCCCTCCCTGGTGTCATATGACTCGTTTTGCCGCGTACACACAATTGGACTTTACGGCATACTTGGTCCGGCGTACCGGATTTCGTCGAACAGTTCGATTGTGTGTGGGCTTTGTTTTCTCAAAAGTTTGACGGACTTAGATTTGAAACATGTTTCAAATCTTTCCGACGGACTCTGCTTTCTAGCGTACAAACCGTTCATCTGTGTGCTAGTCCCACAGACCCAAACTGACGCATGCTCTGAAGCAAGTACAAGACGGAAGCGCTCGGTCTGGTAAAACTAGCCTTCGTATTGAAGCTGGCACATTCCTCTTCTGTGATCTTTTAATACAGCCCATTCTTTTTTTCTTTATAATGCGAGAAGAAGAAAGTTGTTTTGCTACTTATATTCACACAGAGTTCTCACAAACTACTTTCTTCATGATTTATCCTCATGCCATGACTAATATGATATTTTGTAAAAGCCAGATCTCCAGAACTAAAGTAGCACATTTTTTTTGGGACTCATCTTTATTTTTTACAGATTTAAACAATATCAATTTTACAATGTGTGCTAAATTATACAAAATGTTTTTTTTTTATTTATTTTTTTTATTTTTTTATTTTGAGTTTCAAGTTACCACAATAACCTTAATAATTTTTATTGTTTTAATGAACCTTAATGAGGTTGGTGTCCCTTGTTAATTAGACATAGGGGGGTTATTTTAAAAAGGCAAAATAATTTTTCACTACAAGTGCAAATTGTACTTGGAATTGCCCTGAAAGAGCATTTGGAAGTGCATTCGCTGTGGATCCGAGGGGCACATGCAAGGAACCCCCCAAAAAAAACAGATTTCTCTTGCACATGATTGTATGATAAAATCAGCAGAGCTTTCCCTCATTTCCGAACTTCCCCTCAGATTTACAGCGACTGCACTTCCAACAAGTGCACTTGCAGTGCAATTTATCAAGTGCACTTTGCAATAGCACTTTGCACTTGAATTGCAAAATGATTTAGCCTTTTGTAAAAAACCCACATATAGTCTTTTTGACCTGTACCTGCCTACTCACAAACCAAATGTCCTTTTTGAATCAAAACACATAGTCAATAATGTAAGGTAACGAAAATATCCATTTATTTTGGTCAAAACAGAAATGAGGAAGGCAACACTGGAGACACTTTTGGAATGTGTGAAGCCTTTTGTCCCCCAGGACACACATCAAGTTTTTTGACACTAAAATTGGTATCTTGCGACTGGGGAGCACAGGGAGCACAGGGAGCACAGTCAGAAGTCAGATCAGACAGAAGCCAGCCAATCACTTTCGACTCTTCCGTGGAGCCTTCCCTGCACGCTGCCCTGCAGCCTTCCCTTCACGTTTCTCTGCAGCCTTCCTTGGAGGCTGTGCCTCTGGTGGTGTATTTGGGGCAGGAGGAGGAGGAGGAGTAGCAGGAGGAGTGGCTTCATCTGCTATATATGTTTTTGCAGTAAGCTCCCCTCTCAAGCCCTTCTGATACGCTTGAAAAATCAGACCCTCACAGAGGAGGCGTTGCCCCTTTTCTAGTTCCAGCAATCTGGCGGCCATATATGTTCCATACACCTCTTCCGCATTGGGTGGTGTGCTGAGGATTTGGCTGGCTTCGCGAATGAGGCATAGTGATTCCTCCTCAGTTCGGGTCATCTTTCTGGGCCTTTTGGTGGTAATGCGGAGGGGAAGCACCTGACACTCCGTGAGGCTTCTACTGGGCCCAGCCACGGTCTCCTCCTCTCTCCCATTGGGCAAGGCCTCCTCCTCTATATCTCTGCGCACGGACTCCTCCTGGCTGAGTTCATCCTGGGTAAAAAAAAGGGACATACCGGTAGTTGTAATTTTTGGTTACGCAATCACACACAGTTTTCAGCTCATGACTTGCAAATATAATTCTAAACAAATAGTAAAGGCTATCTTTTTGACCCCACCATTATTCTAGCTGCTCACCAATATTTGAAATATATTTTTGGCCACTACTGTCTAGTGATATGTCTACATATTAATAATTGTGATGAAGTCATTTTTGGTGAAGCACTTCAAAAATTTTTAGGTTTACATCATTAATATTTACACAATCCCAAATTCACCAAAAAAGTATACCTGGCTGAAGCTGGGCACATCCACTTCATCAAGGATGAAAGGGCCCAGTTCTTCTTGGGACTCCTCAGCTGGGGTGGAGGGAAGGCTGGAGGGAAGGCTCGAAAGTGATTGCCTTGCTTCTGTCTGGTCATCCAGAAATCGCATTTTTTGGTAGTAGCACAGCTTGGGGACATAAACCTGGTCTGCTGCTGCTCCAGATCTGCGCGACTCCTGGATCTTCTTGTGTTCCCGCCTGTACATATTGCGCAAGATACCAATTTTAGTGTCCAGAAACTTAAGGTCTGCCTGGGGGACTCGAGTCTTCACAAATTCCAAAAGTGTGCCCAGTGTTGCCTTCCTTACATCTCTATTAAAATACAATGGGTGCTTGACCTCCCACAGGTTTCTGTTTTCTTGATACAAATCAAGAAAACGTGTCAAAAATTCTTCCACCTTAAAGGGATTCATATTTGCTGAAAGACAAGACACAAGATAAAAACTGTAATGTCAGTCCAAACTCCCAGTATTATTTTCGGCTCAATCTAGGGTACACACACACACACACACCAAACACACACCCACGTTTAATCTTACCTTCGTTTCTGACGCTCGCTACTTCCGCTCAGACATACGTAGGCCAGCGTAATAACTTTATATACACTGCGCATGTGTCATGCTACGCCTGCGTCGCCCGCCCCTGACGTTCTTTAGTACGATTTGTCCTCGCCCCTTCACTCTTCATTGCGCAGTGGCAAGATATAGAGAAAGATGGCGGAGAAATTATCTGCAAGTAGCGCGGAGGAAAGGCCAGAGCCACAACCATCCAGATCCAGGAGGAGATATAAGGCCACCAACATGGCCTTTGAAGAGATGGTGGAGATGGTGTCCATATTGAGAAGGGAGGACTACGATGGCAAAAAAGGACCGTACACCCGACCCAATATGCGTAAGGACAAAATAATGTCCTCAGTTGTCACCGCTCTTGAACAAAAATTTGGCACTAAACGGGCTAAAGAACAATTGAGGAAGCGGTGGTCTGACCTCAAAAGTAGGGCGCCTGAACAATATTGGCGAATAAAGAAGCTGCTTAAAAAAATTAAGTACTTGTGTGTTCCGAATGAGATACTTAACTTTCATACTGATCCATATGCTTTTCGTTTATACAGCATCGTTCGTAAAGACCGTTCTTTTGAAAAAACATGATACTAAGAAAATGACAGGGTTTTTTTTTGCCAAATACAATGGTACAGGGTTTAGACATACATTTAGGTCTTGATAATTTGTTGTATTCCAAAAATGTGGTGATGTTGTGTAGATGTGTTTGAAACTATAATGCTCCTTCAAAAATGATTCAGTGTAATGTAAGGACAGGACACAGCAGCTCTTTCCACATCTGGACTCACGAGCACTAGTGTACTATGTGACACCAGAGAAAATTTTTGGGGGTAATACATATAGGGGCTCCAGGGGATACTTGAGGTCTCTGCATCTGTGAAACTTGCATGAAAATGTGTATTGTTTGGCATTTTTGGGCAGAGTGAATTTTAATCCTGTCTTCAAAATTTTTGGTGCAAAAAAATTACAATTGTCCACAACTTCTAACCAACATTTCATATTCCTTTTTCAAGACTGAAATATCACTGTGTTTTAACTATAC
Organism: Lithobates clamitans; assembly: GCA_037952925.1. Lineage (NCBI taxonomy): Eukaryota > Metazoa > Chordata > Amphibia > Anura > Ranidae > Lithobates > Lithobates clamitans. The sequence continues at coordinate 1,402,456 of JBBGZY010000852.1, forward strand.
CTTTTGTTTAATTATCATAGGGGAGAAAAGACTCAGACAACAGTCCAAGGATCCCAGGACCCCCCCAAATCACCAGCCTGAAGCTGAAATTACCCCAAGCCCCAGCCCAAGACCACGCCCACCCGACGAGCTGAAGGAAGGAGAGGTGGAGGAAGTGTGCAATATTTTCACCCCACCAAGTGAGTGACTGACACCCCAGCTTAAGTTCATCCATTTAGGCGTGCATATTTTACAATAATTTTTAATCCACAAATTTTAGGTGATGTTCTGGTTGTGGAAGGCCAAGCGGCAGAGCCATTTAGCACAGACAGTGCACAAAGACTCATTGGCCAGATAATGGTGTGGAATGGCCAAATTGATAGAATGCGTGACCAAATTGACAGCATGAGAAATCGGCTGGACAGCATCCAACAGGAAATGAAGTACATGATTGATGTTTTGGGCAGAATCTAATAACTTTTTGCCTAAAAACATCAATCATGTTCTTCATTTCATTGTCAAGTTTTATTGTTCTAAAATGTTTTAACTTGCTAAATACTAATGTAAAAATTTTGCAGATGCACACGGTGTGTCATCATGTGCTATCTTCCATCAGGGGATATCAATGTACTTGTTTTGTGTTTGCAACCCCTTCATCAGAATAATGTTAGTTTGTGAGAGGAACAAAGGGATTGCACACAAAAAACACGTCCATTGCTCCCCCATGATGGGAGATAGCACATGTTGACTTGAACCTTTTTTCAAAAGAAATTGTGAGCATCTGCAATTTTTTTATTTTACATGGGTGACATCACCAGCACCGTTATTAACATGTTGAAGTTCCTGTTATTTTTTGTTCTTATGGTTTTTAAAACCCTGTTGTGAAGCCAAATTTTGTAAACAATGTATATTTTCTACAAATATGCCTAAACTAAAAAAAATAAAAAAAATATTGTTAACAAAAAAAAACAAAACGTTCAAACAAAATGCACCTTTCAATGTGCACACAGTAAAATGTTTTTACTACTACAATGTGTGTAGCTTATTATTTATCAATAACAGTTTGTTATTTTTTTGTGTGGTTACAGTGACAAAGGGCCTTATTAACTAAAGGGAAATGCACATGCCACTACAAGTGTACTAGGTGACAGACAAAACTAAATGCAAACAAGAATCAAAACAAGAGATTGTTGCAAAAAAAATCTTTATTTTTTTTTCAAAAAATCTTAAAGATCTTGTTGCATTGCAATGGCCCCCTGACCATTAAAACAATTGACATATCTGTCACGCACTTCACGGGCTGTTTGGGGGGCCAAGCCAATACGGCCACTTTCCAGGCCTGTGAGTGGGTCATCAACACCAAGTCCGGCCTCAGGCCCAACAGAAGTTAGATATGTCAACAAATGACGTCTCAAGAAATGCAGAATGCAGCAAGCAAAGATCACATAATTGATTTTGTATTCTGCTAGATTTATTGCCGAGAGGAACAAACGGAACCGGCTGGCCAGAATCCCAAAGGCATTCTCCACAACTCTTCTTGCTCTGGCCAGCCGGCAATTAAATACCCTCCTCTCAGGTGTGAGTGTCCTTTGGGGGAACGGCCTCATCAAGTGCTCGCTAAGAGAAAACGCTTCATCAGCGATGAAAACTGAGGGAAGTCCATCCACATTCTGGTCATCAGGTGGCAATCCCAGGCCACCAGTCTGGAGACGCTGGCACGCTGGCACCTCCATCAGACATCCGGCCGTTCTTCCCCACGTCCACGAACATAAATTCCAATTGTGCCGAGACCACCGCCATCAAAACTACACTATGGAACCCCTTATAGTTGTAGAAATAAGACCCCGAATGGGGTGGTGGCACAATGTGGACATGCTTCCCATCGATCGCCCGACACAGTTGGGAAAGTCCCAACAGTCAGCGAACTGGGAGGCCACAGTCTGCCATTCCTGTGTGTTCGAAGGAAACTGTGGAGTCAAACAAGAAAAAAAATATATAAGTACTTTTAAACATAACTTGGATATCAGATTACACAAAAACATTCTTGAACAACAGCAGTTGAACATTATTAATATGTGTTATTTTTAGAAAAAAAAATAAAATAAGGCCCACTTATAAGATTACTCACCCCCTCTGATGGACCATTGATCAATTTGTATGTGGGGGAGGGGTACTAATTGGGGCCAAGAACACACCTGACAGTTGCAAACATTTGAGGGGTGGGGGAGGGGTACTAATTGGGGCCAAGAACACACCTGACAGAAACATTTGAGGGGGTGGGGGAGGGGTACTAATTGGGGCCAAGAACACACCTGACAGAAACATTTGAGGGGGTGGGGGAGGGGTACTAATTGGGGCCAAGAACACACCTGACAGTTGCAAACATTTGAGGGGGTGGGGGAGGGGTACTAATTGGGGCCAAGAACACACCTGACAGTTGCAAACATTTGAGGGGGTGGGGGAGGGTAAAACAGTACAATGGAGCTGACAATATACATTGTTCAAGGGACTATAGGCTAGAGGTATAAATGGACCCAGGATTGCATGGTGGGGAGGTTATTGAATGGAAATATGCATGTAGGCCAAAAAATGATTAAGGTAAAAAAACAGGCATGCATGAAGATAAAGGGGACATTCCCAGCATATTCAATGCATGGTAATTAGGTAACAAGGACATTTAGACAATACATTAGCAAACATTAAATACATATAATGTAATGTTAAAGGATAAAACTTACCTTCATATAGTCCTTTTGCAGGACCTGAATAATAGCAGAACAGGTCTCTGGGATTATGATCCCCAGAGCCTGGGGGGAGATGCCTGTCGAGAACTTCAAGTCCTGAAGACTTCTCCCAGTCACCAAGTAACGTAAAGTGGCAACTAGCCTCTGCTCCGCAGTGATGGCTTGCCTCATGCAGGTATCCTGCCTGCTGATATAGGGGGTCAGCATAGCCAGCAGACGTTCAAAAACGGGGTCCGTCCTCCTGAGAAAATTCCTGAAATCCTCAGGATTATTCTCACGGAGCAAAGGCATGTGCGAGAATTGGTCACGCTGGCGCAACCAATTCTTCATCCATGAACTCCTCCTCGCCCTGTTCATGGACTGGACTCGGGTCAAAGTATTAAGCCCAACACCAAGTCCCCACGCAGCACGAACTCGAGAACGAGTACGTCCACGCAACATGGCTTCAAAACGGTCGGCTGGTCAAACAAACAAACTTAGACGCACTGAACAACAGCAAGGCCTATTAAGAGCGACCTGAAAATCAGGAACGAGCGGACCAGAACGGCCTGCTAGGCAGGTTATGAACTGACCAACACGCACTGAAAAGCAGATACAAACCTCACAAGCACAAACTGAACCGCAGAAAATGATCAAAATAAGCTAAAGTGTGAAAAGCGCGAATCGTCTCTAACCAAACTTCTACTAACACGAGATAAACACGAGATTAGCAGAAGGAGCCCAAAGGGTGGCATAGTGGGGCTTGAACTTCCTTTTTCTAGTCCCGTCGTACGTGCTGTTTGTCACCGCGTTCAAAACCATTGGACTTTTGGAGTGATCGTGTGTGTCCAAGTCCGTCCGTTTTTAAGTCCGGCGCACCTAGCGTACAAAGTCAGTCGAAAAGATCGCCGGACCAAGTTTGCCGTAAAGTCCGATCGTGTGTACGCGGCATTAGTGTTACAAGGTCTCAGGTGTGAATGGGGAGCAGGTGTGTTAAATTTGATGTTATCACTCTCACTCTCTCATACTGGTCACTGGAAGTTCAACATGGCACCTCATGGCAAGGAACTCTCTGAGGATCTGAAAAAAAGAATTGTTTCTCTACGTCAAGATGGCCTAGGCTATAAGAAGATTGCCAAGACCCTGATCCAGAGGTTGTCTTTGGGAAATAGACGTATCAGTGCTGCCAGCATTGCTGCAGAGGTTGAAGAGGTGGGGGGTCAGCCTGTCAGTGCTCAGACCATACGCTGCACACTGCATCAAATTGGTCTGCATGGCTGTCATCCCAGAAGAAAGCCTCTTCTAAAGATGATGCACAAGAAAGCCTGCAAACAGTTTGTTGAAGACAAGCAGACTAAGGACATGGATTACTGGAACCATGTCCTGTGGTCTGACGAGACCAAGATAAACTTATTTAGTTCAGATGGTCTCAAATCTATGTGGTGGCAACCAGGTGAGGAGTACAAAGACAAATGTGTCTTGCCTACAGTCAAGCATGGTGGTGGGAGTGTCATGGTCTGGGGCTGCATGAGTGCTGCCGACACTGGGGAACTACAGTTCATTGAGGGAACCATTAATGCCTACATATACTGTGACATACTGAAGCAGAGCATGATCCCCTCCCTTCAGAGACTGGGCCACAGGACAGTATTCTAACATGATAACGACCCCAAACACACCTCCAAGACGACCATTGCCTCGCTAAAGAAGCTGAGGGTAAAGGTGATGGACTGGCCAAGCGTGTCTCCAGAACTAAACCCTATTGAGCATCTGTGGGGCATCCTCAAATAGAAGGTGGAGGAGAGGAAGGTCTCTAACATCCACCAGCTCCATGATGTCACAAAGGCTGATGTAATTGCTACAGAAACAAAGGCAGCCATCAGCGTGCTGCAGATCTTACATTATACCTGACAAGGGAGCCCCTCACAATCAGCCAGCTGCTGCTGCAAAAAACACAAGGGAGATGGTAACAACTAGCATGCTGAAAGCAGCATCCATTTGTATGCACGTTCCGCCCGTAGTCAACCAATCAACAGCCTCCATGGAGGACATCACCCAAAACGGCTGAAAAACGTCACTACGCATGCGCCCGGGACCTGCACATGTGCGGTAGCCAGTTGGTGGACGGCGCAACATGCTCAGGGCGGTACCAGGCTGGTAGTGATGTATGAGGACCAAGAAGGAGGAAGAGTGTCCTCTAACTGGTCCTCATAGCGCCACAGCACATATACCTTGATGGGTGAGATGGAAAGAACAGGCTTTGGCACTGGGCGGCCACATAGTGATGGAATAGAGCCAAGTAACGCCAACATGGAAACCAAACACGGTGGCCACCAGGGGGAAAGAAAGCAGAAAATTGATAATACAACTATACTGTCATTAAATAACAGATGTATAGTAACTTTAACCACCTCAATACAGGGCACTTTCACCCCCTTCCTGCCCAAGCCATTTTTCAGTTTTCAGCGCTGTCGCACTTTGAAAGACAATTGCGCGGTCATGTTACACTGCACCCTAATGAAATTTTTATCATTTTATCATTTTTTCCCCACAAATAGAGCTTTCTTTTGGTGGTATTTGATCATCTCTGCGGCTTTTATTTATTGCGCTATAAACAAAAGAGGAGGGACAATTTTGAAAAAAACACAATATTTTTTACTTTTTGCGATAATAAATATCCAATTTTTTTTTTGTTTTTAACAAATTCTTTCCTCAGTTTAGGTCGATACGTATTCTTCTACAAATTTTTGGTAAAAAAAAAATTGCGATAAGCATATATTGATTGGTTTGCGCAAAAGTTATATCATCTACAAAATAGGGGATAGATTTATAGCATTTTTAATTAATTTTTTTTTTTTTTTACTAGTAATGGCGGCGATCTGCGATTTTTATTGTGACTGCGATATTGCAGCGGACATATCGGACACTTTTGACACATTTTTGGGACCATTCAAATTTATACAGCGATCCGTGCGATAAAAATGCATTGATTACTGTGTAAATGTGACTGGCAGGGAAGGGGTTAACTCTAGGGGGCGATCGAGTTAATGTATGATCTAGGGAGGTGATTCTAACTGTGGTAGGAGGGGACTCACTAGGGGAGGAGACCGATCGGAGTCCCTATGTACAAGGAACACACCATCGGTCTCCTCTCCTCTGACAGGACGTGGATCTGTGTGTTTACACACACAGATCCACGGTCCTACTCTGTTACCCGGCAATCGCGGGTGCCCGGCGGACATCGTGCCCGCCGGGCACGCGCACCGGGTCCCGAGCGATGCAGTGCGCGCCCCCTAGTGGCTCCGGAGGGCGCTCACGTCATATGACGTCCGCCCAGAACAACAGAAGCCTCGTCCCGCCGTCATATGACGGTGGGCGGTGGCTTAGTGGTTAATGAATATATCATATAAAAAAGGGGGAAAATTTCAATATAGAAAAAACAACCCACATACATTAATAACATGTGATCATATTATAGAAGATCTTATAGCAATGAGCAGGAACATGGATCAGAACTTTTTTTGGGGCATGTATGCAGACAGAGAGAGAGGTGTGGGTATATGATGTAATAGCCCAACATGCAAAACATAAGGGGACAAAACCTTACTAAATGAAATAAAGCTAGACTGACTGTAACCATATCTTGCCAATTTGGCAGAGTATTAGACATCACCAACCAGGAGAAATGGAAAATATGGTCCAAAAATCGAGGAGGAAAAATTGAATTGAAATTGAAACAGCGAGCACCCTGCAAACCTCCAATGAGATTGGGGTTGGTTTGTAGGATTGGGCCTCGTTAATGCCGGGGGCATGTGTGGCATCAAGACGCTCAATCCATGTAGTTTCCCTACCAAGAATTTGTTTGTCCCACTCCCCACCTCTAGGATCCTTGGGGACCACAGCCAGAGCAATAAATGAGACCAAATAAATATCAAACTTATGGTAGAGATCCAGATGCCTGCTGACAGAAGTCAAACTTTTTCCGTTAGCCGAATAGTATACATGGTCTTTTATCCTTTGTCGCAATTGTCTGGCTGTTTTCCCCACATAAGCTCCACATTTGCAGAGAATGAGGTATACAACCCCTTGTGTCTCACAGTCCACAAAAAAGTTGGGTGTAAAGATTTCTCCATTGGAGAGCATAAAACTAGTGCCCACGGAAATCCATGGACAGAAGGAACGTCTACCGAATTTGTAAATTCCTCGTCGAGATTGTACAGAAGTAGACTTAGGGGAATAGGGATTAGACACTAGTTTGTCTCTCAGTGATCTAGCCCATCTGAATACAATTTCAACAAAATACAGGAAATCGCCCCGAGTGAATGAGGTTAGCCAACAATTGACAGAGTAAATGCAGTCTCAAAATGTATTAAAATTGTCATGCAAACATAAACAACATGAATCATAGCCAAGCCACTGAAATGATACATACAGTAAAAAATGTCATTACACGTATCATGGTATAAAATGTAAATTGTAAAGTACACAGGCATGAAAAGTAGCCCAATGCGTTTCGCAAGACCATGCTTGCTTCTTCAGGGATAGATGCGTGTATGGAACATCTGTAGGGGGTATAATGAACCAAATAAGTATCAAACAGAGATGGTATCATGACAATTAGTCAAGAGGGTCCAAAACGCATGGCAATATACTCACCTGAGGCTGGATCAGACTACCAAATGCTGAATAACCAGAGGCGGCAGTAATTGGCGTCTGGCTCAGAAGCTGAGGAGGCAGAGGAAAATCCAACCCAACAGAGCACAAACGGAGGGGCAGACATGGCCGGGATGGGGGTGTGTGTCACCAAAGTTCTCCCAGTATCCATTAATAATGTCAACTGAAACATAAATGCATATGTATCAATATATGGTGTCATAACAGCATAGAAGTAAAGTAGTGTATGATATAAGTATGTATATGCATGAACCAATCTGGTTCAATAATGGTATGGGCTTAGAATCTAGGGGACAATAGAAATTAAAAATAAATAAATTAAAATATTAAAAAATAAGAATTTATAATAAATACAATAAAATGTGTAGATAAAAAAATATGGCAAAAACAGTGTGATAGAGTGTGTCCAACATAGCATGTGTCCAAGTCCATTGTACATGGCAGCTAAAATAAGAATATATGTGTATCAGTTGGTACTATACCAACAGAGTAACTATGAAGTATACAATGTAATGAAAACTATATATATATATATATATATATATATATATATATATATATATATTTATATATATATATATATATATATATATATATATATATATATATATATATATATATATACATATGAACCAATGTTGCTCAAAGCTAGATGGGCTTGAAGAATCGGAGACGGTGAAATAAATTAGATGAATGTGTAATGGTGTGTGCATGAATGAACCATGTGAGTGAACATAATAATGTGTAAGACAATGTATATGGCAGACCATGCTAAAGTTAAGTGCTTAAATGTGAAGAGAGTGAGTGGATGATTAGCATCCAACAAGGAGTGTGGACTCACCTTGAATGAAGTGAAACTGCTGTGTGTGAGGGAAACAGGAAATACGAAGTGCCAAACAGATCCCAGCCATGACTAGCCTCCAATTTATATCCCCAGAGGGCCCAGTGAGCTCCGCCTCCAACGTAATGTTTGCGTGACAAGGCATGCGAACGCGGATGACTCTTGCCACCAAATGGGGGTGCTCCTCCACAGACGCCCCCAGTCACACATGCTGACATTCCACGCAATAGCGAGCCGACGCCGCATCAGCGGACGTCGCCCGGTGAACATGGTTGCATGGCGCCGATTTGTAGGTGACCATGCGTTGGCCAATATATTTTTAGGTGTAGGTGACCCTGCGTTGGCCAATATATCTGCAGACGCCCCCAGTCACACATGCTAACATTCCACGCAATAGCGAGCCGACGCCACATCAGTGGACGTCGCCCGGTGAACATGGTTCACGGTTGCATGGCGCCGATGTGTAGGTGACCCCGCGTTGGCCAATATATTTTTTGATAATAGGGTCCTCTTGTAACAAGGGCCAATGATTGGTTAGTATGTTACATAGGTCAAGATGTTGATCAGACTATCTTGTAATACACTTAACTGTGGGATTAGGTCTATCTATCTTAGTTTTAAAGAGGAGTGTACTACGAGTCTGGCGCAGTGCTTTGTTATAAGCACTGCGCAACAAAGATTTGCTGTACCCCCTAGAACAGGGATATGCAGTTAGCGGACCTCCAGCTGTTACAAAACTACAAGTCCCATTTTGCCTCTGCCTTTGGGTGTCATGCTTGTGGCTGTCAGAGTCTTGCTATGCCTCATGGGACTTGTAGTTCTGCAACAGCTGGAGGTCCGCTAATTGCATATCCCTGCCCTAGAACGAAGTTGGGTTTGGAGAAGATTGGCCTGTGTCTTGAAATCCTCAAGATGTGTACAATTGCGACGTAGCCTCAGATACTGGGCATAAGGAATGCTGCGAATGAGTGCCACGGGGTGGGCACTAGCAGCGTGTAACAGTGTATTGCCTTCTGTCTGTTTTCTAAACAGCGTCAAGGCTAGACAGTTGTCTTGGTCTTTAGAGATCCAAAAAAGTAATCTGATGGTAATCACTATTGACTGTAAATCTACGATTGAACTGATTTAGATTCAAGATGTCAGCAAAGGTGGCTAATAGGTCCTGAGTACCCAGCCAAATAATTAATATGTCATCAATGTAACACATCCAACATAATGCGTGATTGGTGAATGATGTTAACAAATCATCAGAGAAAAGATCACGTTCCCACCCCCCAGGTACAGGTTGGCATAGGCCGGTGCACAACATATGCCCATGGCCACCCCCTGTGCCTGGAGGTAGTGGGACTGTTTGAACCCCCTGTTTGACCCTGTTTGAATTGCGGGTCAAAATGAAGCGAAGGAGTGCTAGTATAAATTCACAGTAGTCCCATTGATGGTGGTCTTGTTCGTGGAGAATGGTACGGACAAGCCCGATGCCGTTCTCATGAGGGATGCTAAAGTACAAGGCCTCAACATCCAGAGTCTAGAGCAGGGCATTGGGAGGGACGACCAATCCCTCAATCTGTTTAAGAAGATCTAATGTATCTTTGGTGTATGAAGGTAGATTTAAGACATGAGGCATAAGTATTGATTCAAACAGTCAACTAGCGTTCCAATCCCCGACACTAATCCCCGGGGGGGGGGGGGGGTAATAAAGGGTTCATATGTACTGTTGATAATGCGTAAAATGTTGGCTCTCTTGGAGTGTGTACATTAAGATAATTATAGAGCTCCTGATCACTTTTGGTGAGCAACATTGATGACTGCCAAATATTCAGTCCTAGACCTAGAAGTCCGGGACACAGAAATACATGAATACCAATCTTTGTTGCATAGAATATTCATGTACATCTTTTCATAATTGGCTTTAGTCATCAGGACAATATTGCTTCTCTTATCGGCCGCTTTAATCTCTAGGTCAGGATGGTTTTGTAATTTTAGAATAGCCTGTAGTTGTAACTGTGTTAGGTTGTTATGTCTGGGGGGTAATTGTAATACATTTTATGTCATTAACAGTACTCAACAGAAAAACCCACACATTGGGATTGGTCAAAAGTTCAGGAAATCTTTGAGATTTTAACTTGAATTTAGCAATAGATGCTGATGTTACAGTCACAGGAGTTGAAGATAACTCATTCGTATGATTACCAGTGGTGTCTGACTCGTCATTCTCCTCTAATAAAAGCATTCGATCACAGAGGGCTCAAAAGTCCTCCATGGTATAATGCTTAATCCTCTCAGACAATTCCCTATCCTGCTTAGATCGAAGAGGGTCTTTGTCGAACATAAATTTGTAAGTAAGATTGCGCATATAGACATTGTTTATGGCTTTGTATTTATCAATATTCATGGAGGGGCAGAAACTGAGCCCAAACCGTAGAACATCTAACTCCTGTTGAGTAAACTGATATAGGGTGAGATTGATCACATCCAACCCTAAGTGGGTGGTAGATTGATCACAGGTATCTGAAAATTTGCATGTGGAGTTCCCGACTGCGTAATGTGTGAATCCAGTGTACTTTGTTTCATGAACATCTGCATCTGTGTGGTCAGTAATAATTTGAACTGTGCGTTGTGTGAAGATAATTGAGAATTATCTGAAGTCACAGAAAGTGAAGGGCCAGATGCATTTTAATCTGCCAATAAGGTGTTTTGAGTAAGAGGTGATTGAGAAATACTAGAAGTTTGTGACTGAGTGTTCAAAATTTGTAAAGCTTGCATACCTGTAGCACCTATGTATTTTGTCTGTGACTGATTCCCAGGACCATTAACAAGAGAGTTGCCATGTGGCTGATTCTGGTGTGTTGATATCATGTCCTGATTAGGGGAACGTTTCTTAGAGTAGGGTGTAAAAGATCCACCACCATGATTCCGATTTCGTGCTCAATGGTTGCTGTGGGGAAGTGTGGTATTCCCTTTTCTGGAGAGTGACTGTGAAGAAAAAGTAGAAGAATCGGATTCAGTATCATCATCGGTCACAAACACATCATTCACTTTAGTACGGTACATTCCATGATTGTTTCTAGGGCCTCTGCCCTGGGTAGGATTTTGCCAACGATTGGCAAAGCCTTCTGAGAAAGCCTGTATTTGGACAATTTATTTTGTTTTTTGAAAATTATATCTTTGGTGATTCTTTCGTTTTGTATACTGGGTATGGTTTTTAATAGTATCATTAGTTGATTGCAACATCAATATGTCTTGATCGCTACTATTGATTTCAGACTAATACTGAGTGATCAGTAGCTTCATCAGCTTGATACTACATTGTGTTAAGATACTCTCCCAGGCTGTTTTAAACTCAAAAGAGGCATTCTGAAAGGAAGGATACAACTGTACTCGCAATCCCATAACATACAGTCATGGCCAAAAATATTGGCACCCCTGCATTTCTGTCAGATAATGGACCACTTCGCTCAGAAAATTGTTGCAATTACAAATGTTTAGGCATTCCTATGTTTATTTCTTTTGTTTGTATTGGTATGACACAAAAAAATGTAGAAACAAAAAGCCAAATCTGACACATTCCACGCAAAACTCAAAAAATGGACTGGACAAAATGATTGGCACCGTCTCAAAATTTTGAGAAATAATTGCATTCCAAGTTTGTGATGCTCCTGTAATTTGTAATTACAAGTCTCGTTTTAAAAAAAAAATAACAAACATGTTATACTTACCTCCTCCATGCAGTTGGCTTTGCACAGAGCAGCCTGGATTCTCCTCTTCTCAGGTACCTCTTTGCTGCTCCTGGTCCCTCCCTCCTATCGAGTGCCCCCATAGTCAGCAGCTTCCTATGGGGGCACTGGAGCCGACTCACAGCTCCGTGTGTCCATTTAGACACAGACCCGCCCCCTGTCTTCCCTGATTGGCTGACTGACCTTGATTGACAGCCGAGGGAGCCAATGGCGCCGCTGCTGTGTCTCAGCCAATCAGGAGGAGTGTCCCAGATGGCATAGACAGAGAGATGGGGCTCAGGTAGGTAATTAGGGGGGTGCTGGGGTGGCTGCTACACACAAAAGGTTTTTATTATCTCAATGCATTGAGATAAAAAAACCTTCTGCCTTTACAACTCCTTTAAACTCACCTGTATCAATTAACAGGTGCTGACAATAAAGAAATCACACCGGCATCCAGTTAAAATGGTGAAAAATGTACTCTACCTTTCTGTCTCTGTGTGCTACATGGAGCATGGAGAGGAAAAAGAGCAGCAAAAAAATTTCTGAGAATTTTAGAACAAAAATTGTGGAAAAGCATGGACAATCTCAAGGTTACAAGTACATCTCCAAAGATCTTAATGTTCCTGTGTCCACTGTGCACAACATTGTCAAGAAGTTTACAGCCCATGGCACTGTAGCTAATCGTCCTGGAAGTGGACGAAAGAGAAAAATCAAAGAGTTCGCCAAAACTTACCCGAGGATGCCAAAATCCTTTTGGGAGAATGTGCTGTGGACAGACAAAACAAAATGACAGCTTTTTGGTAAGGCCCATCATTCTACTGTTTTCATTAAAGAAAAGAATACAGTCCCTACAGTCAAACATAGTGGAGCTTCACTGATGTTTTGGGATTGCTTTGCTGCTTCAGGCACTGGATGTCTTGTGCATGGCAATGTCAGAAAGTTGGGTCTCCTTCAGAGGGCATGGGTCTTACAGCAGGACAATGAACAAAAGCACAAGTCAAAAAGCACCCAGAAATGGTTTAATCATTTGCCGACCGGCATCAGTACATATACTGCAGCCGGTCGGCTCCATTGCGTGAAACAATGTACCTGTACGTCATTTTGTGCAATAGCCAGCGCGCTGATTGGCCAGAGCACTGATTACTGTAGTAATGTCACTGGTTGCCAAAAAAGTGTCAAAAGTGTCAGTTAGGTGTCCGCTCTGTCCGCCACAATGTCGCAGTCCCGCTAAAAATCGCTGATCTTCGCCATTACTAGTAAAAAAAAAAAAAATGCCATAAATCTATCTTCTAGTTTGTAGACACTATAACTTTTGTGCAAACCAATCAATATATGCTTATTGGGATTTTTTTAACAAAAATATGTAGCAGAATACATATTGGCCTAAATTGAGAAAGAAATTTGATTTTTTAAATTTTTTTTATTGGATATGTTCTATAGCAGAAAGTAAAAAATATTGTTTTTTTTTTTTCCGAAATTGGCGGTCTTTTTTTGTTTCTAGCGCAAAAAATAAAAACTGCAGAGGTGATCAAATACCACCAAAAGAAAGCTCTATTTGTGGGAAATAAAGGACATCAATTTTATTTGGTTACAGCAGGGGTCCTCAAACTACGGCCCGCGGGCCACATGCGGCCCGCCGAGGACATTTATCCGGCCCAATCCACCCAGGGCCGGATTCCCGACAATCCAGGCTCGGGCCGGGGCCAGGTCGGCTCGGCTTCGGCAGGGAGCATATCCGCTCCGCTCCGCTCAAACCGCCTCCCCCACCCCAGTAATGGAGGGCTCCGTGTGCCGCGCTGCATGCTGGGAAGTGTAGTTCCCAGCACAGTCCCGCACGGAGACAGGAGGCGCGAAGAGTGACAGCGAGAGCGGAGGCTTCAAGCAACAGCCTACTAACAAGTGAGGACTCCACTGTCCCACTGTCCCCCTGTCAACCCCACTGTCCCCCTGTCCACCCCACTGTCCCCCTGTCCACCCCTCTGTCCCCCTGTCCATCCCACTGTCCCCCTGTCCACCCCCCTGTCCACCCCTCTGTCCCCTGTCCACCCCACTGTCCCCCTGTACACCCCTCTGTCCCCCTGTCCACCCCTCTGTCCCCCTGTCCCACTGTCCCCTGTCCACCCCACTGTCCCCCTGTCCACCCCTCTGTCCCCCTGTCCACCCCTCTGTCCCCCTGTCCACCCCACTGTGCCCCTGTCCACCCCTCTGTCCCCCTGTCCACCCCACTGTCCCCCTGTCCACCCCTCTGTCCCCCTGTCCACCCCACTGTCCCCCTGTCCACCCCTCTGTCCCCCTGTCCACCCCACTGTCCCCCTGTCCCCCCCTCTGTCCACCCCTCTGTCCCCCTGTCCACCCCACTGTCCCCCTGTCCCCCCTCTGTCCCCCTGTCCCACCTCTGTCCCCCTGTCCCCCCTCTGTCCACCCCTCTGTCCCCCTGTCCACCCCTCTGTCCCCCTGTCCACCCCACTGTCCCACTGTCCACCCCACTGTCCCCCTGTCCACCCCTCTGTCCCCCTGTCCACCCCACTGTCCCCCTGTCCACCCCACTGTCCCACTGTCCCCCTGTCCACCCCACTGTCCCCCTGTCCACCCCTCTGTCCCCCTGTCCACCCCACTGTCCCCCTGTCCCCGCCTCTGTCAACCCCTCTGTCCCCCTGTCCACCCCTCTGTCCCCCTGTCCACCCCTCTGTCCCCCTGTCCACCCCACTGTCCCCCTGTCCCCCCCTCTGTCCCCCTGTCCACCCCACTGTCCCCCTGTCCACCCCACTGTCCCCCTGTCCCCCCCCTGTCCACCCCTATGTCCCCCTGTCCACCCCACTGTCCCCCTGTCCACCCCACTGTCCCCCTGTCCCCCCCTCTGTCCACCCCTCTGTCCCCCTGTCCACCCCTCTGTCCACCCCTCTGTCCCCCTGTCCACTCCACTGTCCCCCTGTCCACCCCTCTGTCCCCCTGTCCACCCCTCTGTCCCCCTGTCCATCCCTCTGTCCCCCTGTCCACCCCTCTGTCCTCCTGTCCACCCCACTGTCCCCCTGTCCCCCCCTCTGTCCACCCCTCTGTCCCCCTGTCCACCCCTCTGTCCCCCTGTCCACCCCACTGTCCCACTGTCCCCCTGTCCACCCCACTGTCCCCCTGTCCACCCCACTGCCCCCCTGTCCACCCCACTGTCCTCCTGTCCACCCCACTGTCCCCCCCTCTGTCCCCCTGTCCACTCTTCTGTCCCCCTGTCCATCCCACTGTCCCCCTGTCCATCCCACTGTCCCCCTGTCCATCCCACTGTCCCCCTGTCCATCCCTCTGTCCCCCTGTCCATCCCTCTGTCCCCCTGTCCATCCCACTGTCCCCCTGTCCACCCCACTGTCCCTCTGTCCACCCCACTCTCCCCCTGTCCACCCCCTGTCCCCCCCTCTGTCCCCCTGTCCATCCCTCTGTCCCCCTGTCCATCCCTCCGTCCCCCTGTCCACCCCACTGTCCCTCTGTCCCCCTGTCCACCCCTCTGTCCATCCCACTGCCCCCCTGTCCATCCCTCTGTCCCCCTGTCCATCCCCTATATATATTATTATTTATTATTCATTCTTTTATTCTTTTGCACTACAAAAAAGATGTGTGCATAGGAATTTAGGAATTAGTTCATATTTTTTTTAAACTATAGTGCGGCCCCCCAACAGTCTGAGGGACCGTGAACTGGCCCCCTGTCTAAAAAGTTTGAGGACCCCTGGGTTACAGCGTTGCACGACCGCGCAGATTTCAGTTAAAATAACGCAGTGCCATATCGCAAAAAATGGCCTGGTCATTAAGGGGGTAAAACCTTCCGGGGCTGAAGTGGTTAAGACAAAGAGCTGGAGAGTACTGAACTGGCCAGCAATGAGTCCAGATCTAATTTCCATAGAACACCTGTGGAGAGATCCCAAAACAGCAGTTACGCTACTTTCACACTGGTAGTGCTGGCTGTTAGTGCTAAAGCGCTGCTCGTTTTTGCGGCTCTTTAGAGCTGTTTAGCGGCGCATTTGCTGCGGTTTTCGGATGCTAGCGGGTCGTTTTCTACCCCAAAAAACGGTGAAAACTCAAAACTCGCCATTTTGTGGCACTTTCAAAATGCTTTTAAGGCGCTTTGGAAGCACTGCCCATTCATTGCATCGGGCAGGGCATTTTGGGAGTGCTAAATACAGTGCTCCCAACCCACCCCAAAGATGCTGTTTGCAGGACTTTTGGTAACGTCCCGCAAGCACACTGCCCCAGTGTGAAAAGAATGAATGGGAGGCTGTTTTTAGGAGATTTGCAGAGGCTTTGCAGATTGCGATTTGCAGAGGCTATTTCTAGCGCTAAAGCGCCTAAAAACCACCCCGGTGTGAAAGTAGCCTTATGCCGTGTACACACGGGCGGACTTTTCGCCATTAAAGGTCCGACGGTCTTTCCGACTGACTTTTGACAGACTTGCCTACACACGATCACACCAAAGTCCGATGGATTAGTACGTGATGACGTACGACCGGACTAAACTAAGGAAGTTCATAGCCAGTAGCCAATAGCTGCCCTAGTGTCGGTTTTCGTCCATCGGACTAGCATACAGATGAACGGATTTTTCGACCGGACTTGAATCCGTCGGAAAGATTTGAAACATGTTATAAATCTAAAGTCTGTCTGATTTTCAACCGAAAAAGTCTGCTGCAGGTCCAATGAAGCCCACACATGGTCCGATTGTCCGACGGATTTGTTCCGTCAGACCAGTCTGGTCGAAAAGTCCGCTCGTGTGTACACGGCATAAGGAAACAGAACCTTTCCAATCTGAGAGACTTGGAACAGTTGGTGAAAGAAGAGTGGTCAAAAATTCCAGTAGAGAGGTGTAAGAAACTCATTGATGGTTACGGAAAGCAATTGATTTTGGTTATTTTTTTCCAAGGGGTATGCTACCAAATATTAAATTGAGAGTGCCAATAATTTTGTCTAGTCCATTTTTGGAGTTTTGCGTGGAATATATCAAATTTGGCTTTGTTTCTCCACTTTTTTGTGTCATACAAAAAAAAGAAATAAACATGAGAATGGCTGAACATTTTAATTGTAATTGCAACCATTTTCTGGGTGAAGTGGTGTATTATCTGACACAAATGCAGTGGTGCCAATATTTTTGGCCATGACTGTAGTTTTCAATGCATTATAACACAGTGCTAATACGTTTTACTTCCAAGGCCCATTTACACCTATGTATTTTAACCACTCTAGCCCCAAAAGGATTTGCCCCCTTCCTGACCGGGCCATTTTTTTGTGATACGGCACTGCGTCGATTTAACTGACAATTGCGCAGTTGTGCGCCATTGTACCCAAACAAAATTTATGTCCTTTTTTTTCCCACAAATAGAGCTTTCTTTTGGTGGTGTTTAATCACCTTTGCGTTTCAAATTTTTTACGCTATAAACAAAAAAGAGCAACAATTTTGAAAAAAAACACAATATCTTTTACTTTTTGCTATAATAAATATCCCAATAAAAAAAAAAAAAAAAAAACTTTCTCAGTTTAGGCTGATATGTATTCTTCTACATATTTTTGGTAAAAAAAAAAAAATCGCAATAAGCGTATGTTGATTGGTTTGCACAAAAGTTATAGTGTCTACAAAATAGGGGATAGATTTATGACATTTTTATTATAATTTTTTTTTTTTACTAGTTGAACTCGATGTGTCTTTTTTTCAACCTGACTAACTATGTAACTATTGATGACAAAAGGCAGCACTTAAAAATGCATTATTAAAGCACATAAAAAGCCCCCCCCCTCATGTGCCATCTGGAATGCCCACTCAGTCTCTAGCAAACTCACCTCTGTCAACGACCTTCTCCTGCTTCAACCTACTTGATGTTACTGAAACCTGGTTTTAGGAATCTGACTCTGCATCTCCAGCTGCCCTTTCCTATGGTGGCCTCCACTAAACTTACTTACCCACTCACCCACTCAGGAGGTGGAGTCAGACTTCTCCTTTCCCCATAAAACACATTCCAAGTACTTCCTACACCTCCCTCTTTGTTCCTCTTACTGTATTTATTATTATTATTATTATTATTATACAGGATTTATATAGCGCCGACAGTTTACGCAGCGCTTTACAACAACATTAGGGCAGACAGTACAAGTACAATACAATTCAATACAGGAGGAATCAGAGGGCCCTGCTCGTTAGAGCTTACAATCTAGGAGGGAGGGTCAAGTTATACAAAAGGGTAATAGCTGTGGGGGATGAGCTAATGGAGAAAATAATGCAGTTGTTAGATGGAGGCAGGATAGGCTTCTCTGAAGAGGAAAGTCTTCAGGGATCGCCTAAAAGTGGATAAATTTGGAGACAGTCTGACAGATTGGGGTAGGGAATTCCAGAGGATGGGCGAGGCTCGGGAGAAGTCCTGGAGGCGGATATGGGAGGAGGTGATGAGGGAGCAGGAGATCTTGGGAGGAACGGAGATGGCGTTTAGGTTGGTATTTTGAGACTAGGTTAGTGATGTAGCTGGGGGCACAGTTGTGGATGGCTTTGTAACTTATTGTTAGTATTTTGAATTTACTTCGTTGGGCGAGTGGCAGCCAATGGAGGGATTGGCAGAGAGGGGTAGCAGACACTGATCGGTTTGTAAGGTGGATGAGTCTGGCAGCAGCATTCATGATGGACTGAAGGGGGGATAGTCTATTTAAAGGTAAGCCAATGAGGAGTGAGTTGCAGTAGTCAAGGCGAGAGATAACCAGGGAGTGAATCAGGAGCTTTGTAGTTTCACTGGTTAGAAAGGGACGTAGTTTAGAGATGTTGCGGAGGTTGAGGCGGCAAGCTTTGGAAAGTGATTGGATGTGGGGCTGAAAGGAGAGTTCAGAATCTAGGATAACACCTAGCACCCTGACATGTGGGGACGGGTGGATGGTTTTGCCATTGCTCTTCACAGAGAAGTCAGGGGAAGAGGCACATGGGGGAGGAAATATTATAAGCTCGGTTTTGGACAAGTTGAGTTTGAGGAAGTGGTGTGACATCCATACAGATATGTCGGTTAGTAAGTTAGTGATGCGTGAAGAGACTGATGGAGTGAGTTGAGGGGTGGAGAGATAGATTTGTGTGTCATCAGCATAGAAATGTTATTGAAAGCCATGAGAGGCTATCAGCTGACCCAGGGAAGAGGTGTAGATTGAAAATAAAAGAGGTCCAAGAACAGAACCTTGGGGGACCCCGACAGAGAAGGGAAGAGGAGTGGAGGAAGTAGAATTGTAAGTGACACTGAAGGTGCGTTGGGATAGGTAGGATGAGAGCCACTGAAGAGCACAGTCACGGAGACCGATGGAGTGAAGTTTTTTGAGGAGGAGGGGGTGGTCAACCGTGTCAAAGGCAGTTGAAAGATCCAGAAGTAGGAGTACAGAATAGTTATCTTTTTTCCCTGGATTCTCTGAGGATTGCAGTGATTTCTCTATTAGCTCATCCCCCACAGCTATTACCCTTTTGTATAACTTGACCCTCCCTCCTAGATTGTAAGCTCTAACGAGCAGGGCCCTCTGATTCCTCCTGTATTGAATTGTATTGTACTTGTACTGTCTGCCCTAATGTAAAGCGCTGCGTAAACTGTCGGCGCTATATAAATCCTGTATAATAATAATAATAATTTATTAGCCTCCTGGACCAGTGTCACACCTCCTCAATGACTGCTCTGCTTGTCTACCCTGCTTTCTCTCCTCTGAAATACCCACCATCATCTTCAGTGACCTAAACTTTCCAGTCAATGTTAACACTCCAGCCACCTCTCAACCTAGCTTCTTCTTTTAATCTAGTGCAACACACTTGAGCTTTATATTCTTCAACCTCTTCACTCCCCGCAACCTCTCCAACACCTCC
Organism: Lithobates clamitans; assembly: GCA_037952925.1. Lineage (NCBI taxonomy): Eukaryota > Metazoa > Chordata > Amphibia > Anura > Ranidae > Lithobates > Lithobates clamitans. Next base: position 1,422,231 of record JBBGZY010000852.1, read on the forward strand.
CTGTCTCCAACCCCCTAAGCCCCCAACCACCAACAGTTGCCTGTAGAAACCTTCAATACTTCAACCCTCCCCTTTCTGCTACTGACTGCCTTTACACCACAATCTCACCCCTGTCCTGTCCAGACCTGGCCACTCTCATCCTCCCTGGACACGCTTACTCCCTGCTCCATGGACAGAACCAGACCTTGCCCACTACAACCTTGGAAAATACACAACACTAGAAGTATCAAGAGGCGCAGCTGTGCTCTTCAGTGACTGTGGCATAAAACGAAATCCCTGCAAGACTTCACTTTATAATAGTAATAATGCATTTGAAAAGGTGAAAAGATGAAAAGGTGTGAATCCAGCCTAAAGTCATAGGAGTGATGTGCCCTCACTTTGAGTCCTTTATTTTTTTTTCCCTTGATTTTTGTTCCAACTCTTGTCTACTCTGCTAAAAAAAAAAAAAATGTTGTCTTGGAGAAATAGAGGAATAGGGGAAAACCTAGTAGGATTGCCATTAAAACCTGACAGAGGTTTCAACCCTTACCTGCTCTATTCAAAGGAGAATACAACTTTTTGCCTTGAATTGGGCTTTAAAGCTGAACTCTGGGCTGGAGACTAAGTTATCTTTGCAGCATCCCTTGCTACTGCTCCTGTTTCTGAAATCCTAGAGGAAGCACCATCCTGCTGTTGCTCCAGCTTCTGAAACAACTTTTGGCTCATCCAGGCTCCTTTTTAATTCGACCACCCACCTACAGTGATTTGGTCACCACCACCCAGCTGTGACCCTCATCAGCACCAGCAGCTTAGGTATATGTGTACACATGGCCTTGCCTCACTTTTATCCTAGTTGTTTTTCCACTATGTGGTACAACATGTCTTTTCATAGAAACACAGAAGACAGTCCTGTCACAATGGGTGACCTCAGGCCATTCTCTACTGCTTCTAGGGGTGATTTCTCAGGATCCCTAGAAAGAACCAATGACTACCTAGATCCTTGGAACCCTACTATTACAGGGTCTTCCTCATCAGAAGCTTTTATATCTTTGCTGAGCGTGGCTGAGATCTGCCAGGTGTCCACAAGGCCCCTTATGTCCACTGCAGACTTTTTCTCTGTTGGTGCACAATTAATGGAGCAATCTGCTTGCAGAGGCAGCATCCACAGGACAGTCTAATTCTGACCCTTCTGAACCTCTATCTGTAAGTGTGCTAAAGGCCCCTATAAACATCCCGGATTACTCATCTGAGTCCTCACAGTCTACTCCTTATAAGACTGTACTTCAGCAAATTCCATATGAATCCGTATTAAAAGGAGTTGTTTCTAACCTGATTGACGTTCTATTCTACATTTGCAATAGGCCTTAGGTCTTTTAGAGCTCTTACAATTGCAAAGATCTTCCGAATGCACTTTGCATTTAAAACATTTCTCTATGAGGATTGGAAACAACCTGCAGAATCATGGGCGCCTCCTGACAATGTGAAGGAATGTGTTCAATTTAATAGAAAGTATTGATAAGTGGTCTCTGCACACTGCACACACGCACACACATCATTCATACACCTTAACAAGAAGATCACTAAATAGGTTGATGGTATTCTCACCATTAGGATTTTTCCTGAGACAAATTCCCAGGTTTCAGTTAACCGGACTGACTCTCCATCCACTGTTGGCAGTGACTTTGATTTGTGAAACTGTGCCACTTTGGATCATATGCCTTATGTTCTGGAGCTTTTGGAAAAAAGTGTCTGGACACCTGCACTTCATCTGTGATGGTCTCTTGCAAGCATCCAAGCTTGAGTCTCCAATGGGTTGTCGTCTTTTTCTATGATTGAGGCACTTTGGCTACATGCCTGGGATAGCAAGGATACCCACAAGCAACATGATGCATTTGTCCCTTAAGAGAAAGAGTCTCTTTGATCCTGCCCTTGACAAAAAAAAATAATTTTAAAAAAGTGCTAATGGTCACAGAAAGAGAGCTAAACTAACCCACATCTCTAAATTACACAATTGAAAAACAGGTTTCCTCTATATGGGACTTTTGAATAGGGCGGGTAGCTATTGAAATGTAAGGTGAGTATTAAAAAATATAAATCTTTTAATAAAGTAGTTTGAAAGAGTGTGCACATACATATTATAGAAATAAATCTTACAATGATACTCTGGAGGCTGTAAAACACATAATACAGTGAAATTGTACAAACAATAACCACAAAATATCCCTTGTACTACAAGTGGGTGCAACAGACTTACCCGACGCGTTTCAAGATTTGCAATAGTTGCTTTCTTTTCATCAGGGGTATATGCGATTTATCGCACAACATAAAAACGTCTGCAATTAAACAAAAATAAATAAATTACATATAGATAAGTATACAGTGAAAATACCGCATTCTAATAGTCAAGCATGTCATCACATCCTATCTTACATGTTGATATTGTTTCTTTAAAACAAACTAACCGTACAAACTGTATACAATCCAGCATCCAGATTGGCAAAAAGTATGCTGTGGCTATTAGCCCATTCGGCCCTCTGCTCAGTGTGGTAGGTCAGCACGTCATCCAGAATGCGGCAGGTCCCGGAGCAGGGAAAGAAATGGTCCCTCACAGAGGACATCCCGGTATAGCCCTCTGAGAAAGTACCCTCTGTGTGGCCCCATAAAGAGAAGAAAAAAGGGAGAAGGATAAATATCCAGCTGATATATGAAAGAAAACACATGCAAACATATATATATATATATATATATATAAACCTCAAGAAATTATATGGGTCATAAATAGATCCCATCTAAAGGCCAGTCTGTGTATATATATAGAGAACAACCTTCTCATATGTAATAATTGAACGATGGAAGCAGTTGCTAGGGGGGCCCAGAAAGGGAGGTTATGAAAAATAACTATACCCATAATTCTAGTGTATATAGAGCATATCTATGCCACTTTAATGATATATATGTATATACATTAATATCAGTGGAACAGTAAATAAATAAGCACTTTATATCTACCTGACCGGAAAGGAAGCCAAACTATGGGAGGAGAAAAAGGTATCTGGAATCAAGGATCTGCCACTGCTGCCCAAACAAAATATACCAGGAGGCTTGAAAAGGTCAAATAGACTTCTTACGATCTAATGCCAAAACAAAAGAGAAGAGAGATCCAAGTAAAACTGTAATTAGATAAGGTTAACATGCCTTGTGGCCAAATAGACTGAAATGCAGAGGTCAATTACAGGTACATAGCCGTCTAAAGGGCCACCAATGCAAAGCATAGATGAATGCATCAATGAGTTTACCTATTATGTGTATAGACAGTGTAAGGCAGGTCCAAGCTCAGTCCGCCCAAACAGCATCACAGACCAGCTGGAGGACAGAGGGAATTTATGTGCCTGATTGATTGGTTGAAAGCCAATCAAACCGCACATATACTCAGAGGGGCGGGGCCTACCGGGGCATCCCCCAAAACGGCGGCGCGCGGGTGATGCCTCCCAACACACCTATGGTCAATGACCATAGGTGTGACGTCCTGCATCAGTAAACAGACGCAGTGACATTAAGACCTGAGTCCCGCGTCACCCTCCCGAGGCGCACAAACAATGGTCACGTGACCCGGAACCAGTCTGGTCACGTGACACCATGTAAACACAAGGCCGCCAGTGCATACAGAGCACGAGCAGCCCCCATGTGCTGAGTGGGGGAACCAAAGCAGTAAGAACTGCCGTGATGACAACGAAATAACCCACAAAGCCTTAGGCGTAAAAGGACTCGAAAAACATAACACAATAACCACAAGGAAAAAGAAATAATAATGTGCAAAAAAGAAGAAAGAGAAAACTATAGAAAACACAGACAAAATCAGTACCATTAAGAAATGTAAATTAACATACATCATTCATCATGACTAATAATGATATTCAATACAGTAAATAAGAAGGACAGAGCGGTAATAACTCTATTTAGAACACATATTAAGTAATGAAAGCAGAATACAATAATGCTATCTCATGGACATAAACCAATTCCACAAAAAGCTTTTGTCCTATGGTTGTTATAAGGGTTATTTGAGCGCTCAACAAAGAAAGACAGTGATGAGATATATATTAATATACATACCCATAAACTTCTCCCCTTGTCCCAGATGTGAAGTACATAAACCGTAAATGTATATCTCCATGAGCTTTAAAGTATATCTATGTTGGGTCAGGTGGTTCCCATTCACACCATCCAGAGGAAAAACCCTCTAGGAATGGCCTAAAGGATATCGACCCATTCAGGCCAGGTGGTGAGGTGGCATTCAAACGAAAGATCCACCGATGTTCACGCTGGAGCAGAGTCCTATTCCAATCCCCCCCCTGCATCCCAGGATGGACGCGATCGAGAATGATGAACGAGACTCTAGGGAAAACTCCATCGTGAACATTGGTGACATGCTTTCCCAAAGGAAGACTAGGGTTGCATGTACGCATGGATGCAAGATGACGATAAGCTAGTTTCCAAAATTCTTGGGCAGTTTTGCCCGCATAAAAACAACCGCAGTCACGCAGGAGAAGATATACTACTCCAGGCGTCCTACAGTGTGCAAATTGTCGTGGGGAATAGAGTTCACCATTTGGAAGTGTTAAATTGTTAGAGGTGTTAATAAAACGACAATAATTACATCCCCCGCAAGTGAACGTCCCAAAACGTCTACATGGATCCCTGTGACCACCTTCCCTGAATTCACTTGACACAAGCTGGTCACAAAGTGACCTAGCCCGTCTAAAAGTGAACGCCGGGGTACTGGGCACAAATGGACCAATGATTGGGTCCAACGTTAAGACATGCCAATATTTTTGCACAATTGACTTGATTTTCCTGTGTTGGTTTGAGAACCTTGTAATGATGGATATCGGGTTCTCCCTTCTAGTTTTAGAAGAGGGGTTGTATAATAAGTAATTCTAGTGCATGCCCTATTGTAGGCTTTTTTTAGACAAGTCTTAGAATACCCACGGATCAATAGTCCTCTTCTCAGAAGGCCAGCCTCCTTCTTGAAGACACTACTGTCAGAGCAATTCCTCCTGGTCCTTAAATATTGGCTGTAAGGGATGGAAGCAATGAGCGCCTGGGGGTGGAAACTACTTGCGTGTAAAATTGAGTTTCCAGCTGTCGGCTTTCTGTAGAGGCTGCTGCTCAACAGTCCACTCTCATCTTTATGTATTGTTACATCAAGAAAGGTAATACTGGAGCTGTCCTGTACCATGGTGAAGTTAAAATTGAACTCATTGTGATTAAGCCTGACCATGAAGAGATCTAGTAGTTCTACAGGACCGTCCCACACCAAAAATACGTTGTCGATGTAGCACATCCACATCAACACGTGCCTCATAAAGGGGCTCAGGTCATCATCTCCATCGATCGCACATTCCCACTCCCGCAGGTACAGATTGGTGTACAATGGGGCACACGAAGTCCCCATCGCAATGCCCTGTACCTGGAGGAAGTGGGAACCGTTAAAGACAAAGTGATTATGGTGAAGAATATACTCCATAGCTCCCAGAATAAAATCCTTGGTCAACTGGTCAACCCCACTATCACGGGACAAAATATGCTTAATGCAGATAAGCCCTTTATCATGTGGGATGGAACTATATAATGCTTCCACATCTATTTGCCACCAAAGTGGCCATCAACGGGATACAAATCCCATCAATATTTTGAAGTAATTTCATGGTGTCTTGTATATAACTAGAAAGCTCGGCCACATAACGGCGGAGATGACCATCCACATATTCACTGAGTTTTTCTGTGATGGAGCCATTTCCTGATATAATTGGTCTGCCTGAAGGCCTCTGCAAACCCTTGTGTAGTTTAGGCAGGCAATGACAATGTAATTACTGATGATAATGATGTTTGGAATATGCACCTGCCTCAATTCAGGAAATCCGTGGTTTGGGCAGAAGAACCTTCATCTACTACTGCAGTAGTACCTTGTTTGGCAAGTTGGGACCTGTTTGTTCATCCTGTTCATTCAGTTGGGTCCCTTAGTACATTACCTCCTCACAGTTTGGATCCCCAGGCTTCCCCCTGTAGCTTCATTTTTAGATCCTTGAATTGGCCACCTCCTTAAGCTGTCCATTCTCACCCTTCAAGTAGTTTTGCACCCAACTGTACTGTTTCCCAGGTTTGTTTGGGTTCCCCGCACCCTTGGATGATTGTATCCATTTTTATCCTTCCCCTGAGAGGCCTCTTGATGAGGTTGACAAGGATCAATCCTTATCGCTCTATCCCATGGTAAGAACCAGACTTTTCATTGTCCTTGAGCATTTTTGAACCCTGCTCACTGTACTGACCCTTATGTTCACCCTGCAGTCTCTCCATCTGAGTTAGAGAATCTAAAATTTGGAAAAAGAACCAAGTTGGTCTCTTTGGACAAAGAAGACCTGAATGCTGTTTGGTTGACTTTGGCTAGGGTAGGGATGGTGTTTCCCCCTATCCTGGGAAGACTCCCCTGTCAAAAGGAATCCTTTCCTTATCGTACATCATGGGACACAGAGCCACAGTAATAACTGTATGGGTTATATGGCACCTTCAGGTGATGGACACTGGTACACCCTAAACAGGAAGTTCAATTCCCCATATAACCCCTCCCCTTACCGGGAGTGTGCTGTACTGAGCTCCACTGGAATATCCCTTACTGGGGCAAGCCATGCAACCGGATCCATTCAAAGTGTCTTTTCCAGACCGAATTGAATGGTACCCGGGCCTCGTGTCCGAAGAAACAAGGTTTTACCTGTCTCTTTTTAGAGAGCTGGACCCCGGGATCCAGTATTTGTTTTTTTCAGCCATATTCCTGGCGGGGTGCTTTTTACAGGCCCAGGGCTGTGAAACCCCCGATAAAAAGGGGGCACCAGTCCCTGAAGGTTTTTTAACAGAGCCCACTATGAGAGGTGAAGATTTGGTCTGTTACCATTGAACCCTGTAGCTGGATAAGGTAAGGGAGATTTCTAAGGAATTTTTCAAATTCTTGTGGGTTTTCACCTTTAAGTAAATGTTGTCATGCCTATAGTCACCACCGGGGGCTGTCAAAAGCACATACCTGTTCCATGCTTGTTAGTCTCGCTCTGTGTACAAGCTGCACGTTTCCCCCAGCCCAGGCTCCAAGTAAAGTCGTGGGAAAGGGGGATTTTTTCTCCTAGGAATGTCCCCCCACCTGGATAGCTTTCCTCCAGGCAGAGGCAGCATGGCATTAGACGGCGGTATGACGTGCCGCTCCTGCCGCCATTGCAGCGGTTTCCTTCGGCAGCTCTACTCCTCTCCTCCACCCCAGTCCTCCTCCATGCGGTCCGGTCAGGATCGGAGCCTGCTCGCGCGGGAAAACAATCTATTTTAAAATAGATGAGGGAGGGGGGCGTGGTGTGTGGTCGGAGGAAGGGGGTGGGGCTTAGCAGCATTGGCGTGCTTCAGCGTCCACAACGCGGGCTGTATAGCTATAAAATGCACCTTTTTTCAGGTGCATACAGCTAAAGGAGGGACAGAGCGGACAGGTGGCATGTGAGTGGGTGACACAGGCATTCCCAGGCACATTTACTTAAGCATCAGGCTGAGCTTAATGGCAGCGGCAGTTGCTGGACTATTGCTCAGCAGTGGGTGCATTTTTTTGGTGGTAACTGCATTGTGCTCAGCACTATGACCAGAGGAAGTGGTTCAAATGCCACAAAAACCAAGGACACAAAGGGGTCGCCCTCAGGTCCTAAGGACCCTCCCTCTGCAACACCATTCCGATCTAAGGAGGCTGGTCAGGGTGAGCCATCAGGGTCATCAGGGGCTGCAATTGCTTCCGACACTTCAGCCCCTGTCTATATAACTGAGCAGGTTTTCTCCTCAGCTATGAGTGGTTTAGAGGAAAGATTAGTGGCTTTAATCGCACCTTCACAGAGTGGAAGAACATGCATTAGGTCCCCTTCTACCACCCAGGATCCTCAAACGGAGGAACTGTGGGAGGGAAAAGATGAATCCCCCTCAGGGGACCGTGAACAGGCTGATGATTCCTCTTCCGAGTAATCAAGTGGGGAAGGACCCTCTTCAGCTTCACATGCTGAGAAGTTGCTGGTGCATTCTCTTACTGAAATGGTCCGCTCCACATTTAAGCCACCCTTAACGGAGTCGGTTGAAGAGCCCACTTCCTGTTTGGGTTCACTAAAGCCTCCGCAAGCCTTGCGTGCCTTTCCTGTCAATTCATTACTAGAAAAACGTATGTATTCTGATTGGAATCACCCAGATAAGCACTTTTTCCCTCCTAAAAAGTTTTCAACACTTTATCCTATGGAGGAAAAATGTACTAAGATGTGGAGTATACCAGCAATTTATGCTGCTATATCCTCTGTAAATAAAAGTTTGACTTGACAATAAACAAATGCTTAGGGATCCAACTGATAAAAAATTGTAATTTCTGTTAAAAAACATTTTCTCCCTGGCAGGTTCAGTGGCTCAACCTGCAGTGGCGGCAATTCGGGTATGTCAGTCCTTGAGAGACCATTTGAAACAGGTACTCAAGGTGTTCCCTGAACAGCAAGCCCAGGAACTAGCTGAGCTGCCAGCAGCTTTGTGCTTTGCAATTGATGCAATCAGAGATTCAATTCTTCAAACCTCTCGCCTTACGCTTGGGTTGCTACTAATGCGTAGAATCTTATGGTTGAAAAGTTGGTCAGCCAAAGCGCCATGCAAAAAGCTCCTGGCTGTTTTTCTTTTCTGAGGCGAAAAGCTGTTTGGGGAGGATTTGAACAAATATATCCAAAAAATATCAAGTGGGAAAAGTACCCTTTTGCCAGTTAAGAAAAAGAGTAAATGTCTCTCATTTAAACAGGCTCTTTCTCCAGTGCCAGAGGCATCAGCCTCCAGGCAGTCGCGACGGCCTCCACCGTCAGGTTCAAGAGGTAAACCTCAGGGTCAACCCCAGGGACAAATTAAGTCCTGGGGGAAGAAACCCGCAAGATAGAACGCTAAAGTCTCTTTATGAAGGGGTGCCCCCGCTCGCTTCAGTGGGGGGAAGACTTCTGCAGTTCTCAAAGGTCTGGGAAGAATTTCGGGACAGATGGGTGGTCTCCACAATAGCTCTAGGTTACAAACTAGAGTTCCAAGAATTCCCGTCCCCTCATTTCCTCAGGTCACATGTCCCCAAAGATCCAGAGAAAAAGAAGTCTCTCTTTCTATCGTTAGACCGACTTTTGTCGCAAAAAGTGATCATGGTGGTTCCCGTGGAAAAGCAGGGGTCAGGGTTTTATTCAAAACTTTTCTGTCAGACCCATTCTAGATCTCAAAGATCTAAACCAGTTCCTGAAGATTCGCTCTTTTCACATGGAGTCAATCTGATCAGTAGTCTCCATCCTACAAGGGGGAGAGCTTCTGGCATCAATCGACATCAAGGATGCATACCTGCATGTACCTATTTTCCCTGCTCACCAGAAGCATCTGCGTATCGAAGTAGAAAAACTTCATTTTCAGTTTGTAGCCTTGCATTTTGGTCTAGCTACTGCACCTCGGGTGTTTACAAAACTTCTGGCCCTTCCTCTGACCAGATTAAGGACTCAAGGTATAACAATAATAGCATACCTGGATGACCTGCTCTTGATAGACCGGTCGGTAGTCCGCTTGGACCAAAGCGTGGTCACCACAGTCAACTACCTGGAATACCTAGGTTGGGTCGTCAACCTAGAAAAATCTTCTTTAAAGTCAGTAAGAAGATTAGAGTACTTGAGTCTGGTCATAGATACAGCCCAGAAGAAGGTGTTTTTACCCCAGACAAAGATCAGCGCCATAAAGGAGGTCAGGACAAAGAAGGGTCCTTCCATTCGCCTTTGTATGAGGTTGTTGGGGAAGATGGTGGCTTCATTTTTTTTTTGTAATTCCTTTAATTCTTTCAAATATGGTACAGTTTAGTAGTCAAAAACAGATGATAGCGTATACAAGAATAATAGAAATAAAAACATGTCACATACAGGGTTAGATGTCATATCATCAGTGTCAAACAACAATTCCCTCGGTTATGCATTCTGTAAAGTACATATATGGGTTAAACTATGTGACGGAGCTGTCTGCGTGCTCAACCAGGGAAGCTTCCTGATCGTCTTCTTAATAACCCACTCAAGCTTATATAGCTACCAAGGATAAACAGTGAGAAACACATTCTCAGCTGATTGGGAGGAATACCCCCCAAAAAAACAGCTGAGTCCAGTCATGGGATGCAATAGATGGGTAATGTAAAACAGGATATTCATATTATCTGACTAAACCTGCCCAAAACTGGGGGTAATTTGGGGGGGAACAGGTGGAAGGGAGAGGAAAAAGGGGGGGATAGGACTCCCCGCAATTGGGGAACGAAAGAGAGGGGTAGGCGGAGAGGTAGTGCGCAGAAGAGGCGAAAAGAAAGGGGGGAGGAAAAGAAGAGGAAGATGGCGGCGGTGCCCCCCGACCGGGAAGCAACCCGAGCCCAGGATTCATTCAGTCTGTGCTACCTCTTGGAAGTACGCTTCAGAATAGATGTAATGTTGCCATGGTCGCCAAGTCTCCCGAAAGCCCTCCTCCCTGCCGTACAAGGTGGCAGTGAGATCCTGCATGTTTCGTAGTTCATTCACCTTGGCAAACCACTTGGATTTAGTTGGTGGGGTCTCCGATCTCCAACACAAGGGTATGCATGCCTTGGCGGCATTCAACAACTGAATGGTAAGAGAGGCTTTGTATTTCTTGATTGGTCGTCTAGAGAGGTGCAGCAAGCAAGCCCCGGGATCCCCCTCCAGAGTAACATCGGTCAAGTGCTTAATCGTATGTGCCACCTCCAGCCAATAGGGTTTGATTTTGGGGCAGTCCCAAAAGATGTGAAGCATCATTCTCTCCCCTACTCCACAATGCCAGCAGAGACTGGGAACTTGCGGGAAAAAAAGGTGTAGAGTGGAAGGTACTCTGTACCAGCGAGTCACAATTTTATAACATGTCTCTTGAACTCTAGTGGCCAAGGATGACTTCTGGGCAAAATGTAAAATCTTCTCTCTCTGCGAATAATTGAATTAAACTCCTAATTCCTCTTCCCACTTAGAAAGGATAGGGGAATAAACCCTTCCACTGGTGAAATCAGGGAGGAGTAGATTAGAGACAGGCAGTGGCGGGTTGGTTTTCTGCAGTGGCAAATAATTTGTTCCAGCTCCGTGAGCTGGCGTGATATGACCGGAGTCCGTGCACAACGGCGTAGAAAATTACGTAGTTGGAGACCGCTCAAAAAGTTCAATGGAGGGTCTGTGGCCGACATCCCCGCATCTGCTGTGAGTTGGCCATTCGGGCCTAGAAAGTCCTGAAGGTGGAGCCGCTTCCCCCCGCCGTCAAACACCTCAAAACAGGACCCTGATGACCAGGCAGGAAGTCCGGGTTACCAAGGATTGGCACCATAGGGGAAGGTATCGGAGATATCAAGGAATGTCGGAAGGTATCTCTGGCCACCTGAATTGTGCTTCCTAGTGTGGGGTGGTCGGTGATGGCCCTCGGTAGAGGGGTGGCGATCCACGGCCAGCTCTTGACTGTGCCTTCTGAGTCCTCCAACTCCTTTGCCACCCACTGTTTTGCCCCTGCATGGCAATGCCAATCGACCACTCTAGTGAGATGTGCTGCCCTATAATAGGCTTTCACGTCAGGGAGGCCAACCCCACCCCTGTGCTTTGCCATATGGAGGAGTTGCAGTCTAATACGCGGTTTTCGATGCGACCAGACAAAGTTGCGAAACATTGAGTCAATTCGTTTAAAGAATGGAGGAGGGAGGCGAATGGGAAGGGCCTGTAGCATGTAGAGCACCCTAGGCAAGGCGGTCATCTTTATGGCATTACATCTTCCAAACCATGTTAAGGTAAGGGAATGCCAGTGGTGGACATCCATTTTAAGATGCAGAAGTAATAGGGCAAAGTTCGCCTGGTACAAATTGGCAGCGTCAGATGTGATGTCGACTCCCAAATAGGGGATAGTGTTGGTTGCCCAGTGTAATTGGTATTCTGAACGCAGGTGGCATACTATGTCTATGAACATATTTAGGAATACGTTCACCATGAAAGTGCGTTTCCTGTAAAAAGGCAATTTGAGTTCTGCCTTTGCGCAAATCAGCTAGGAGCTGTGAGCGCTTTTCTGGAACATTAAGGCCATGTACATTGAGGGAGGTGACCTTTAGGAAACCCATAGTGCCGTCTACCGCAATGGCAATCACTATTAATAAAGTGAGGAGAGCAATTGTCCCCAAGTCCCCACCCAGCCGAGGGGCAACACCACCGGGGGAAAGAGGGGACACTGAGAGGGGTAGAGAGGAAAGAAGAGTAGAGAGGGTGGGGGGAGGAGAGGGAGAGGAAGAGGGATAGAGGAAAGATGATCTTTCAATATAATTACTCTATGGACCCCCGATTAGCACTAAGGTGTCCAATCGGGAGACCGCCCTAAGTGGGGGTGGTCAGAGCAGTGAGGGTTGCTTTTTATCAAGCAATTACAGTATATAACCAAAAGTTAGACAAAAAAGTCATTATGTTAGGAGATGCACTAGGTGAGGGCAATGAGAACCATAACAAATAAACATTAGAACCAACCTAATAAATATGCTCTAATGAACAACTGGTGCTCATACAGTGTATAAAGAAGACTGGCTTCTGCAGCTGCACAGTGTTGATGCACCGGGGGGGGGGCCCCGGGGCAAGAGGATCCTGCACACATCATGAGTACCAACAGGTAATGCTTGCATAGAATCCCCACGCCCCCAGGCACCAGGACCGGGGCACCATCCTCCTTTGAAAGTAAACACTCGCAGCAACTGGAAGAAAAAATAAGGTTAAGAAAGCAACAAGAGGACTAATAACATAAATAATGATATTAAGGCAACCTGAAATATGTCTCCACCGGGTAGGCCCCACTTTTTCCAGACATGGGTGGGTCAACAAATAACCCCTGCTGAGAAAGGAGGGGAAGGCGGAGAGGGACGAGGCCCGGCGAGCACCCTGGAGGACCCTGATACCAGGATCCTCTGAAATGCGATTAAGCGTGGTCCTCATATTAGTAGCCGAAGGATGACAAATATGCCCCGTGATTCGGGGTGGGAGGCCAGTCCACCGGATCCCATCCCACACAGCCAGCCTCCCCATTGCCCACCAGGGAAGGAGGCCAGCCCGGGGAGATGACAAGTAAAACTATGTGAGCCAACTCATGTTGCGACCTACCATTATATGATGCATAATTCCCCTCCTCCCTGCCAAACAAACCCCTCCGTGTAAAAATTACTCAGGGTGAGAAAAAAAAAAGGAAGTCTACCTCTGCTGGAGGCATATCTGGCCAGTCAATTGGAAAAAGGAGGGAAGAATAAGAAGTTCGTAGGAACACGTCTCCTATGTTAACCAAAATCTTGATAGTTGTCGGGGTTGTTCCTGAAGAGGTCGCAAAAAAGTGGGGGGAACTGCATAAAGGGGATACTGCAAAGTCTTACCAGTCCGTGTGGTATGGAGAGCGGTCAGTCCTCAGATGATGTTGGATGTGTTCTGGAGGCTTCTCGATTCGGGAAACGGGAACGGGGTCGCCTGACCCGTTGTTGCCTGGGCAAGGATGGACCTGATGTCTCTTGTGAGAGCAGATAATCGAACCAGTTGAGGAAACTGACCGCTGGCCTGGCGATGAAGTGGAACAGGTCAGGAAGTTGGTCAGGTGTGCCGAGATGGAACTCTGGTCCTTGCTTCTTGACAATCAAGTGAAAAGGATGGCCCCAGCGGTATGTGGCTTCAGCTTCCCATATCACCTCCAGCAATGGCCGCAGCAGGCCTCGCATGACATGAGTTTGCCTGGATATATCAGGAAAGATCCGTATGGGGGCCCCGTCAAAGGCAATCGGGCCCTTTTCCCACGCTAGGCGTAGGATCTCTTCCTTAATTGTGAAAAAGTGCACCCTGCACAGAACATCACGAGGGAGATCCAAGTCGTCTGATGCCCGCGGTGCGGGAGGAGGGACCCTGGGACCTGGTATACGGTGAACCCTATCAAGTTCCAAGCCAGCGGTAGGTGGCTTACCCAGAACCTGGTTCAGGATAGCTACAACAGTAGAGCTGAGATCTGGACCCATGGTGGCCTCCGGGATGCCTCTGAGACGCAAATTGTTCCGCCTGCTCCTATTCTCGCCGTCATCAAGCCACAGGTGGAGATCTACATGATGGCAGCGGAAAGCCTTATGTGCTGTCTCCAAGGATGTAATGCGGGCATCAGTGGTTGCATTTGAGGACTCTATAACAGTTACCCTCTCCTCCACTGTGTCTACTTGCTGTTTCAGATCATGTAGTTCTCTCGTGAGAGTGTTCACTATCGAGGCTGCCATGGCATTTAAGTCCTGATTAGTAGGTAGGCCCGAGACTATGTCCCTAAGGGATCCTTCTATGAGGCCGCTCGTTCCCCCTGTACTCTCAGTGGTCAGTTGAGTGTCCATGAACGGATTGGCAGGGGACTGTATTGGGGAGTGCGCTCTGTGAGGGAGAGGGGGAAAATCCTCATCCACTGCTACGGCATCCACCTGCGTGCCCTTCTTACTTGATGTTGCAGCGGTACTCGCCGGGAGAACTCGTGGCGGCGCCATCTTTCTCCGTGCGGCCGGCGAGGGGACTTGGTGCTGCCGCAGTAAATTGTGCAAAATTTCGGGTCCCCTCCGTTCCTCGATGGCCGGCGGGTGTTTGCGGGTCCCCTGGCATGTGAAGCTGGCTCGTCTGGAAAGCGCTACGGGTGGTTCTCAGCCCGTTCTCGTGCAGAGCTCCTGTCGATGCGTCCTCACGCTTCCATAGCAAGCCACGCCCCCAATGGTGGCTTCATTTGAAGCAGTTCCCTATGCTCAATTTCATTCAAGGCTGCTGCAAAACAGCATCCTATTGGCCTGGAACAAGAAGATTCAGGCACTAGATTTTTCCAATGCGTTTGTCGCCAAAGGTGCGCCAGAGCCTCAGTTGGTGGAGGATATCCGAAAATCTGCATAAGGGGAAATCCTTCTTACCGGTTACCTGAAAGGTGGTAACAACAGATGCCAGCCTTTAGGGTTGGGGAGCAGTCCTGGAAGAAGCGTCTGTCCAAGGGAAATGGTTCAGAACCGAAAGGACTTTGCCCATCAACATTCTAGAGATTCGGGCAGCGCGTCTAGCCCTAAGGGCCTGGACATTCAGATTGCAGAATTCTGTCAGGATTCAATCCGACAATGCCACAGCAGTGGCTTTTATCAATCACCAAGGGGGCACCAGAAGTCAGGCAACCCAGGAGAGGTAAACCATATCCTAACCTGGGCAGAAAAACATGTGCCGTGCATTTCGGAAATCTTCATTCCAGGGGTAGAGAACTGGCTGGCAGACTACTTAAGTTGCCAGCAGTTGTTCCCGGGGGAATGGTCCCTTCCCCCCAACATCTTCCTGGCTATATGCCAAAGATGGGGGATCTCGGATGTAGATCTGTTTGCGTCCAGGTTCAACAACAAAGTCGACAACTTTGTGTCAAGAACAAGGGATCCACTCGCATGCGGAACAGATGCATTGGTGACCCCGTGGGATCAGTTCTCACTGATTTATGCATTCCCTCCTATTCTGCTGCTACCTCGACTTCTTCGCAGGATCAAGCGGGTAAGGAAGTCGGTAGTTCTTGTGGCCCCAGCGTGGCCCAGAAGATCTTGGTATGCAGAAATAGTAAACATGGTGGTAGGGGCCCCATGGCCCCTACCACCACGTCCAGACCTGCTATCGCAGGGACCAGTGTTCCATCCTACTTTACAAACGCTAAATTAATACGTTTGGCTATTGAAACCCACATTTTAAAAAATCGTGGGCTTTCAGGCTCAGTGATACCTACCTTGATTAATGCAAGGAAGCCAGCTTCCAGAGTCATTTATTATAGAGTCTGGAAGGCATATGTTTCTTGGTGTGAATTCAGGGGTTGGCATCCTAGAAAGTATGCCATAGGTAGAATTCTTGCCTTTGTGCAAATGGGGCTAGAGATGAAACTGGCCTTGAGTACTAACAAGGGCCAGGTCTCGGCATTATCAGTATTGTTTCAACGTCCGCTTGCTTCGCATTCTTTGATCCGAAGCTTTATACAAGGGAGTAAGGCAGCTTAATCCACCGGTTAGAGCACCCCTGAACTCTTGGGACCTGAATTTGCTTCTATCAGCATTACAGAAACAGCCTTTTGAGCCGATACGACATATTCCTTTGGTCCTTTTGACAAGGAAGCTAGTTTTTCTGGTAGCCATTTCTTCTGCAAGAAGGGTATCAGAGTTGGCGGCTCTTTGTTGTACAGAGCCATATTTAATCGTTCACAAGGATAGAGTAGTATTGCGTCCTCATGCTAGCTTTCTGCCAAAGGTGGTTTCAGGTTTTCACCTAAAACAGAATATTGTTTTACCTTCATTTTTTCCAGAACCCTGTTCTAAGGAAGAAAAGTCACTACACTATTTGGATGTAGTGAGAGCAGTCAAGATCTATTTGAAGGCGAGTGCTCAGATTCGGAAAACAGATGTTTTGTTCATGTTGCCTGAAGGTCCTAGGAAAGGACAGGTAGTATCAAAATCCTCTATTGCCAAATGGATTCGGCAGGTAATTATTCAAGCTTATGGCTTGAAGAGGAAGGTTCCACCTTTTCAGGTCAAAGCGCACTCCATCAGGGCTGTTAGTGCTTCGTGGGCAGAGCATCACCAAGCCTCCATGGCTCAAATCTGCAAGGCCGCAACTTGGTCTTCAGTCCATACATTCACCAGATTCTATCAGGTGGATGTAAGAAGGCATGAGGATATCGCCTTTTGGCGCAATGTGCTGCAGGCAGCAGTATAGGTCCTCAGGTCTGTTTGCACCCTACTTTTGTTCCCCTCCCCTTAGGTGGCATTGCTCTGGGACATCCCATATAGTTATTACTTTGGCTCTGTGTCCCGTGATGTACGGTAAAGAAAATAGAATTACCTGTAAAATCCTTTTACAGGATTGTCCTGTAAAATCACAGGACACAGAGGTCCCTCCCGTCTTTCTGGTTACACATGTATTGCTTTGCTACAAAACTGAGGTACTCCCGGTAAGGGGAGGGGTTATATGGGGAATTGAACTTCCTGTTTAGGGTGTTCCAGTGTCCATCACCGGAAGGTGCCATATAACCCATACAGTTATTACTGTGGCTCTGTGTCGCGTGATGTACTCCAAGAAAAGGATTTTACAGGTAAGCTGTTATAAAAATCCTATTTTTGACTACTCTGAGTCTGATTACCCAGGACAGTCAATATCCTATGTATCCAGCGATTCCCCTATTGGTCTTTTGATCTGACCACCACTAGACCTTTTTTGGGGGTTGCAAAGTCTTCACCTCTGCAATTTTTTTAGTTCTCCCCCTGCATCAGACTGTCTCCCTACACTGGACTGCATTAATCCAAAAGGCACTATATTGCCTTTTGGATCACCCTTCTAATGATCCTCATTGTGTACAGTAAGGGTTGTGCTCATGAGTGCTCCACGCTGAAAGGTCCTGTACTCCCCTGGAGGGCCAGCAAGCCAGACACACTGTTACCCTGGTACAGATTGCCCTAATTGGGACAGGATAAGCCCTAGGGCTTTTGAGGGACCTAATTACTGGAAAATAGATCCTCTTCTGTGACCAAGCTGTGGTTTTCAGAGGCACCAGCCAAAAGTCGAACTGGTAATGGGCAGGCTGAATGGACCAAGTTTATCAATCAATGAACTTGGGTACAACCAGCCTGCCTGATTCTCTTGCGATTAACGCTAGCGGCTTCCCCTGCCGCCGGGCCAATACATGTTTCCATGAGGCTAGTCGGTTACCTCCCACCAAATACACTACTCCACAGCTGCCACTTAGGTTTGAGTGCCTTTGCTCTACTATTCCTCCCAAAGTCGCTCAATCTCAGCACATCAGTTAATGTAACTAAATTTTTTCCGCATGCAACTGTGTATCCGAAGTCTGAAAACACAGACATGTCACAGTTTGCTCAATACATGCTCCACAAAGAGCTCACCAAGATCGATTTCACTAAATTCAATGACAAACCTAAAAACTACAGAGGCTGGATATCCACCTTCAAAACCACCATCAGTAAACTAGATGTCACAACTACAGAAGAACTAGATCTGCTTTTCAGGTGGCCAGGTCCTCAATCTACTGAATGTTTCAAAACACTCAAAGCTGTTCACATTGTCAACCCTGCCGCAGGTCTAAGGCTCCATTCACACCTAAACATTTTGTAGCATGAAGCCTGAAGCTACAAAACGCTTGAGGGGAAAAAATACATTATTCTCTATGGAGATGGTTCACATCTCCACTCCAAGTCGCCTGAAGCCCTACGCCTGAAGATCAAACAAGTTCTGGACCCTTTTTTGTTGCTCCAATCGGGCATATTTGGGCGTTTTTGGAGCAGGAAGTAGATAACAAAATCTAAAAACATAGAAACAAATGATGAAACAGATTAACATTTTTCATATTGGCTAATAAAAAAACCGCCAAAGCTCAAAAACGCCGGAAAACGCTGCAGGGAAACACGCAAATATGCCCGACAAAACGCACAACAAAACGCCGGAAAAAACGCTCAAAAACGCTACTCTCAGGTGTGAATGGGGCCTTAATGCTGCTTGGGACAGACTTGAGCAAAGTTTTTCAGTCCAGGAGACGTTGAGGATGATATATTTAATAGGTTGCAAGGTTTCCCAAAAATATCTACCAGACAACCTAAAATTTCAAGAGTTCAGTGACCTTCTCTTGTCTCCAACCTACCCTTTGGTATATATATTGGGCATCACTTAGATCAAGGTACAAAGAAGAAAATAAAGTTTCCCTCCTCCCTTTTCCTACTTCTGTGAGTTACTTCTGGGAGGGGAATTTCAGATACTAAGAAAGATCCTTCTTTGGGGAATCCAACCCTCTGCAGAGGTCCAGTGTCTGTGAAAAAGAGTAATATTCTACCCGAACTTACTTCAGTCCCTAAAAAAAAGACTGAACAGGAAATGTATCGGCTTTAGAAAGAAATCCTTGCAAAAGCAAAGAGCTTTTACAGAAATTTGGGGTTTGCTTCAAATGCTGTACTTCCACAGAACACCATGCTTAAGACTGTAGGGGAAAAAATTCCTTCCTGATCCCCCGAGAGGCAATTAGATATTCCCTGGATAAACTTTACTTATAAATGTTAGTATCCAGTTATATTATGTACATTTAGGAAAGAACCTAGGTCTTTTTTTAAAGCAATCTACTGAGCTGGACAGAAAAAGCTCTTGAGGGAGTCTATTCCACATTTTCACAGCTCTTACTGTGAAGAAACCTTTCTGTATTTGTAGATTATATCTCTTTTTCTATAGACATAGAGTGCCGCCTTGTCCTCTGTGATGACCCTAAAGTGAATAACTCGACACCAAGTTCACTATATGGACCACTTATGTATTTTTAAATGTTGATCATATCCCCCCTTCATCTCCTCTTCTCAAGAGAGAATAAATTCAGTTCCTCTCATCTATCCTCATAGCTAAGCTCCTCCATGCCTCCTATCAGTTTGGTTGCCCTTCTCTGCACTTTCACCAGTTCACCGATATCCTTTTTGAGAACTGGTGCCCAAAACTGAACTACATATTCCAGATGAGGTCTCACTAATGATTTGTACAGGAACAAAATGAGTCTATACCTCTTTTAATACAAGAAAGGATTTTTCTCACTTTGGAAACCGCAGCTTGGCATTGCATGCTATTATTAAAGTGGAGTTCCATTAAAAAAAAAAATAATTAAAAGTCAGCAGCTAAAAATACTGCAGCTGCTGACTTTTAATAATCAGACACTTACCTATCCCAGGGTCCAGTGATGCAGGGGGAGCCCCACTCGTCTCCCCCTCTTCTCTACGGCGCCGACATTGTCACTGTGGGTGCCCGGCTGTGGCTTCACAGCCAGGCACGCACTGCACATGTGCGAGCCGCGGTGCGCGCTGTGACTGGCTGGGCAATCATCTGGGACCTGTGACGTGTCCCAGAAAATTGCCGAGAGGGAGGGGGAGAGGTGATCTTACTTCCGGCGCTGCAGTTGCGCCAGGAGGAAGTGCTTACTGGAACCCTCTAAAAAGAGGGTTTCGCCCCCCCCAAAAAAAAAATGACATGCCAAATGTGGCATGTCAGGGGGTCATCTTCCCTTAAAGAGTTCCATTTTTGGGTGGAACTTCGCTTTAAGCTTATGATTTACCAAAACACCCAAATCCTTCTCCACCAATGATTCCCCCAGTTGTACTCCCCCTAGTATGTATGACGCATGCATATTCCTAGCCCTCAAGTGCATAACTTTACATTTATCAACATTAAACCTCATTTGCCACATAGTTGCCCAATTAAACAGTGCATTGAGGTGGGCTTGTAAGTTGGAGACATCCTGTAAGGATGGTATTTCACTGCATAGCTTGGTGTTTTATTTGAAATCATAGATTTCGACGGGGAGTGTCATGTTACACATGCATTGTTTGCTTGTTTGCCTTTACTAATTTTGTCCCTACCTCAATCCATAGCTAGGGGATGCTCTATATCATGGGTTCTCAACCTGTGGCCCTCCAGCTGTTGTGAGGCTACAAGTCCCACCATACCTGTGTCTTCGGGAGTCATACTTGTAACTGTCAGCTTTGTAATGCCTCATGGGACACTATGATTTTTTGATCTATTTGATGTTCATCTGTGAAGATCTGCACGAGATTATGGAATAAAGCTTTCTACGATCTGCAAGATGTAATTTGGATTGAGTCACAGTCTGCTAATTTTACTGAGACTGTATGTTATAGCTACTTTGCCATAACTAGGTCAGTTATAGAGATCACACTTTCAGTGCTTAGATTGGCAAGGCAGAACAATCCACTACTCTCTGTTCTAAACTCCTACAGCTATATTGCTTGCTTACAAAAGCTGAAGCATGACCATCGAGGTTATATAGCAGCTGGTTCAATGTTTTTCAGTTGCCAATGTTCCAACCTACTGTAGGCAGCAGTAGAACCCAACTGTTTAGGAATGTCTACATTTCCTGTAGCCCTTAATGGTCTTCAAGATTATTTTTTTTTATAGTAAGTACTAGTCAAAAAACAAAAAAATGTGAAGCGCTACCTATCCAGCTAGCTCAAATAATTATATATAATGCAAACACTAATAAAATGTTAATGAAACAAGCAAATATAAACATAGTGGTGATGACCCCTCATAGTACAAGTACAAAATTTTTGTTTTTAAATGCAAGTATTGTAAGTTCCTACATTTGACCTCATATCAGAACCTTGCACTGTCTGTACAGCAGGGTTGGAGTGTGAGAGAACAAAGCAGAACAAGGATCCAATCAGTTCATGTGCTGACAAGAAGGATGCTGATAGGAAGAGAAAGCAGAGTAATAGAGGGATGAGCTAATCACTGTGCTGCTTCTGTTTGTTTTAGCTGAGAGTTGATAAAGGTGAATTACTTACCTTTTTCTTTGCTTACCCGGCAGCCTGAGCGGCGTTCTTATTCCTTTTGATACTTCAGGAAATGGGCTTGGTGCCTTATGTAAAATGCAGAAGCAGCTTGAGGAGTAACTTTTCATCCAGAGCGGAATTTAGAAGGAACTTGACCCCCTCTATGTTTACTTTTAATCTCTTACCTAGTTCACTGGGTTATCCTTAAAACATACACATCTAGCAAATCCAGTTTTGTCCTGCTGTAATTTGCCACTCCGCCATCTACTTTGCTTACATCATTGGGAGAAAGCTGTGTCTTCTGCGTTCTTGCAGTTGGCTCCTGATGACACGCCACGGAGCATATGCATCTGCAGTAGATTGCCCTGGAACCTACAGGGATGTATGATATCATTGGTATACCAAGAGGCTGCAGGAAAACCAAATACATGCTATTGTTTCAAAGGAGGGGAAAAGAGCAATTATAAGAGAAGTAGAAAAAGGGGGTGAAAATGTGCTCTTAGCTTTGACTATATGGACCATCTATAGAAATGTTAGCTAAGAAATTGGCTTCAGGAAATAACTGTCCTTGTTACTTATGCCACATACACATGGTCGGACTTTTCGGCTACAAAAGTCCGACAGCCCGTCCGACAGACTTTCGACAGACTTTTGGCGGACTTGCGGCGAACTTTCTAACGTGCGGACTTGCCTACATACGATCACACAAAAGTCCGACGAATTCGTACATGATGACGTACACCGGACTAAAATAAGGAAGTTGATAGCCAGTAACCAATAGCTGCCCTAGCGTGGGTTTTTGTCCGTCGGACTAGCATACAGACGAGCAGATATCTGGGTCCGGCGGAGTTACGACGTAAAGATTTGAAGCATGTTCCAAATCTAAAGTCCGTCAGATTTGCGACTGGAAAAGTCAGCTGAAAGTCTGGGGAAGCCCACACACGATCAGATTGTCCGCCGGATTTGGTCCATCGGCGTCCGACGGACTTTTGTAGCCGAAAAGTCCGACCGTGTGTACGCGGCATTAGATGTCTGAAAGAAACACTGTTTCAGGAAACCTGTATTGCTACATGGACACCAATCGGATTTAATCTTTCATTCTCCAAGTATACTTTATAGCAACTTTTTTCTATCATATCTCACAAGGGCACAGCGCTCTCCTTCAGTAAATCAAGTGCATAAATCATCAATTTTGTTAAAAATATACAAAAAAATCTATATAAAAAATCTATATACAGTGCCTTGAAAAGTATTCATACCCCTTGAAATTTTCCACATTCTGTCTTGCTACAACCAAAAACGTAAATGTATTTTATTGGGATTTTATGTGAAAGACCAACATAGAGTGGCACATAAAATTGTGAAGTTAAAGGAAAACGATAAATTGTTTTCAAAATGTTTTACAAATAAATATTTAAAAGTGTGGCATGCATTTGTATTCAGCCCCCTGAGTCAATACTTTGTAGAACCACCTTTCACTGCAATTACAGTTGCAAGTCTTTTGGGGATGTCTCCACCAGCTTTGCACATCTAGAGAGTGACATTTTTGCCCATTCTTTGCAAAATAGCCCAAGCTCTGTCAGATTGGATGGAGAGCGTCTGTGAACAGCAATTTTCAAGTCTTGCCACAGATTCTCAATTGGATTTAGTTCTGGACTTTGACTGGGCCATTCTAACACTTGAATATGCTTTGATCTAAACCAGGGGTAGGCAACCTCGGCCCTCCAGCTGTTTTGAAACTAGTCCCATGAGACATTGAAAGACCCTGACAATCACAAGCATGACTCCTAGAGTCAGAGGCATGATGGGATTTGTAGTTTCACCACAGCTGGAGGGCCAAGGTTGCCTACCCCTGATCTAAACCATTCCATTGTAGCTCTGGCTGTATGTTTAGGGTTGTTGTCCTGCTGGAAGGTGAACTTCCACCCCAGTCTCAAGTCTTTTGCAGACTCTAATGCCCCGTACACACGGTTGGATTTTCCGACCTTGTTGTCGGAAATTCCGACCGTGTGTGGGCTCCATCACACATTTTCCATCGGAATTTCGGACACACAAAGTTTGAGAGCAGGATATAAAATTTTCTGACAACAAAATCCGTTGTTGGAAATTCCGATTGTGTGTACACAAATCCGACCGACAAAGTGCCACGCATGCTCAGAATAAATAAAGAGATGAAAGCTATTGGTCACTGCCCCGTTTACAGTCCCAACGTACGTGTTTTACGTCACCACGTTCAGAACGATCGGATTTTCCGACAACTTTGTGTGACCCTGTGTATGCAAGATAAGTTTGAGCCAACATCCGTCGGAAAAAATCCTAGGATTTTGTTGTCGTAATGTCCGAACAAAGTCCGACCGTGTGTACGGGGCATTACAGGTTTTCTTCTATGATTGCCCTGTATTTATCTCCATCCATCTTCCCATCAACTCTGAGCAGCTTCCCTGTCCCTGCTGAAGAAAAGCATCCCCACAACATGACGCTGCCACCACCATGTTTCACGGTGGGGATGGTGTGTTCAGGGTGATGTGCAGTGTTCGTTTTCTGCCACACATAGCATTTTGCTTTTAGGCCAAAAAGTTATATTTTGGTCTCAGCTGACCAGAGCACCTTCTTCCACATGTTTGCTGTGTCCCCCACATGGCTTCTCGCAAACTCTTCACTAACGCTTTCTAACAAACCTCTGATGGCCTCACAGAACAGCTGTATTTATACTGAGATTAAATTACACACATGTGGACTCTATTTACTAATTAGGTGACTTCTGAAGGCAATTGGTTCCACTAGATCAGGGGTCTCAAACTGGCAGCCCTCCAGCTGTTGTGAAACTACAAGTCCCATGACGCATTGCAAGGCTGACAGTTACAAGCATGACTCCCACAGGCAGAGGCATGATGGGACTTGTAGTTTCGCAACAGCTGGAGAGCCGCCAGTTTGAGACCCTTGCACTAGATTTTAGTTAGGGGTATCAGAGTAAAGGGGGCTGAATACAAATACACGCCACACATTTTACATAGTTATTTGTAAAAAAAAAAAATTGAAAACCATTTATCATTTTACTTCCACTTCACAATTATGTGCCACATTGTGTTGATCTATCACATAAAATTGCAATAAAATACATTTACATTTTTGGTTGTAACATGACAAAATGTGGAAAATTTCAAGGGGTGTGAATACTTTTTCAAGGCACTGTACAGTGAGTGCATTTTTCAACAAAGTCCATAAAATAAAATAAACCCAGTCTCTGTGAATAGTGCAGTCCCATACACCAAAAAATCTTGAGTATTTGACTCTGATCACTATTGGGCCCTTCACCCCATGTATGAGTGTCTTCTCACCTGCTTAGACAGACCTCACTAACTACAGGAGAGTTTTTGCAGTGTTTAAGTGGCACTGTTTCCACTGGCTGTTTAGTCCAAGTCTGCAGAAAAAAACATAGTGCAGATCACTAATAAAAAGTATTTATTTCCATATAAAATACACTTACATTTCATAGTTAAAAAATTGGCAAAAAGGGCACAGTGGTGAACAGAGTCAAATATTAAAGATTTTTTGGTGTATGGCACTGCACTATTCACATAGACTGGATTTATCTTATTTTATGGATTTTGTTAAAAAAAAATGAGTACACCCTTCATATTTTTGTAAATATTTTATTCTATCTTTTCATGTGACAAGACTGAAGAAATTACACTTTGCTACAATGTAAAGTAGTGAGTGTACAGCTTGTATAACAGTGTAAATTTAATGTCCCCACAAAATAACTCAACACACGGCCATTAATGTCTAAACCAATGGCAACAAAAGTGAGTACACCCAAAAAAATTGGGCCCAATTAGCCATTTTCCCTCCCCGGTGTCATGTGACTCTTTAGTGTTACAAGGTCTCAGTTGTGAATGGGGAGCAGGTGTGTTAAATTTGGTGTTATCGCTCTCACTCTCACATACTGGTCACTGGAAGTTCAACATGGCACCTCATGGCAAGGATCTGAAAAAAAGAATTGTTGCTCTACATAAAGATGGCCTAGGCTATAAGAAGATTGCCAATATCGTGAAACTGAGCTGCAGCACGGTGGCCAAGACAATACAGCAGTTTAACAGGACAGGTTCCACTCAGAACAGGCCTCGCCATGGTCGACCAAAGAATTTGAGTGCACATGCTCAGCGTCATAACCAGAGGTTGTCCTTGGGAAATAGACATATGAATGCTGCCAGCATTGCTGCAGAGGTTGAAGGGGTGGGAGGTCCGCCTGTCAGTGCTCAGACCATATGCTGCACACTGCATCAAATTGGTCTGCATGGCTGTCGTCCCAGAAGGAAGTTTCTTCTAAAGATGATGCACAAGAAAGCCCGCAAATAGTTTGCTGAAGACAAGCAGACTAAAGACATGGATTACTGGAACCATGTCCTGTGGTCTGAGACCAAGGTAAACTTATTTGGTTCAGATGGTGTCAAGCGTGTGGGGCGGCAACCAAGTGAGGAGTACAAAGACAAGTGTATCTTGCCTACAGTCAAGCATGGTGGTGGGAGTGTCATGGTCTGGGGCTGCATGAGTGCTGCCAGCACCGGGGAGCTACAGTTCATTGAGGGAACCATGAATTCCAACATGTACTGTGGCATACTGAAGCAGAGCATGATCCTCTCCCTTCAGGGACTGGGCCGCAGGGCAGTATTCCAACATGATAACGACCCCAAACACACCTCCAAGATGACCAGTGCCTTGCTAAAGAAGTTGAGGGTAAAGGTGATGGACTGGCCAAGCATGTCTCCAGACCTAAACCCTATTGAGCATCTGTGGGGCATCCTCATATGGAAGGTGGAGGAGCGCAAGGTCTCTAACATCCACCAGCTCTGTGATGTCGTGGAGGAGTGGAAGAGCACTCCAGTGGCAACCTGTGAAGCTCTGGTGAACTCCATGCCCAAGAGGGTTAAGGAAGTGCTGGAAAAGAATGATGGCCACACAAAATATTGACACTCTGGGCCCAATTTGGACATTTTCACTTAGGGGTGTACTCGCTTTTGTTGTCAGTGGTTTAAACATTAATTGCTGTGTGTTGAGTTATTTTGAGGGGACAGAAAATTTACACTGTTATACAATCTGTACACTTACTGCTTTACATTGTAGCAAAGTGTCATTTCTTCAGTGATGTCACATGAAAAGATATAATAAAACATTTACTAAAATGTGAGGGGTGTATTCACTTTTGTGAGATACTGTATATATATATATATATATATATATATATATATACAGTCAGGTCTATAAATATTTGGACATCGACACAATTCTAATCTTTTTGGCTCTATACACCACCACAATGGATTTAACTACAGACTTTCAGCTTTAATTTCAGGGTATTTACATCCAAATCAGGTGACTGGTGTAGGAATTACAACAGTTTGTATATGTGCCTCCCACTTTTTAAGGGACCAAAAGTAATAGGACAGATTAACAATCATCCTTTAAACTTTCACTTTTTAATACTTGGTTGCAAATCCTTTGCAGTCAATTACAGCCTGAAGTCTGGAACGCATAGACATCACCAGATGCTGGGTTTCATCCCTGGTTATGCTCTGCCAGGCCTCTACTGCAACTGTCTTCAGTTCCTGCTTGTTCTTGGGGCATTTTCCCTTCAGCTTTGTCTTCAGCAAGTGAAATGCATGCTTAATCGGATTCAGGTCAGGTGATTGACTTGGCCATTGCATAACATTCCACTTCTTTCCCTTAAAAAACTCTTTGGTTGCTTTCGCAGTATGCTTCAGGTCATTGTCCATCTGCACTGTGAAGCGCCGTCCAATGAGTTCTGCAGCATTTTGCTGAATATGAGCATATAATATTGCCCGAAACACTTTAGAATTCATCCTGCTGCTTTTTTCAGCAGTCACATCATCAATAAATACAAGAGAACCAGTTCAATTGGCAGCCATACATGCCCACGCCATGACACTACCACCACCATGCTTCACTGATGAGGTGGTATGCTTTGGATCATGAGCAGTTCCTTTCCTTCTCCATACTCTTCTTTTCCCTTCACTCTGGTACAAGTTGATCTTGGTCTCATCTGTTCATAGGATGTTGTTCCAGAACTGTGAAGGCTATATTCGATGTTGTTTGTCAAACTCTAATCTGGCCTTCCTGTTTTTGAGGCTCACCAATGGTTTACATCTTGTGGTGAACCCTCTGTATTCACTCTGGCGAAGTCTTCTCTTGATTGTTGACTTTGACACACATACACCTACCTCCTGGAAAGTGTTCTTGATCTGGCCAACTGTTGTGAAGGGTGTTTTCTTCACCAGGGAAAGAATTCTTCGGTCATCCACCACAGTTGTTTTCCGTGGTCTTCCGGGTCTTTTGGTGTTGCTGAGCCCACCAGTGCGTTCTTTCTTTTTAAGGATGTTCCAAACAATTGATTTGGCCACACCCAATGTTTTTGCTATCTCTCTGATGGGTTTGTTTTTTTTTTCAGCCTAATGATGGCTTACTTCAC
Source organism: Lithobates clamitans (assembly GCA_037952925.1). Classification (NCBI taxonomy): domain Eukaryota; kingdom Metazoa; phylum Chordata; class Amphibia; order Anura; family Ranidae; genus Lithobates; species Lithobates clamitans. Next base: position 1,450,142 of record JBBGZY010000852.1, read on the forward strand.
TGATAGTGACAGCTCTTTGGATCTCATATTGAGAGTTGACAGCAACCGATTCCAAATGCAAATAGCACACTTGAAATTAACTCTGGACCTTTTATCTGCTCTTGTAAATGGGATAATGAGGGAATAACACACACCTGGCCATGGAACAGCTGAGCAGCCAATTGTCCCATTACTTTTGGTCCCTTATAAAGTAGGAGGCACATATACAAACTGTTGTAATTCCTACACCGTTCACCTGATTTGGATGTAAATACCCTCATATTAAAGCTGAAAGTCTGCAGTTAAAGCACATCTTGTTCGTTTCATTTCAAATCCATTGTGGTAGTGTATAGAGCCAAAAAGATTAGAATTGTGTCGATGTCCCAATATTTATGGACCTGACTGTATATATATATATATATATATATATATATATATATATATATATATATATATATATATATATATATACTGTATTAATCTATATATTTCTTATATATAATGTTTTGTATATTTTTATAGAAATTGATGATTTATGCACTTTATTCATTGAAAATTGTATTGTAAATTTATTGAAGTGCACCCTTGTGAGATATTATATACTGTATTTGTTGCATTTGTACAGGTGGTTGGATGCATAATGGTGTTAGCTGCTTCCTGTAGTATTTAGGATTTATCACATATTTTTCACAATCATATTGTAATTAATAGGTTAGCGCGGAAGGATTTTTCACATTTATATATAACCTTTTTCTATCAGGATACGCAGGCACCCTGGGGTGCCTTCAGGTTTTATTGGGGGTGCCTTGGCAAAATGTCTAAAAATTACCCTAAAACTGTATACAAGCCATCGAGTGGATTAAGCCTGTCTTTTAGTTACACAAAATATCAGGTTTACATTGTACACCATTTATAACCTTCCAACCTCCAGCATCCTAACAACCAATTACATCATAGGTTAATAAGGACGTTAGGTGCCTGCACAGCATCTTTGTTTTGTTTACCGCTCCCATGCCCCTTGCCGTCAGCACTGGGGCATTATTAATAGAGTGAGGGTGAGAAACTGAGGGAGAAGAGAAACATTGGAATACTAGTCAGTACCAGTTTGCTTTGGAAGAATAAATCACCTCTAATGTTGGGTGTCCTATGTGTGTGGGTATTGCTACGTTATAGTTACATAGTTGGTAAGGTTGAATAAAGACACCAGTCCATCCAGTTCAACCTGAGTGAGTGTGGGTGCATGTCTACAATTGTCCCTATCCCTGTACATTGTGTCTCATTAGATGGTCATCTATTATTATTATTTATTTAAGGTAAACATATAGCGCCGTCAATTTATTCAGCGCTCCACACATACATCGCACACTCACATCGGTCCCTACCCTCCATTAGCCCACAATCCAAGGTCCCCAACTCACACCCATATACCAGGGCCAATTTTGGACAGAAGCCAATTAACCTACCAGCATGTCTTTGAAGTGTGGGAGAAAACCAGAGGAACCCCCACACAGGCACAGGGAGAACATGCAAACTCCAGACAGGTAGTGTCGTTATGTGTTATGTAAAACTGTTTCGTTTTTTTACATTTTAAAATAGGGTGCCAGGGAATTGTGCATAATTTTAAAGTGTGCCTTGACAGAAAAAAGATTGAGAAACACTGCTCTATAGTACAGCTTTGAAGCCTTGTTGCTATAAAGCAACACAAAATATCAGAGGTAGTTCTTCACTGAAACCTTGACAAGCAAGGAGAACCATACTTCACATTAGGTATGGTTCATATTTCTACAGTTGGTTTCACATATTTCTAGAGCAGAGGCTGCTGTCCAAGCAACATTTTCCAACTCATTCAACCAGGAGGACAACTGTTGTTATTGTTTTCTCTCAATGTGCAGCCACAGTGCTGCACCAAAATTGGACATATTATACACAATGATTCTGATTTACAAAATCTGTATAAAAAAAGTGGATCTATCAGAAAAAAAAAAAAAAAACTTCCTTGAAAGTATAAACCTGTTGTTGTAGCCAGTTGTTTCACTTGCCACTGTTATTTTTTCCTCCTCCAATATATGTATATATGCATTTGTAAAACTTAAATCTCCCTAGCCAAAGCTTTAGGAGAATGTTAAAAGCCCTGTCAGGTTTCTGTTGCTGATGGTATCTCATTGGAGAGCACTCCCCTTGCTTCCTGTCCTGGAGACAAAAGCTAACTAGGACAGATGAATCTTTTTTTTTTCATAAAACCAGTAGGTTGAATGAACAAAAAAATGACTCCATTCCCCCATCCACACACTCGAGGTGGATGGGGGAATCCTCCCCACTGAGCTATTGTATTGTGAGAGCAGGGAGACTTCCTACACTGATTAGGATTGCAGAGTGTCAGTTCATAGCAATGAGACAGTTAACATGGATTCTGAGCAGGATAACTAAAGCAGCAAGAAGATACAACAAAGGACTCTGCTCCACTCTGCAAGACCGGCTGCAAGCAAACCAACAATTTAGAAAGCATCTCTTACAAGTCTTACTCCCTCTACCCTGTAATATACCCCCTTTACATGCTGCTACCAGACTCATCCACTTTACCAACCATTCGGTGTCTGTCCCCTCTCTCTGCCAATCCCTTCACTGGCTTTCCATTGCCCAACAAATAAAATTCTAAATATTGACAATAACATAGAAAGCCGTTTGCAATTCTGCTCCGAGCTACATCACCAGTGCCGGGACAAGGTCATTTTGTGCCCAGGGCGAAGATGTCTAACCGCCCCCTCCTGCAAGTGCACTGAAACATATGTAAAATTCTATCTCGTAGTAAATTTTGCAGTAATAATGATGTAGAAAGTCATGCCCTGACATCAATGTGAGGAAAAACTGCCCCTGTGCTAGAGGTGTCACTGTAAGGTAGAAATGCTCCTGCATTGTGATGCCACTAAAAGGAAAAGATGCCCATGCATCTGTAGTGTCAAAGGACAAAGAAAATGTCCCTACATCAGTGGTGTCACTAGAAGGACAAATGACCTTGTGTCTCTGTTGTCACTGGGAGGAAAGAATGCTCCTGTGTTGATGGTATCAGTCTGAGAAGGACTGGTGGTGATATGAAGGGTAACAGGGGCTGGGAGGGTGGGGCATTGTGGGTTCATTTAACTAAGAGGCCCTCTTTCAGGCAGCTGAAAGGCTGTGAGCCCCTTTCTCTACCACATGATGACATAGTAGATCTGTACATCAATATTTACATAATATTTCTCATTACCTATCCTGGCCCACACTACCTCCATTAATAGGTATAGTGCATGGTAGAGATTGTGATATTGCAACAGTCTCCTAGGGGCCAGACAATCCATCCAACAGGTCCAGTCTGATATACCTATAAGCTGATGCAAATGCAGTAATATTAGGCTCCATTCACACAGGTGTTTAGCCATGGTGCAAATCCCAGTGGCAAGAATCTACTGATTCCTGCTGCTGGGTTTGACAGCTGTGGCTGAATAGCAGCAACCAAGCCCATACACTGCAATGGCAGGCTTTCAGTGGTTGAAGCTATTCGTGGCTATTTGCACAGATAGGGATTACCAGTGGTGATTGTGACTGAATGTACTTTGGCTGTGATGATTGCGGCTGGAGCCCCCTTCAGCTATTATTATCCATTCCTGAAATCCAAAGCATGACATTACATCAATACTCAGGCACCTGCCATCTCAGGGAAATAGTGACATAAGGCTCATAGAAAGAAGCCTAATATTTTTTCCCAGCAGGTGAAAGTCAATGGTCCCTAAAAAAAAAAACATTTCCCCAAAATATTTATGCTGATATATAATTATTAGGAAGACAGATGCATTACATCTATAACAAAAGTAGGTACCCCCCCCCCCCCCAAAAAAAAAATGGCTAAAGATGTTGGGGGTGAAGTTCCCCTTTAAATAACCTTATTCCTTAACAGAGTACTACTATCTCTTCAATCATGAATGAATTAGTGTTCAGTTGTAAATATGAAGTCAAAGACCTCAAGCACTTTCCCTACCTAAATATTGCTTCTCCAATGTTTGTCCCTCCTTCTCTTCTTCCCCTCTCCGGGAGTTAAGTATGTTACTCAGCGATGCGGATGAAATACCCCCCCCCCCCCCCCGGTTTGGTTCACACCAGAACACCGCGAACAGGCAAAAAATGTGTGCGAACATGCAAACACTGTTAAAGTCTATGGGTTACGGACGTGAAATATCAAAATTGTTCATTTTAAAGGCTTATATTCAAGTTATTGCTATGTGAAGTGTTTGGGGACACGGGTACTGCCCCAGGAGACATGTATAAATGCAAAAAAAAGTTTTTAAATCAGCCATTTTTTCAGAAGCAGTGATTTTAATAAACAATAAAAATGAAATATTCCTTTAAATATCGTGCCTGGAGGCCCCCTTAGTTTGCCTGTAAAGTGGGGCATCTGTCTGATGTGTTTTATTGTGCCGCAGTAAAATGACATTTCTAAAGGAAAAAATGTCATTTAAAGTTGCTGTAATATATTGCTGGCAATATAGATAAAAATCAATGAAAAAATTGGCGTGGGTTCTCCCCCACCCCAAAATCTATACCAGACCCTTATACGAGCAAGCATCCTGACAGGCCAGGAAAGGGGGGTGGGACGAGCGAGCACCCCCCCCTCCTGAACCATACCAGGCCGCTTGCCCTCAACATGGGGAGGGTGCTTTGGGGTCCCCGAAAAATAGAAAAAAAAAACAAAAATACTTCGCCTCCATGAGAGGCGTCCCACTGACTGCTGTCTTTTCGCTGTGACAGCTCTTATATAGGAAAGGGCGGGGCCACCCGCTGACGTAACCAGATGACCCTGCCCCCTCTGACGGCACATGACGGGTGGCCCCGCCCTTGCCTATATAACAGCTGTTACAGCCAAGAGACAGCAGTCGGCGGGAAGCCTCCAATCGAGGCGGAGGGGTTTGTTTTTCTATTTTTCGGGTTCGTTGGGCAGTGTGATTGAAAATGGATGTACATCACGGGACACTTTTTTTTTTCCTTTTTTAATAAAGGAATTGTCAAAAACTGGGTATTGTGGTTTTTACTTTTTGACACTTTTTTTGGTGAATGGGTCGGGATCTGGGGGCCCCCTTGATAAAGGGGGCTTCCAGATTCCAATAAGCCCTCCGCCTGCAGACCCTCACAACCACCGGGCCAGGGTTGTGGGGACAAGGCCCTTTTGCCTCATCAACATGGGGACAAGGTGCTTTGGGGGGGCCCCAAAGAACCCTCCCCATGTTGAGGGCAAGCGGCCTGGTATGGTTCAGGAGGGGGGGGGGCGCTCGCTCATCCCCCCCCTATCCTGGCCTGCCAGGCTGCTTACTCGGATAAGGGCCTGGCATGGATTTTTGGGGGGGGCCCATGCCATTTTTTTTAATTTTGGTGTGGAGTTCCACTTAAAAACTATACCAGACCCAAAGGGCCAGGTATGGACTGGGGGGGGCATGCCGTTTTTTTTTCTGAATTCTGTCATAGGGTAACCCTTAACCACTTCAATACACTATATTACATACTGTACATTGCACTATATACCATGCACTGTATTATATACTACACTAACTGCGCTATATACTTTGAACTGCAGTATATATACTGTACGGACTGTACTATATACTCTGAACTGCAGTATATATACTATACGGACTTCACTATATAGTCTGAACTGCAGTATATATACATTATATGGACTACACCATATACTGTGCAGAAAAATTGGGCCTTAGGTTTTGGTGGTGCCAGAACACTGTAACCCCTCACAGTTACTCTTGTTGGGTGCAGGAACGGCCCCTGCTATTACATATTATTTCAAAATTGTAATTACATGCCCCTGTTTAACAGGTGCAGAAAAAATGGGCCTTGGGTGTTGGTGATGCCCTAAGCCAAAAATATTGTTGGAAGCTAGCATCATCAAGATTCAGGCATAGAATAGGCAGCATAGGTAGTCTTCAAGGGATCCCAGATCCATAGCAAATTCTATCAGTTACATCAGCATCAGGTGCTTGATAGCTGCTGATCCAGGACTGATTCATTTTTTATAAATGTGAGCCTATCAACGGAATCTGTGGACAGGCGCACTCTTTGATCCATTACAAAGCCTCCAGCAGCACTGAATGTGCATTCAGAAAGCACGCTGGATGCAGGACAGGCCAGTAGCTTGATTGCATATTGAGTAAGTTCTGGCCAGTGGTCCATCCTCAAGACCCAGTAACGCAGTGGATGCTCTGTTGGAAAGGTCTCCAAGTCTGCTCTTGCCCCTAGATTTTCCTGTACCATATAATGCAGACACTGGCAATGGTTGCTTGAACCTATCAGACCTTGTTGCTGAGGACTGAAAAATTGTTTAAAGGCATCGGTCAGCCTGTCACCTTCACCGCTCTTGCTCTGACCGAACGAAGCCTCATAAACACGTTGTCCAGGACCAGGAAATGGTAACCTCCCTGGGTCTGGAAAGGCGTTACAAAATCTTTTCTTCAAGGGCTCCTGAAGATGTTTCATACTCTGCTCCCTCTGCGAAGGCAGGATGAGTTCTGCAACTTTGCCAGGCAAATAATGATCCCTCTCCTTGATACCACAAATCCTAGGATCCTTATGCAGGCTTTGCAGAATCAGGGAGGCCATGCAGCATAAGTTTGCAGAGGCATTCGATTCTGAGTCCTTTGGGTCAAAAAGGATAAAATTATCAGGAACTACCTCCTTTCAGCCACGTACAACTCCTTGGGTTTCTGGGGACTGAAAACCATCCCTTGAAGACTGCTATGTGTTATCCTCTACATCCATGCTGACACAATCCTCCTCCTCTTCTTCCTGTGTGTTTGGCGGCCCCGCAGGAATGCTATCTGCATAAAGGGGGCCTTGAGAGGAAAGGAAGTCCTCCTCTTCCTCCCGCTGTTCTGCCTCAAGTGCCCTGTCTATGAAGCGTGTGCTCCAGCAGGAAGACTAGAGGGACAGTGTCACTGATGCATAGATTGTCGCTGCTCACCATCCCTGTGGCCTCCTCAAATGGTGACAGGACAGTTCATGCATCCTTGATCAGTAGCCACTGGCATGGTGAAAAGAAGCCAAGCTCCCCTGACCTTGTCCTGGTGCCATACTCACACAGGTACTCATTGATGGCCCTCTGCTGTGTGTGCAGCCGCTGCCAATGTTAAGTTCCACCTGGTGGACATGTCACAAATGAGGCGGTTGGTGGGTAGGTTAAATTCCCTTTGAATGTCAGCCAGCCAAGCACTGGCATTGTATGACCACCAGAAATGACCATAGACTTTTCTGGCCTGCTTCCGGAGATCTTGTAAGCCTGGGTACCTGGTCAAGAAACGCTGCACAACCAAATTTGGGACATGTGCCAAGCATGGAACATGGGTCAAGTGTCCCTGTCGGAAGGGCAGAGAGAAGGTTGGTGCCATTGTCGCATACAACCATCCCTGGCTCAAGCTGACGTGGCATCAACCACCTCTGGGCCTGCCCCTGCAGAACTGACAGAATCTCTGCCCCAGTGTGGCTCCTGTCCCCTAGGCAGACCAACTGAAGCACTGCATGGCATCTTTTAGCCCGACTGCTTGCGTAGCCCCTTGAGCACTTGCGGAGCACTGCTGGTTCAGAGGCCAGTTCTGCAGAAGAGGCCCAAGAGGAAGAAGAGGGAGGAGGGGAGCATAGAGATGTTGGGGCAGAATCACCTCCAGCTTTTTGGAGGCGTGGTGGCGGAACAAGCTCCAACACTGAACCCTGTCCTGCATCCTTCCCAGCTGCCAGCAGAGTTACCCAGTGCACCGTGAAGGAAAAGTAACATCCCTGCCCATGCCTGCTGGACCATGAGTCAGCGGTAATATGAACCTTGCTGCTGACCGCCCTGTCCAACAAAGCCAAAACATTGCCTTCCACATGAATGTAGAGAGCTGGAATGGCCTTACATGAAAAAAAAATTATTTTGGAACCTGCCACTGTGGTAGAGCACATTCCACAAATTCACGAAAGGGGGCAGAGTCTACCAGCTGAAAAGGCAGCAGTTACAGTGCTAACAATTTGGCCAAGCTAGCATTTAGACACTGAGTATGTGGATGGCTGGGACAGAATTTTTTTTTATGATTCAGCAACTGGGGTAGCGAAATTTGCCTGCTGAAATCAACTGGTGGTGTACTGCTAGCAGATTGGCTGCAAGTACTTGTGACACCTATTGCTATACCTTCATTCCTCTCAGTGCAGGTTTTTGAGAGGACTGGAGGTATAGTAGGGTTTGAGATCCCAGATGAGAAGCAAGGAGAAGTCCGCCTTTTTCTATGATGTGGGTCTTTCAGGTGCTGTTGTCAACGGACTGCATGGTAGGTCGTCATATGTCTTGTCAAGCATGTGGTGCCCAAGCGACTGCTGTTCTGGCCGTGCTTGATCCGCTTCACATAGGTTGCAAATAGCAAAGGTGCAATCACAGGTCGAAAAAAGCCCACACCAAGAAGTCAGCGGGGAGTCAGTAGCACCCTGCACGTGCGGAGCTCTGTGGTGTGATGCAATAGGGTGGCTGCCCCTAAGCTGACAACTGGAGGACATCCTGCCTCGTTGGACTTGTGCCTCCTCCTCACTTTCCCCCTGTCTTCTCTCAGTCACCCAAGTACAGTCAGTGACCTCATCATCCCCTCCCTCCTCGTCACTGGAGCAAACTTGGCAGTATACTGCAGCTGGGTGAACATGACTGCCAGTTTCTTGTCCTTCTGTGGCACCCCCTCTCTCTAAGCTCATGTTACTCCCTTCTTCAACCTGGAAACCAACATTGGAGCCTTGAAATTGCTGCACATCCTCCAGCAGAATGTAACCGACACTATGGTCGAATAATTCTAGTGACTCCTCCGTGCATGATGGTGGGGCTACAGAAGGAGTAACTGTGGACAAGGAGCCGGTGGAATAGGCCGCTTTGGCAGCTGTGTTGGAAGGCAAACTACTATGAGCCTGGGTGACAGAGGATGAGGAGGATGAAGATGGCTTTGTTATCCACTCCACCAACTCTTCTGCATATTATGGCTCAATAACACGGCCAGCAGAAGAAAAAAGGACAAGCATGACCCGCCTGCAGAGGATGCACCATGTTCATGACCACCACTGTTCACTGTAGACATAGAGGCTGCTTGCTAGACATGTGCATTCGTTTTCGTCCGAATGCATTTTCCTCCGAATTTCAGGTATTTTCATTATCGTTTTAACAAACGATAATGAAAGTGCAGAATACGAAAACCGAAAGATCCGAAATAAACAAATGCTTTATTTTCGTTTTCCTTGCGACAACAGTTCGATATAGATAGGAGATTCGACATGACGCTGACAATAACAATCTGTGTCTATCGAACCTGTGGTTGAATGTGCCTAACCTTAACTCTATTAGTCCAAGATTATTGGACATAGAGAGAAAAGATTCGACATAGAGAGAAAAAATTCGACATGGAGAGAAAAGAATCGACATAGCGAGAAAAGATCGCTGCTGGAATTGGGTGGGGGAAGTAAAATAAAAATAATGATGATGATGAATTTTATTGGCTGATTGTAACCAAAGAGGAGGGGCAGTAAAATAGCTAGAACTAAGTACTCACGTACAGCCAACTTACTTTCACTTACGATTTGCTAGCAGAGAGAGACACACACACTGAATAATTTCAGAAGACAGTCAATCTTAGCTGGTCCGTTTGACAGAGAACCTGAATTAAGCATAAGTACAGCAGCAGAACAATAGTGGAGCAAGCTACAGTTCAACTTAACTTTTTCATAATAATCTGCTGCTATTGTGTTAGTGATGTGAACTTGATAGTGATACTAGTGTTGCTAGTGTTGTGATAGCCTCAGAGGCTGCCCGTGTTGTGGGGGGGGATTTATTATTATAGATTCTATATTATAATGCCATATCAATATCTGACACAACGTCGGAATGCCGCGCCCGCCATTGCACTTGGAGATTGAGAAACAAATGTGAAAGTTGGCTGACTGTTGGGGTAGAGTAGACCATTCAACATGAACGACGAAGATTCGACAAAGCAACGAAAAACATACAAACGTCGAATCTTTGGTTTATGGTGTCTTTCGAAAGTTCTAAGAAGATTCGACGGAGCAGCTAAACTGTACGACGCTGCAATCGTACATTTCCGGTCAAATGCATCCGCCCATAGGCTATAGAAACATTCTAATGTTGGTTGACTAGTAAAATAATTAATAAATATAATTATTACTAGTCATACAACATTAGAATTCTACTACAGCTAGCTTGTAGGTGGAAAATTCTACAAGAAATGTAAACGTACAGTTTAGCTGCTCCGTTGAATCTTCTTTGAACATTCGACAGATCCCTGATGAAGACACGTGACCCTGTGTCGAACACGCGTAGGGGAAGGGCCAGGACGGAGCACGGAGCCTTTCACTCCACTGAGATGCGATGCACAGCTTATCCCTCCTGACAGGCAAACTTTGAGGCAAACTTTGGAGATTGTTATCAGATTGGTGCACTCACGCACCTTGCAAATGTACACTATACACCGGCGGCACTGTATTATATACTATGTACACCGCCTGTTGGGAAGATCCTGGCAGAAACAGGAGGTCTGGACAAGTTGGTGCGCGATTGCGGGAGCCAATGCGCGAGCGCGCACAGGCACGCACGCGTGGCCCCTGACGCCAAGCGGGCTATTTAAACCCGGCTGACACACAGAAGCATTGCTGTCTATCTACAGCGTTGCCGTGTGTTACCCGCTATCTGAATCTGTTCCTGTGTATTACCAGGCTTGCCTTTTGCCTATTTCTGCTGTCTGCGTGCATCTGACCCCGGCCTGACTTGACGTCGCATCTGCCTGCTCCTCTGGTCCTTTTGCCGCCTGCCTGATACCGACCCGGCTTGTTCCAGAGACCCTGCTCCTGCTTCTGCTTTGTCTCCAAGTTACTTGTCTGTGTATGATCCGGCTTGTCTGACCATTTTGAGTTCCAGTCCTGTGTGGATCTTCCTTCCAGTCTGTTCCAGCTCCCAGTCTGCTCCAGCCTCCAATCTGCTGCTCCTGTCTGCTTTTCCAGCCTGCTGACTACCTTGCACAGTGTAGTTCGGGACTCATTTCCTTGCTGTTGATCCTGCCAGGCACTCATGCTACTGTGCACTCCTGCGCCTCCTGTTTGCTCTATCAGGGGCCTCAAGTCAGACGCGTAAGTGAGGCCGCCCTCTGCAGTTCTCATTGACCAGGTACATGACAGTATCAGACAGCCATGTCCGAGCCCGAACGAGGAGCCTCTCCTATGGAGGAACTTTGTCAACACCTGGCAGGCCTAACACAGACTGTTAAAGATCTTCAGGAAGGCTATACCCGATTGGAAGAACATGTCCTTGTACTTTCTTTTCCAGCTGGCGCCCAGGGGTCCCCACATACCTCTGCATCTTCTGCCAGTACAGCCTCCTCTCCTACGGTAGTTATGCTTCCTCCTGAACCAAGAGTACCCACACCTGAAAAGTTTTCCAGAGAACGCAGTAAATTCAGGGCATTCCGCAACACATGCAAACTTTATTTTGCTCTACAGCCAGGTACTTTTTTTTTTAGAAGCCACTAAAGTGGGATTCGTAATCTCTTCACTACAGGGTGAACCCCAAACCTGGGCTCACCACCTCCTGAAACAGAAGGCAGAACCTTTAACTAACCTGACTACTTTCTTCGATGCCATGGCCCAGCTGTACGAAGATCCCCAGCTTCCTGCAACCGCAGATGCTGCACTGCATACGCTACAGCATGGACACAGGGTGGCAGAAGACTATGTTGCTGAGTTCAGGCCCTGGATGGCAGACACTAACTGGAATGATGCTGCTCTCTGCTACCAGTTACGCATAGGGCATCTAAAGGATGAGCTGGCCCGAATTGGGGTACCCCAAACCCTGGATGCACTGGTCAACCTGTCGATACAGATTAACCGGCATCTGAGGGAGTGAAGATTGGAGAGGGCTACAGGACCTCCCTGTTCTATGTGGATGTTACCTAGGGTCCCCAGTTTCTCTCATTCGGCTCCCCCAGTTCAGCCAGCTTCCGCACCTGATACATCTGAACCGATGCAACTAGGGGTGCTCCACCCCTCACAGTGGAAGAACACCAACATCACCGGCAGAATAACCTATGTCTGTATTGTGGAGAACCTGGACATTATGTCAGAACTTGTCCCGCTAAGCTTCGTAAATGTCTGTCAATTTCCTCTGATCATGCATCCGTTTTGGTCTAACACCTCTTCTCACCTTGCACTCCCTATCTTGTTGCAGCTTCCAGGAAGGAATTTACAAGTCTCCGCCATTATTAATTGCGGAGCCTGCAGCTGCTTCATGGATTAATCTTTTGCAGCCAAACACCAGATTCCCTTACAACTTAAGGCCCAGGGACTTTCTATACATCTGGCTGATGGGTCTGCTATTAATTCTGGACCAGTTACACAGGAAACCCCGCAACTACCTGCCACTATTTCCAATTCTCACCAAGATCTATTATGCTTGGATATCATCACCTCTGTTACCAGTCAGAATTGGCATGTCATGATTGCAAGCCCACAACCCTCATATCAATTGGGCCACAGGGGACATCATGTTCCCTTCTTCATATTGCCATCAGTTCTGTCTACATAAAAATGCCTGTTAACCAGCTTCCCTGTTGTGTCTGGACTCCGACACCGAGACATGCCAATCTGTCCCGAAAGCTTATCGTGACTTTATGGACGTTTTCAGCAAAAAGGGAGCAGAGTCTCTTCCATCCCATTGGGCCTATTATTGTCCAATTGAGCTCCTTCCTGGAGCCGAAGTTCCTTTTGGGAGAATATTCCCTTTGACAGAGCTAGAGCTGGAAACATTAAAAATATACATTGACGAGAATCTGGAAAAGGGCTTCATCTGCCCATCCACCACCCCTGCTGGAGCAGGCATCTTTTTTGGGGAAAAAAAAGATCACACCCTACGGCCTCGCATTGACTACTGCAAGCTTACTTAAATCACAGTTAAGAATCGCTACCCTCTTCCCCTGGTGCCCGAACTATTCCAGAGACTGGGAGCTGCTACTATTTTCACCAAACTTGATCTTCGAGGGGCCTACAACTTGGTCCACATCAGAGAAGGAGACGAATAGAAGATGGCGTTTCGCACCAGATTTGGGCACTTCGAAGACCTGGTGATGCTCTTCTGGTAGCTCAACGCTCCTGCTACATTCCAGTACTTTGTCAATGATATCTTTCGAGATTACCTGAGCTTGTTCATCATTGTCTATCTAGACAATATCCTGATCTTTTCATCTTCCCTAGACTCTCACCGCAAGCATGTCAAATGTGTGTTGGCTAGTCTCTGGCAGCATGGCCTGTATGCTAAGCCCGAAAAGTGCGAGTTCAAGCAACAAAGACTCCCATTTCTGGGACTTATTATCTCAGTTGAAGGAATCAAGATGGACCCTCAAAGAATAAGCACAATCCTAGTCTGGCCAGTCCCTGTGGACAAGAAATGTATCAGCCATCATTACTCCCATTACTCAGCTACCAAACAGGGCATCCATTTCCATTGGTCTCCAGAGGCTCAGTTTGCTTTTGAAACCCTTAAGAGAATGTTCACCTCTGCCTCTTAAAACATCCTGACGCTACTCTACCATTCGTCCTGGAAGTTGATGCTTCCGAAATTGCTGTAGGAGCAGTACTCTCCCAATGGCAGAGACTAGAGCCCTGTTACATCTAGTTGCCTTCTTTTCCCATAAGTTATCTGCAAAAGAGAGGAAGACCAAGAACTGTTGGCAATAAAGTCCGCACTGGAGGAATGGCGGTACCTGTTAGAAGGGGCAGCCCACCCAATCCTGATCTATACAGATCATACGAATCTGAAGTATCTAAGACCTGCAAAGAGATTAAGGCCACGTCAAGCCAGGTGGGCATTATTTTTCTTTCCATGTCACTTACCGGCCCGGCTCAAAGTGCACAAAACCTGATACTTTGTCCCGAATGTTCCATAAATCTAAAGAAATCTCACCCCCGGACACCATCCTGTCTCCAGGAAATTTTTCTTTTGGTACAAGATGATTTGTTTTCACGAATTAAACAAGCCTCTGCGGGATTGGCACCCCCCGCCACAGGCAAGAGATGGTCAATTCTGGTACAGAAACAGATCTTCATACCTAATAATCTACGGGTCACTATACTGGAACACTGTCACGACCATGTATTGGCTGTACATTTTGACATAACTAAAACTGCTGACCTTCTGCAATGCACATTTTGGTGGCCTCAAGTAGCTGGAGATTGTAAAAGATACGTGGAATCCTGCACTTCTTGCATTCGAAGCAAGAATAGTAGAACCAAGGCCTGTCGGTTATTAAAACCATTGCCTGTTCCAGGCAGACAATGGAAGATGTTATCCATAGACTTTATTGTAGAGCTGCCTCTTGCAGAGGGTCATACCACTATCTTTGTGGTGGTGGATCGACTGTCCAAAATGACACACTTCATCCCAATGAGAGGAACACCCTCAGCTCCTGAGACAGCATAAGTCTTTATCGGGGAAATCATCAAGCCTCATGGAGTGCCATCCAACATTGTCTCGGATCAGGGAGTTCAATTCACCTCCAGATTCTGGAAAGCACTATGTGAGTCTCTTGGAGTTGAATTGTCTTTCTCCTCTGCCTACCACCTACAGACAAACGGGCAAGCGGAGGGGACCAACCAGACCTTCGAGCAATACTTGCGCTGTTTCTCCTCATTCTCCCAAGATGACTGGATCTCCCTGCTCCCGTTGGCCGAGTTTGCCTACAACAACTCCACCCATTCTGCCAAAGCAAACCCCATTTTTTGCCAGTTACGGCTTCCATCCATCGTTTTTGCCCAATTCCATTCCTGAATGCTCTCTACCAGCTGTCCTGGAGACTATAAATTTCCTCAGTTCCAATAACCAATTGTTAGAGGAAACCATGACAAAAACGCATGAACATAACAAGGAAATCTTTAACAGGAAGAAATGTGGAGAATTAAATCTTGAACCTGATAACCTAGTGTGGATGTCCACGACAAACCTAAGATTGGCATGCCCTTCAAAAAAGCTGGGTCCTAAGTTTGTAGGCCCGTTTCCAGTAAAGAGGAAAATTAACGAGGTGGCCTATGAGCTGGAACTACTAGACTCATTTAGAATCCACCCTGTCTTTCATGTGACTTTACTGAAACTCTCTGTTCCCAACTTTTTTCCAGAACGGAATTTGGAGCCTCCAGAGCCTGTAATAGTGGACTGAGAGCAGGAATTCGAAGTGGAAGCAATTGGAAACAATTCTGGATTGCAGGAAGAGAAATAACCAAATCAAATTCTTAATTAAATAGAAGGGGTACGGACCTGAAGAGAACTCATGGGAGCCCGAAGGTAACATCCATGCTAAGAGATTAAGCCGGTCTTTCAAGAGCTCTCACCCTCAAAAATTGGCCAGGTTGGGCATCTGGAAAATTGCCCCTTGGGGGGGGGGGGGCAATGTCAGGAAGATCCTGCCAGAAACAGGAGATCTGGACAAGTTGGGGTGTGATTGTAGGTGCCAATGCGCGAACGCTGATACACAGAAGCATTGCTGTCTGATCTACAGCATTCCCGTGTGTTACCTGCTATCTGAATCTGTTCCTGTGTATTACCCAGCTTGCCTTTTGACTATTCCTGCAACTGTACACACTGTATTATATACTGTGTACACCGCCTGCACTGTATTAGAAAACTGCACCCTGACTGTACTGTATTATATATTGTGTACAACACCTGGTGGTATTAGTAACTGTACACTGGCTGCACTGTATTATATACTGTATACACCGCCTGAAGTGTATCAGAAACTATACACACTGTATTATATACTGTGTACACCGCTGAAGTGTATTAGAAATTGTACACACTGTATTATATACTGTGTACACCGCCTGCACTGTATAAGAAACTGTACACCAGCTGCACTGTATTATAAACTGTGTACATCGCCTGAAGTGTATTAGAAACCGTACACACTGTATTATATATTGTGTACACCACCTGAAGTGTATTATATACTGTACACCACCAAATGCACTGTATATATAGTCTACACTGAATGCAGAGTATAAATATATATATATTTATATATATATATGAAATACACTGCCTGCATTAAATAACCTAATAATAAATTAGCTCAATCTCTCTCCCTCTCTCCATCCACGCCAACACTACACAGGGCCGGCGTTGCAAGCAGCCCTATATATTGTGGGGCGTGGACTTAGTCCCCCTGAGCCATGACTGACCAAAGGCACACTGTGATTGGTCAAAGCATGCACATCAGACATGAATGCACTGCGATCTCGCAGTGCATTATGGGGCGTTTTGCGGTGCTTGAAATGTCCCACGAACGCCCCATAATGTTCAGTATTTGCCAAGTGGGCGAACACCCGATGTTCGAGTCGAACATCCATACTTAGCAAGCGCCTATTCTGTCTGCTTTCTCTGTTGGAGGGAGGAGAGAGTAGAATCTTCTCTCCAGCAGCTGGTGCTGCTCCAGCCCAGTACTTTGTTCTCCAGCTGCCTAAGACGGCAGCATGATTACTCATCTCATTCAGACAGATGGAGAATGGAGCACTGACAAGCTCCCAGCACCCCCTCTTTCACAAGACCACGCAGCGCCCAGGGCAAGTGCCCCTCCTGCCCCCTTGCACCAGCCCTGTACATCACCAATCTTATCTCCAAATATCACCCAAACCACCCTCTCCAATACTCCCAAGACATCCTGCTCCCTAGCTTCCTTGTCTACCCCACACATGCTCATCTCCAGGACTTCTCCAGAGCCTCTCCTATCATCTGCAACTCCTTACCCAATCTGTACTGCTATCTCCTACTCTGTCAACTTTTAGGTGATCCCTGAAAATTCATCTCTTTAGGGAAACCTATCCTGCCTTCAGCTAATAACCAAATCTTTTATTTCTCCCATCAGTTCATCCCTCACAGTTATTACCTATTGTTCCTCTAGCTCCTCTCTATTAGATTGTAACAGGACCCTCCTAACCCTCTTGTATTGAACTATATTGTTGCTGTATTGTCTCCCTTTATATTGTAAAGCACTGCACAACCATTTAGCACTATATAAATTCTGTGGACAAATAATAATTAGTGCTGCAGGCTATATTTGGTGGCACTGATTGAGCGAGGTAAATCCAACAGGGTGGTTATACAGAAGTTGATTGGTAGATTCGGCTGGTCCCTACTGTATGGCTAGAATAAAGCAGGGCTCTACCCAAAAGAGGAAGCTCTACCAATTTGCCCCCCCCCCTCCACTGCCACATTTGGCACCTTTCGGGGGGGGGGGTTATGTACCTGGTTTTGACAGGTACCTGCTCCCACTTCCGACTGACTTCACCGCTGCAAACTCATCTGGAAGTTTGGCCCTCCTCCTCCTTCCCCCGCCACCAGGCCATTCACAAGGTGCAGCACACTTTCCCTAACCCAAAATGGCAGCGGCAGCACCCAAGAGCCAATTGAAATATTGGCTGGGGTGAAGACACAGCTGGATTTGTGGACAGGAAATTCTCTTGTAGATGTTCCCATTGTGAGTTTTCTCTTTGCCTCTTGTTCTGAGCAAAACTTTAAAATTATGGCTTTTCTCTGACAGTGATCACCACAGAGGGTGATAGTCACCAGTGGAGATGCAGGCAGCAGTAAAAATCTAGCAGATGTTCTGACCCTCCACTATTATTTTTAAAACTAACAAAAGAATTACTGGAGATACACATTAATATATATTTTATTAGTAATATTGACAATTATGATTATTTTAAGTGATATGACTATTGATAATATTATAATAACAGAAACAAAAATATTAAATGTGAACTCCTGGAATTACGGTATTTGTATTGCATATTTACATTTCCCCACTTGGCACTATGTAAGTATGCATTACCCATACCAAATGGACTGCTGGCGAAGTTGACAACGAAGTTCACTGTGGTAGTCACAATCTTCTGGGTCCTTCTATGCAAGGAGCTTCCCCATTGCATGCTGACCACAGAAGGTTGCTCGCTCAGCATCACTCCCATTCACAAAACACCTTTTTTTTTAGTGAATACAAGGGATTATCTGTTTGGATGAAGTGGATAGGAGGACCACTGTCATCACAATCTCCACTTCATTCATCATATTCATTGAAAAAATACAAAGTGTTTTAAAAATGGCAGCAGTGCAGATGGATCAAACCCCTTGTGGTCAGTCTGCAGAAGGGCAGCCACTCACATAGAACCTGAGCATGTCCCAGAAGATCATTGCTATCACTGTAGTAGTACAGTGATTGTCAGCTTCCACAGCAGTTCATCACATATGAGTAATGCATACTTACATTTTGCCAAGCTAGATAAATGTAAGTATGGGATACACAAAAATCCTGGAGTTTAGATTTAATATTGCTCATTTGTGAACAGTACAATATGCTGTGTTGTATTATACTCCATAATGATCTCAATATTGTCATATAGAAGCTTTTCTACCAGCACAGTGGGTTAGTGGTTAGCACTTCTTTCAGCACTGGGACCCTCGCCTCAAATCCCAGCCAAGACGCTAAGTGCTCGGAGTTTATATGTTCTTCCTGTGCTTGTGTGGTTTTCCTCCCACACTCCAAAGACATGTTGGTAGTTGCACAGCTGACCATATACTGTTAGATCTCTTTCACTCAGCCTGTGGGCTGAATGCAAGAAATCTAACAGATTCCTCCATCCATGCTAAACAGCTCAAATGGATAAACCCCCCTGCTGGGCTACTGTATTGTGACAGGCAGTAGCTGTCAGAAAACCTGAACAGGGGCTGCATCTATTTTGGTGCAGTAGCTGTGTGGACATCCTTCGGTATAAGTTGACTGAATGATTAACCTTTGTCAGGTGGAGGGACGGCAGGACCACCCACGGAGTGAATTTCGGCTGGTTCTCAGATAGCAAGCAATTGTGCTGCAAGTTTGAAAATGACTTGCCAAGCTATTGCTAGACTTGCCAGGCTTCACAAGTTTATTGCACAACTGCAGCAAGTCCGCATTGCATGACTCCCGATTAACTTTCTCTGCGAACATTCTGCAAGTCTGCTGCAAGTTCTGGTTCAGTTATGTTGTGCAATAGTCATCCCACCACAGGGGTCACTGTTGCTGAGTTTTCATGCTGTAGACTTACAGAGCTCTTGCTGTAGACTCCCTACTGCACCTTTGCTCTTGCTAGAGACTTGCTACGCAAATTTGCTACAAATTGCAAAAGTGTCAACTAGAACTTGTGCTTCAAGTGCTCTGCAAGTGTACAACTTGGCAGTGAAAACATGCAGCAAGTTAACAAGACTTACAATTCAACACTGCCGCAAATTTGTGGCAAGTTATCCTTGCTATCTGGGCTTGTCAGGAAGCAGCCAAAATGTGTTTAGTGTATGGCCAGCTTAAATCTGCTCCTGACTAAATTGGCCCTCGTTAAATGTGTGTATCTATATATATATCTATATATACACAGGTGATTAAATTGTACGTAGGGACCCAGATGGCAAGGATAACTTGCCACAAATTTGTGGCAGTGTTAGATTGTAAGTCTGTTAACTTGTTGCATATTTTTACTGGCAAGTTGTACACTTGCAGAGCACTTGAAGCACAAAATCTAGTTGACACTTTTCCAATTTGTAGCAAATTTGCGTGGCAAGACTCTAGCAAGAGCAAAGTTGCAGCCGTGAGTCTACAGCAAGAACTATGCAAGTCACAGTGACCCCTGTGGTGGTATCAATATTGCACAACATAACAGAACCAGAACTTGCAGTAGACTTGCAGAATGTTTGCAAAGAAAGTTGATCTGGAGTCATGCAATGCGGATTTGCTGCAATTGTGCAGAAAACTTGTGAAGCCTAGCAGATCTAACAATAGCTTAGCAAGTCATTTTCAAACTTGCAGCTTAATTGCTTGCTATCTGGGATGAGCTGGGGCGTATTTGGAACCAAACCCATGTGTGTGAACCCACCAGGAAACTGTCACCTATACTGGGCCAATTATCTGTGGCTGAGGAATTCCCCGCTCTGCAGCAGCATATATACACGCCCCTTGGATGCTTGCTGCTGCAGGGTGGGAAATGTCCCAGGTACAGATGATTGGCCCAGTGCGGGTGCCAACTCTCTGGCAGGCTCACACACATGGTTTTGGATCCTAGTCTGAACATGCCCGAGCTTAACCCTAAGATCCCATTCACATCCGTGCATTGCGTGATTTTTTGCATTCTTTTTTTTTTTGCATGTTTTTGGGTGACATGTATAGAGCAGCCTATTCACTTGAAAGACAAACGATCCAAGGAACCTTTCCGGACCTTAAACTACATGTTTTTTTACCGCATGTTTGCTGGCCTCATTTGTGGTGTCATTAACAAATAACGGCCCTGCAAGCTCATTGTGTGTTTTTGTGCACATTCTGGGAATGTGCACCTGTGAATGCAGCCTAATTGTAAGCTCCTTCTGAAGGTTTGTTTATCCACTTGACCTCCGAAAGATTTACCCCTTCCATGACCAGGTCATTTTTTGCTTTTTGGCACTGCGTTATTTTAAGTGCGGATCTACTTTGCCGGGAGGCCGTCAATAAATGTCCTCCGCTTTGCACGTCCCCTGGAGGGCATGCGGCGTGCGCTGTGATCACCGAGTTAATGAGACTCGGGTGATCACAGATCGGAGTTAGGGGTCGATCCTGGCCCCTTGCCACGTGATCAGCTGCCAGCCAATGACAGCTGATCCTGTGAGGTAAGCAGATGATAGGAAATCGTCTTTTTTTTTTCTTCTCGCGCTGACAAGGTGAGGGTGAGGAGAAAAAAAAGCCGAAAGAGGAAGAGGCACAGTCGCCTCATCTGTGCCCACCAGTACCGCCTGCCAGTGCCCACACTGCCATGAATCAGTGCCCAAAGTGCCCACCAGTACAGTAACAGTGCCAGCAATCAGTGCCACCTATCAAAGCCCTTAAGTGCCACCTATCAATGCCCACCAGTGGTGCCAATCAGTGCCTCATCAGTGCCACCTAGCAGTGCCAATTAGTGCCCATCACTGTCACCCATCAGTGCCCACCATTGCCAGCTATCAGTGCCACCTGTTAGTGCCCTTCAGTGCCGCCCATCAGTGCCACCCATCAGTGCCCACCAATGCCACCTATCAGTGCCCACCAGTGCCACCTCATCAGTCCCCACCAGTGCTGCCTATTAGTACCCATCAATGCCACCTTATCAGTGCCCATCAATGCAGCCTATCGGTGCCCATCAGTGCAGCCTCATCAGCATACATCAATGAAGGAGAAAAATTACCTGTTTGCAAAATTTATTAACAAAATATAAAACAGTTTTGTATTTTTTTAAAAAAAATGTCGGCGTTTTTTAATTTTTTTTAACAAAAAATAAAAAACCCAGAGGTGATCAAATACCACCAAAAGAAAGCCCTATTTGTGGGGAAAAAATGATAAAAATGTAATTTGTGTACAGTGTTGTATGACCGCACAATTGTCATTTAAAGAGTGACAGCACTAAAAGCTGAAAATTGGTCTGGACAGGAGGGGGGTTTAGGTTCCCAGTAGGCAAGTGGTTAACTGACAATTTTGCGGTCATGCAATACTGTACACAAATGAAATTGATGTCATTTTTCCCCAACAAATAGAGCTTTCTTATGGTGGTATTTGATCGCCTCTGTTTGTTTTCCATTTATAGTGAAAAAAAAAACAACCATTAAAAAAAAAAAAACAATATTTTTTACTTTCTGCTATAAAACATATCCAATAAAAAATACAAAAAAACTATTCTCCTAATACATTTTAGCCAAAATGTATTCTGTTACATGTCTTTGGTAAAAAAATAAATCCCAATAGGTGTCTACTGGTTTGCGTGAAAGTTATAGCGTCTACAAACTATGTGATGTGTACTGGAATTTTTTATTTATTTTTTATACTAGTAATAGCGGCAATCAGCGACCCCACTTTTTGGGGTCTAACTGCAACTGACATCACCAGTGACATTATTACAGTAATCCGTGTTAATAATATGCACTGTCACTGTACTAATGACACTGGATGGGAAGGGGTTAACATCTATATCTAGCAAGGGGTTGAATGTGTGCCTAACCAGTGTTTATGTGTGTGCTGTGTACTGCTTTTGCTGAGGATCTAGTGGCTTTCATTCGCTTCTTAGCAGGGAATGAACTAGATCCCCTGTCACTGAACACAGCTCTGTGTTGTTTACACTCACAGTGCTGTGTTCCGTAAAGCTCAGAGCCGATTTCCAGGTGCCTACCCGGAAATGCAGAATCCTGTACATATACAGCCGGCCCGCACTGTTGCAGTATATGTACAGTGCACGGTCAGCAAGCAGTTATACCGCAATCTCTGCGTTCATTGTGTATTTCTGAATGAGGGTTTACATTTATTATCATTAGTGTGTTTTCAGTGCATTTACATGGTTTGGAGTACCTTTTCAGTGTATTTTCAGTGCATTTATTGGAATGCTTTTTTTTTTTTCTTTTTTTTTACTATGTTGTGTTTACACCCGTTTTCTTGCATTTGTGGTGTGTTTGCCTATGTTTAAAGTACATTTCGATGTGAAAAAATGCTGTATGCTGTACTTTTTTTAAACGTACATCAGTGTCAATTTTGACATCAAATTTTTATTTCATTTTAGTCATACAGTATTTTAGTCATCTGAATTGTTTTAGTATTAGTCATATTTTAGTTGTCTAAAATCGAATGGGTTTAGTTAAATTATAATGCATTATTTTAAGCGTTTCTCTAGAATTGCCAAACTCATTATATACTCTTGGAGTAGAAATCTAATAACATGTTATTATTTATGGTATTAAGGTTTGAACATGCACTACAGACACAGATTTAGCTATTTTGATATATAACGTCTTTATAAAGTTTCATAAACAAACAAAAATATTGCTTTTTGACAAACAGAAGTTCAGCTTTGCTGTAAACTCTCTTGGCTGTAATCCCCTTGCACATATTACCTGAATATATTAACAACATTAAATATTAAAGCTGTAGTAAATTTCAGGTAGTTAAAAAAAAATCCCTGCAAGGCAGCGTCATAAGGTGCTAGTATGAATTGCATACTAGCACCTTATGACAAACTTACCTTAAAACGAAGCCCTCCAGCGCCACGCTGTTATTGCTGAGAGAGCTGACAACTTCCCTCGGTCTTCCTTCTGGGTTTGCGGCTCGCAGCTGCATGAGTGGCCAGGGGCGCAATGACATCACTGCTGCGCATGTGCGTGGGAGCCGCCGCTTCTGGCACGGGCTCTGAGGGTCTGGCACTGTAAGCAGGTCCTTCAGAGCACATGCGCTGGTGATGTCAGTGTGAACTGTGCAAGTTTAGGAGACATTCACAGCACCAACAGGTAAGCCTTATTATAGATTTATCTGTAGGTACAAGTGGTGTAACAGAGTTTACTTCCACTTTAAGAAAAAATAAATAAGAAAAGCCCTTTCTTAAAGTGGGAGTAAACTCCTATCTCTGACTTTTACCTATAGCTAAGTCTATAAAAAGGCTTACCTATACGTAGAGTAAATATCTCCTAAACGTGCACTGTTTAGGAGATATTTACTGTACATGCAGCCAGTGACGTCATTGGCGCATGCTCTCTGAAGCAACGGCCACCCAGGTTATTCCTTCAGAGTCCTGACACGTAAACAGCGGCTCCTGCGCGCAAGTGACGTAATCGCGGCTCCTGCCAGTCACAGAGCCGGAGTCTGCGAACCCAGAAGGAAGACTAGGTGAAGATAGAAGCGCCTTCAGCGGCGACAGCGCTGCGCCGGAGGGCTTTGTATTCAGGTAAGTTTCACATAATGTGCTAGTATGTGATGCCTTTACCTTTCAGGTTAAAAAAAACACCCAGTAGTTTATTACCACTTTAATTTGTTTTCAGCATCTTAGTAGATGCCCCCTACTTATTCTGATGTGGTAGTGCAGTGTTCATTTTGATGTCAAATTTTTATTTCGTTTAAGGCTAAGTTCACACTTCTGCATGTGGCTCAGTGTTAATTTTGACGACTAAAACATTTTTGTCTACTAAATTAATACTATTTTAGTCAAAAGCGTAGGATTAAAACTGAATTGAAATTTGACATCAAAATTAACACTGGTCTGTAGTGTTCAAACCTCAATACCATAAATAATAACATATTCAATTTTTCACTTCAGCAATAAATAATGAGTTTGGAAATTGTTAGGAAATGCTTAAATAATGCATTACAGTTTACCTAAACCCATTAGATTTTAGATGACTAAAATGAGTTTTAGTCAACTAATATGTTCTGGAGATTTAGTCAACTACATACGACTAAAACTAAAACAATTGCAGAAGACTAAAATGGGACTAAAACTAAAATGCCATTTTAGTCAAAAGACTAAGACTAAAACTAAATTGAAATTTGTTGCCAAAATTAAGACCCCTTTCACACTGAAGCGCCGATAAAACAGCGCTAGTCATGTTTGCGGTGTTTTAGCAACGCTTTTCTGGCGCTAGTGGGGTGTTTTTTTCAAGGTCACAGCACAGCACAATGTGACCTTAAAGAAATAATAAAACACTCGGTTTGCATCGCTTTCGAATTGCTGCCTATGTATTTCGATGGGCAGAGGCGTATTTGGAGTGCTTTTTACAGTGCTCCAAACTGCCCCAAAGATACTGCTTGATGGACTTTTTCTAACGTCCCGCAAACGAACCGCCCCAGTGTGAAAGCACTCATACAAATGAATAGGAGGCCGTTTTCAGGTTCTTTTCTAGCGCTAAAACGCCTGGAAACTGCCTCAGTGTGAAAGGGGTCTTAGGCTGGATTCACACCTATGCATTTTTAGTGCATTTTGCATATTTGCACTACAAAACGTGTCCCATAGGAAACCATGTCAAATGGACTGTAGTGCAAATCTGCAAAAAGCACTAAAACTGCATAGGTGTGAATCCAGCCTTACACATTCCCGCACACCCACAACCACTGCACTTCTCTGTGGAAATGCACAGGCCTACCGTTCATTGTGAATGGCACCCCAATGCATGTAAAATCGCAGTGTGGGTAGCGTAGGGAAATCGCATGGTCCCTGAGGCTGTTTTTGAAAAGGTACATGCACTTTTTTTTTTTTTTTTGCCGAAATGCAGGCATGGCAACCTATTCATTTGAATGGACTGCCGTGCCCATGCAAACTCGGCACAGAAAAATGTATAGGTGTGAACTTGCGTTAGTCATAGTTTTTTTACTAAAATGCCATGTTAGTTTTAGTCGTATTTTAGTCGAGTACCAGACCAAAGCATATTTAACTGTTGAAAATCTTTCTATTGAAGTGGACACTGACATAGATGAAAGCACTACAATGGTGTGAACTAAGCTCATTGGAATACATTCATTTTTCATACAATGTGTTTACACCGATTGCGCACGTCCCATGTGAACCTCCAGTATGTACAGTGCTGTGTACATTATAATTGTATTCAGTGGTGTTGATGTTTTCCTATGTATTATTTCATGCCTAGTTAGTAAAGTATGTAATGGAGACATTGGTGGTGGTGATGTCAGTGCCGGGCGTACACTGATTGGAGAATAGACTGATTTGGGGGGGGGGGGGGTGTTAGACTCCGCGTCCCGTCTCTCGTCCAGGCCAGGATCATGTCTTTGTAGACTCGGCTCCATCCAGCGTGAAATCCGGGACAGGTTTTCCGGCCGACCAGCCAGCATGGTAATAGAATAGGCGATGTAATTTGACACTTCAACTTACTGTGCTCCCTGCTAGTTGATTCACTTAGTCCCCCAGTAACACTGAGCTCCTTTTACTGTGTGTGGGGGAATAAGGGCCGGAGAACGGCGGCGGAGGAGATCCGGGGAGAGAGAGGAGATCCGGGCAGAGAGAGAGAGGAGATCCGGGGAGAGAGAGGAGTGTGACATCCAGCAGAGATCCGGAGAGAGAGGATATTATTCATGTGGAGGAGCCCAGCCTGCCGCACACACACACACCGGGGTAAGTTGGATGTATGTGGGTGTCTGACATCCACACAATGGAAGTTTAGTGTGTGGAGGTGAGGTGTGAGCGGAGCATGCATGGCCGGAGACCCCCCTCTCCTCCTCCAGGGGCAGCGGAGGATAGACAGGCACGCCGGGCACAGAGGGGCAGGCTGAGCTCCTGATCTCCGATGGCGCCTGCACCAACCATCGGGCTACTGTAATTGGTAAAGTTCGGAGATGGATCGGACCTGCATTGTGTGAGATCCCTCCTGTCTTTGTTGTGGTATGGAGGTTTAAAGGCACAGCAGCCAGCGAGAATGCAAAGAATGTGAGCTCTGCGGACAAGGGATTCCCCCAAAGTGATCGCTTAGGTGCTCAGTGTGTGTGTGTACAATGTTACACTGAGGATCCTAGGCTGCAGCCCATTGGAGGCCCATTTGTAATGGGAAATCACCATTGAATAATGAGCTGTGTCCCCAGTGCTAATTGGATAAACAGTGCAGTAATGATGGGCAAGGTGCACTGATGTGTGTCTATAGCTCCCAGGGCTGTGTCATGGATGTCATGTTTATTCCCATCTCATATATATATATATATATATCTCTGGGAGGTGAAACTCAGCTGAAGTCCATAGGAGTTCATTGGGACTGATGGCAGATCCTTGTGTACAGATGTCCCAACAAGGACCAAGAGGAAAGGGATGAGCCCTAGGAAGGGGGGAGGGAGCCCTATCAGTGGGAGCTGCTTCATTTACAACACTCAAGGAATGTCTGCTTTCCCCCAAAACATTACCGACATGGCTGAATAATTCTCCAAAGTCACATCAAACTTTACATTTCAAAAGTTTAGCAGGAGGAGGCAAACCCTGTGCTGTGTAACTTTCTGGCTTTGGAGAAGCAGCTGATGGTTAGTGGTGTGTATATTGAAAACACTCCCCCTATAATGTCTGCTGTGACTGCCTGAATTTGTTTAACCCTGTGTGCCCCGAACAAGCCCTCAATGAAATCACCGCTGTGATTACCAGTTCTGAAGATCTGTGCCATTGCAACACCCTTGTGTTTCCATTTAGTCCTTTTCATAAGGGTTTGCTTTTATGGATATTTATGATGAGAACGCTACTTTGTATTTGTTGTATTGATAGCCAGTTGCTGCTCTGCTACTTTCCCCCCTAGAATAGGATTGTTGAAATATTTGCAAATTTCAAGATATTTGATGTTTTAAAATGTTGTATTTGAATAGGCCATTCATTAAGCAATAATAACCTAAGAGCATGTCCCCAAAACGCCAATTTTTCTCAGTGGATTGCACTGTTTGTCAATTCATTGTCAGCTATTGTCGTTGTTGGTATTTGTTTTTGTGTGTGGTGTTGTGTGGTTTGTTTGTTTTTTTTTGTTTTTTTTTTCTCCTTTCGCTGTCGCACAGATTTTGCATATTTATTTGCAAAAGCAAAACAAAGCACTCTTGACTAGCTCAGCAGAGCCATAAAAGTCTAGGTATAATGTACAGTACCTACATAAAGACTGCTTTACTGTCTGATTGGGCAGAGTAGATATTCTTGTGCTTCAGTTCATAATCTGCAAACGGCTTAATGGTCCTGTGGTGCCAAAGGAATTGCTTTTCTTCTTTTACTTCTGCAGACCTCAGTGTAGCTGCTGTTCTGACTGCTTTTTCAAAGCCTTGACATGAGAAAGGAGGATTTAACTTGGCAGCCTGAACAAATGCTCTTTCAGAGCTTTCCAAAGAGATGGTATGAGTGCGGTGAAGGAGAATAACCAAGGATAGGGGTTTTCATGGTTCTACCTTTAGCAAGTCGTCTGATACGAAATGGACATTGCCTTAGAGATACATCTATCCTGGTCCAGGCAGGATACAAAGGAACATGGAATAATACACATGGATTGTTTGTCAGAACTTAAATATGCTTGTGGCATTGCTCTGATTCTGTTTTATTAAGGAAATTGACAGCTAAATAATAACTCTTAATACTTGCTGGTCAGAAAGGCCTAATATATTGTGGCTGCAGATTTGGACCATCAAATTGACAAATGGATTGGCTATTTTTTTTATTTTTTTTTCATATATCAGTGTTGGACATTACAGATTCTTAATTATACATTAAGTTGCTTATTTTTGCTATTGCCTGCTTGTGCTTGCCATTTTTCAAGTGTTTGCATTTGTAAACAGTGCTGTCAAATTTGTAAACAATAAAAGTGGGGGTGTGATCATTTTAAAAGTTGTAATTTGTTTTATTGTTTAGCAATAATTTTTGTGCGTATTTTGTCATCTCCAAACTTGTTTATGTTCTCCATCCCTGTTTGAGATGAGTAGCCTGGTGATTTGTGGCTTATCATTAATGGGTTTTGCCAGGATGCCTAAGTGTTTTGCATTCTGGAAGAGATGGCAGACGGGTTTTGGTACTGTGCCCTGTTTGCAGGCTGGGGTGTTATTGTTTTATTGTGGCATCAATCTTCTGTGGAAAAGGGGGAGGAAAGGCTGGTGTTCTGTGAGCTCTGATTCAGGTTTATGAATGACAGAAGACTTGTGCTGACCCCTTTTTTTTTTTTTTTTTTTTTTTTTTTTTTTTTTTTTTTTTTTTTTTTTCCTTCCTCCTTGTGTTCAAGACTAGGATGTTGAAACACCAGTCTTCAGACAAAAGGCACATTGAGCAGCAAGGTCTGCAGCAGAGCACGTGTGACTTTCAGGCTGAATAGGGGCTGACTGAATTTAGTAATGTCGTTTTTTTGTTTTTGTTTTTTTCTCTTTTTCTGTGAATATGGTTACAAAGAAAAGATTCCATATTTTGAGCCTTTTTGCCAGACTTGCACAACTTAGCAGGGCATACATAAGAAATTTTTACCTATTCACTTATGAGAGCGATATATTGTACAGATGCAACAGTGTTTTATACATTATTAAAGTTTATTTTAGTCCAGAAAATTACAGAATAGTAATGTTGTGAAAATATCCCGTGTCCACGTAGATAACTTTGCAAACAGGAGATATTTTACTCATTTTATTATATTTGGTGTGAAACTTATCTGAACATAATAGTGCAATAAGTTAACATGGCAAGCCTTGGAAGCCAATCAGATTTCACCTTTGACCAGGTTTAAAGTGATCACCGCACTGAATGATTGTTGATTGGTTACTATGGTAATCCCACTTTATACTTTGTCTTAATAAATAAGAGACCGCTTGTAATGCAAATGCCTTTTCTTTACTAGAAAGTCTCTATGAAATTCCCTGGCAAAGTTAGTTAAAAATTGTTTCTTCATAAGATCCAATAATGACTTTGCAGAGCTTGAAAAAACATTGCTAGGTGGTCAAAAAAGGCACTCCTGGCTCATGCCTAACATAATGAAAAACACTGAAACGGATGAGGTCCAGGGCTGAATTTAGACCCAACGCAAATATAAACTATATTTGTTCTAAACCTTGTTTGAGAAGTTACCTACTGACTTACCAATACATCACTTCTTTCTCAGTCTCAAAAGGGGCTAATTTTGCCTCGCTAAGAATATGCAGTAACTTTGGTGAGAAGTTTGGAAGATAGGACTTTAACAGAAGATTCCCATTGTTGAGGAATGGAAAGATGGAATAGTCTAGTTCAAGTGCATTTAAATTTAAGAACAAAAATGTAAACTTGCAGTTTCTCGGTCCTTAGATGTGATGGCTGCATTACTTTGCCTTTTCACACCCTAAATCCTTTTATTTTCATCTGGTGATCCTGCCAGTAACAGACTTCCTGCCCTAGGGTGACAACACTTCCTCACCTTGCTATACCTATGGAGTAACAGAGTTGTCACCTGAGAACAAAACTGCAGAGCACCTCCACCTCTCTGATTATTTATAGAGGCAGTGTTTTGTAGTTCAGAGAGAGCTGGGAACTATGCTAGCTGATCAGCAGAGTGCACAGGAGGTTATCGGCTCACTAGATGTGTAGCCAGATCAGATGGTGGTTTGATAATGGGGAAAAATGCTTTCAATGGTATATTGAACAAAGAAAAATGGAGCATATAAGAAAAGTTTTTAGGATTTACTTACTGCACATGCCATTTTAATTTTAAATAGCTGGCACTGTGTTTATGATCTTTCTAGTCCCTGTGGTATAGTGTAGAACAGTGGGTGACTGTATAATGAGATGATAGTGGAAATGTTGGTACCCATGCATGACCTATTGTATAGCGGGCATTAGCTAACCGGCCACCTTTTTATGTGTGACCCCCCCCCCCCCCCCCCCCAAGCCAAGACCATACAGAAGGCACTGTTTTCAACTGTGATGACCAGAAAATAGCCAGGTATATGTCGCTGAACTCTCCCCAGTTTTGAGGCATGTGTAAGTCCTTTTTTTTATTTTCTGATGACGTAGGGGCATCATTTTAGGACCGCAAATGTGACATTCACAAAATTTTATTACTGCTTTATTGATATGCCCCCAGTGTTTTTCCTAGGTCTGGAGTCCCCATATTTTGTTTATTGTGACCTGCTCAGTCTCCATATTATTTATTATTATTATTATTATTATTATTATATTTATTTATTTTTTTTAAGAAACGCTGCTAAATGCAAACGTGGCAAAACGGACGTTTTAAACATGGGTTACTGTCTGTCAAGTTAAATTGTTCAGGAAAGATTGTAAAAACGTCCCGTGTACATGAAGCCTAACTATGCGATCAAATGTAGCTGTAGATTTGAAGCCCAATTGGGGAAAAAAAAATTGCCTAGGAGCCGATTTCCCATGACTACATTTTTTGCAACTTGCTGCTTTTGTGGTTCTAGTGGCTCATTCAATGACTGACTTTAACATAGACATCCTTCCTTTTTTTTTTTTTTTTTTTTTTTTTTTTTTTTTTTATTTTGGGTCACCTTTTATTCCTATTACTTGTAATAGAAAAAAAGCATGACAGGACCTCTTAAATATGAGATCTGGCGTCAAAAAGACCTCAGATCTCATAATTACACTAAAATGCTAAAAAAAAAAAAAAAAGTCACTTGGAAAAAATAAAAATTCTCCTTTTAAGAGCTATGGGCGGGAGTGACGTTTGACGTCGCTTCCGCCCTCCCATGCCATGGAGCAGAGGGGCCATCTTCCCCTCAGCCAGGCATCCACGTCAGAGGACGCGGTCGTCTCCGCCGCTACCGGGAGGTCCGGAAAGCGGCAGAGTCGACCGGAGCGCGGCGGGTGGTCACCTCTCCCGCCGCCAATAAAAGGGATCTTGCAGCGTATCTGCCGCAAAGACCACTTTTATCTTAAAGAGAAACGCACCGCATTCCTGAAATTACTGGGGTTATGGCAGCTAGCTGCTGCCATAACCCCGGTATTTAGCATCAAAGTACCAACGTACGGGTACGTTGTTTTGTGTGAAGTGGTTAAACTACGTCTAAATCCGGGGGATAGAAGTTGAAGTTAAACACATGTCATATATGTAGTACTGTTTTTGTGGTCATTTTTTGATTCTTCTTGGGCTAAATTGTTTATGTATAAAGTTACTACGAATAAACGCTCCCCTCACGCTAATTTTTTATTTTTATAAATTGGAAAGGTTGACTGCATGGAATCCATAGTTCTGCAGAGATTAGCACTCTATTATAATAAATTAAATGTATTCTCAACCAATATACAAATACTTTTGGAATCGATAGGTTACAATAATTGATGGGTGTTTTAAACACTTCAGCACTGTTTGTGCCAGCAATTAGTAATTTCTTTGCTAGGAGTTTAAGCCTTGTTAAATTTAATGAAGTCTTTTCAAAAGGTGAATTAGATGGTGAATACGTTGGAAGTTTCACTGCTGTTTATTTATAGTTCAATATTCATAGTGGCAATTGCCTGATAATCTATCAAATATTATCTGTGTACACAATAGTGCAGAAAGCACAGACCACAACATCTACTATATGTATGATG
Organism: Lithobates clamitans; assembly: GCA_037952925.1. Taxonomy (NCBI): domain Eukaryota; kingdom Metazoa; phylum Chordata; class Amphibia; order Anura; family Ranidae; genus Lithobates; species Lithobates clamitans. Next base: position 1,481,999 of record JBBGZY010000852.1, read on the forward strand.
TTTTGTCTGCCACTCATCTGTTATGATGGTTGTTTATGTCATAACTCACGTAGAAGACAAAACAACAAACTTCCTCTTCTTCCTTCTTTTCTTTTTCTTTTTTCTTTTTTTTTTTATGTGAAAGTGAAATTGCAACTATGATTTTTGTGTCTCCACGCTTTCCCTGAAACTTCTTTATAAAATTTTATAATGTCTCTATTTATTTTTTTTTTTAAATGATAATTTAAGGATCCGTCTAATTTTAAATATTTAGATACAACTTCACCCATTTTATTTATTATTATTATTATTATTATTATTATTATTATTATTATTATTATATAATTTTTTTTTTTTTTTTGGTTCTATTTAAGTTTTTGGTAAAGGTATGCTAGCGATGTTGTTGTTTTTGTCAAGATTTTAAATGTCTGTTTTCCAACTAAGGAAATTCACCGGTAAGAAGTTAAAGGAGTTTTAAAGTCTCAAGGTTTTTCACCTTAAAGCGGGGGTCCACCTATCTATCGTGGGTTTTTTTTTTTTTTGAGTTCATTCACAAACTTTTCTTCTCAGCATTACATACTCACATATTGTGTGTAATATGTCCGCTTGTGTCAGATTTCGTCGGAAAGAGTAACTTATATTATTCACTGCAGGCGGTTTCCATCTTCATTGTGGGCATTTGAAGCCCACAAGCATTTATTTCCTGGATGCGGTGAATGCTGTGCTCCCAGCATTCACCGCTCGTTCCCGCACATGCTCAGTGGCATCCCGTGAAGCCTGAGACTAGCTCCCAGGAGTCTGGGAGAGGCTAGAAACACGTCTACTCCCACGGGAGGAGAACCAGGAAGTGCAAAGAAGAATAGAAAAATAAAAGGTAATTCCGGCAATTTAAATTTTTTTTTAAACGGCATGTCAGCATATAGTCAAGGAAGAGAATACATACAGATATTGTTCAAAATTTGGGTGGAACCCCGCTTTAATACATTAGGGTGAAAAACCTGTGCTGCAGCTGCCCCCAAAGAGCCCCCCTTTTTCTTACCTGAACCCGTTCGTTCCAGCAAGGAGCACAAGCCCAGCAGCTCCAGCCATTTCACTGTCCTCATTTTACAGATTGATAGCAGCAGGAGCCATTGGCGGGACTCGTGAGCGTGCCCACACGGGTGCCCCCTTGGAAAGTGGCTTCCGTGGGGGCACCCAAAGAAGGGGAGGAGCCAGGAGTGCTGCCAGGGCACCCCAGAAGAGGAGGACCGGGGCTGCTCTGTGCAAAACCCTTGCACAGAGCAGATAATGACATGTTTGTTATTTAAAGGGGAAGAAAAAAAAAAAAAAACCTTTTACAATCACTTTAAGAGGTTCTAATCACTCTACACATGGGGGGGAAAAAAATATTTGGAGTTGGACTTTCAGTAAAAAACATTTTATCTTTCGGTGATTGTTGAAAAGCTATATCACCTGCTGATTTCTTTTATGTGCATTTCTGATTTTGATTATTATTATTATAATAATAATTATTTTATATTTATTTTTTACTTGGTCAGACCTATTCATATTTAGGCTTCATGCACACTGGACGTTTTTACAGCTGCTGTTTTTGGCATTTTTTTTCTGCAGCCAGTAAACTCGCCAGCATGTTATCCTATGTCCACACATAGGCTGTTATCAGCATTTTCTAGCTGGAAAAACCCCCCAGAACTACTGGGTTTTCAGAGGAGTTTTCTGCTGTAAAAACACTCTAACTCTGCTAAAAGCTGAAAAACATAGCTATTTGGCACTTATCTGCGTTTTTGAGACCTAAGCTTTTGTGGGAGTACAGGTTGGCTTAAGGGAAAAAGAAAAAGCTAAACACTGCAAAACTCATTCTACAGCTAATGTTACTGGCGTTTTTTAAAATCTCCTGTATGTATGAGACCTTATCGAGAAGGCAGGAGGGGTGACGGCAAGTTGGTTTGATCATTGCCAATATTCCTGTGGTTCTAGTCCACACTGTGAAAATTTGTTAATCTGTTTGTTTACACACATTTGTGAAAGCTAATATGAACATACTGTAATAATGACATGAGTTCTTACATAAAAATTATTTTATGATTACAAACAACATGCAAGCCAGTATTGTAGCGGTTGGGGTCAGATCCCTAAACTTTTGTACATGGGATTTGGAAGCCATCAAACATAATTCTCCCCCCCCCCCTTTTTAGTTATTTATTTTTTAATTTTTTTTAATTTATTTATTTTTATTCATTTTGGATAGAGCAAGGGAGGGTTATAACCACTGTTTATTTTTTGCCACCTATGTCCCATTGGGGAGATTTCCCTTCACTTCCTGTTCTAAACAGGAAGTGGGAGGAAATCCCTGAAAAATATAGGGAATCCCTTGGGGACCCCCAGGTCATCAGAACTAGTGCCCAAATTGAAATATTTCCTTTCTATTACCTTCCCGGAGACACCCCAAATTTTTTGGGATTTTCTTTTACTTTCAATGAAAATAGGAAACAGGACAAATAGAGAGGGTGAATCTTTTTAAAGCAGCGTTCCACCCCTAAGTGGAACTTCCGCTTTAAGGACTCCTGACCACCTGACATTTGGCATGTCTTTTTTTTTTGGGGGGGGGGGGAGAGAGTGGGTACATAGTTTTGACATTTTGACTGGTACCCAGCTCCCCTTTCTGCTCATGGCTCGAGCGGAAGTTCTCCTCCTCCCCTTCCCCCCTCTCTCCCTGCAATCTTCTGGGACACATACCGGTCCCAGAAGACAGCGGGACCATTCAGGAAGCGTAGTGCAACTTGCGCTTGTGCAGTAGGAAACAAGCTGCAAGGCTTAAAGTGGTGTTCCGGACGAAATTGTACTTTTTAAATACCCCTATAATACACAAGCTTAATGTATTCTAGTAAAGTTAGTCTGTAAACTAAGGTCTGTTTTGTAAGTTTATAGCAGTAGTTTGTTATTTTATAAACTTACAGCAGGCCTTGGCCATCTTAAGTGTGGGCATCTGAAGCCAGACTGTATTTTTTCCTGGATCTCATCCTTGCAGATCTCGCACATGCTCAGTGCAGCACAAGCAGTGTAAGAAAAAAGGTTTCAGGTCAGGTTTTCATAGCAACGGCCGTGTCAGGAAGTTGCTGCCTTTTCCCAGAAGGCATTGCAAACAGGAAATGATGCCATGGGCCACGGCCAAGGAGGAGGAAGTGAGAAATGAATACAGCAGATATACAGTAGGTTCTGAGATTTTTTTTTTTTTAAATATCCAATTCGTTTACAGTGCACAGTTTAGTGAGGGATGCTGAAGAGTTGTAAAAGTGAGTGGAACTCCACTTTAACTTCCTGCTTCCCTTAGTAAGGATGCCTGCACCCGAAGCCGATGGACGGGTCAGCTTGGGGTGCCGACATCGCAGGCTCCCTGGTCAGGTAAGTGTCCTTATATTAAAAGTCAGCAGCTACAGTATTTGTAGCTGCTGACTTTAATTTTTTTTTTTTAATACAGACTGGAACTCTTTTAAATCTGTTCCCTTATGCATTTAAAATACAGGTATTTTTCAGATAGCTAAGTACACAGTATGAAATTGCTGCTCAAAGCTCATCAATAAGGAAAGTACAACAGATATGTTACAATTCTGCTGAGTAATAAAGCATTTCAGTTAACCACAAGACACATGTTTACAAGGCCTCATAAAACAGATTTCATAACTAGATTTCTGATTGGAGATTGTACATAGAATGTGAGTGAGAGTTAAGACATAGAAGATAAAACCTTTCTGCTCCTAATCACAGGTAGTTTTACATTGCTGCCAAGATAAAAATGTGTTGTGTGTTTTTGTTTTTTTTTTCCCACTTTGTGATCAGGGGAATAAAGGAAAGAGGAATCAAGTCGAACCGTTTGATGTCAGTAATAGATGTTCGATGCAGAATATGTGTGAATTAACACAATTGTATAGAAAGGATTATATTATTCCAAGACCACTTGGGAGGGTCAGTGGTCATCTAAGCCTTAAGAAGTGGCTGGTCTGTAAAAACCTGCTCCTCCTCCCTCTAGCCTGCGGTGTTCCTCCCCAGGGAAGTATATGAAATGTGAGCCAGTAGCCAGCTGTCTGTTGTGTGGCTGAGAGCAGTGCTCTTTCTTTCTCTTTTCTTCTTTTTCTTTTTCTTTCCCTCTCTCCCTATATTTTGGTTGGGATTTTACAAATTTGTCTGTGCTTGGCTGAGCTGCATTGTTTCAAGGATTTCAGTGTATTCAAGTGACGAGGTGTGACTTCTTATGACGCTAAACTAGATCTACGCTAGAGGTTGCACTCCTGTGAACTTGTAGGCATTATCGCATATGACTATATGGCCTTTTGTAACAATCTGGGCCCTGTGGCACTGGCTATATTTGATAACTGTTACATTCTCTTTTTTTCCTCCAACCTCCAGAAGAACGGACAAGTCCTAAAATAAAATCACACTGTATGGCTAAAAGAAACCTGTCACAAACCTGAGTAATTTTGAAAATTGCATATGATAGGAAAATTAAGCAGATGTTGCCATTGGTAAAAAAAAAAAAAAATTCAAAATGGCTTGTACTGTAGATCCACAGATACAGACCGATAAAGTAATATGCATATCTTGACTTTTCCTGTAAAAGTTGTCTGACCACACCATTTTTTGCGCAATGGAACTGCATTGCTTTAACTGACAATTGTGCAGTCATGCAAAGCTGTACACCGATTTCCCCCCCCCCCCCCAAATAGAGCTTTGGTGGTATTTCATCACCTCCTGCAGTTTTTATTTTTTGCGCTAGAAACAAGTGCAAAAAATAAAAACTGCAGGAGGTGATGAAATGCCACCAAAGCTCTATTTGTGGGGGGGGGGGGAGGTATAAAGAATACGGTTTTACCAAAAACATGTTGAAGTAATAAAATTATATATATATTTTTGAAAATTGTCAACCTGTTTTTGGTAAAACCGTATTTTTAAAACTTTTTTTTTTTTTTTTTTTGCGGGACTGCAACATTGCACTGGACAAATCTGACACGAAGTGACACGTTTTGGGAACCAGTGACACCAATACAGTAATCGGTGCTAAAAATGTGCACTGCCACTGTACTAATGACACTGGCAGGGAAAGGATTAACGTCAGGGGTGATCAAAGGGTTACATGTGTTCCCTGGGAGTCCTTGCTAACTGTGTGAGGGATATGCTTTGACTGGGGGAAGACAGATCCGTGTTCCTGCTTAGCAGAAACACAAGATCTCCATCACCCCCTCTGACAGAACGGAGATCTGCCTTGTTTACATAGGCAGACCACCATTCTGCCTCTCTCGGAAACGATCGGCAGGTGCCGCTGATTGGATCCCGCTGTGTCCAATCACAGCAAGAGCGGGTCGCCGGCAGTGTGTATGCGCGCCCCAGATCTGGGGAAAAAAAAGATTTACAGGTACTTGAATTTGCACTGAAGGGCCACCCTGCCGCAGTATATGTGCGTTGGGCGTTCCGGAAGCAGTTAATATGTAGGGTCTTCAGACTTGCCCTCATGAACGCATGCAATTTGGCCCATGTGCATCAAATCTTGGTGTTTTCCAGAGACACAGCAGGCTGTCACAATGATAGGCTGAAAGACATGGGGGCAGGATGCTGTACTAAGTTGTACTCGCCATATGTGTTCAGGGATGCTCTTTGTGACATTTCAGTAACTTTGGCTTAAAAACTGTGCGATGCATGGGATCAGTGCATCGGCACCCCTGTCATCCTACTATGCACCAGTTCTAGTGTAGCTGCTGCTGTGTATGGGCCCGTAAAGTGGTTATAAGCCCAAGTCATGAAATCTTAACAAAGCACAAATATCTGTAGTGTTTGGGAAAAGAGAAGCTGCGCTATATAAGGGTGCGGGTCAACAATGGCTTGTGTATTCCAGGATAATGAAATGCAGTTCAAATAAATCCACATAAAACACCCGGGTGAGTTAATCCTTATTCAGTGCCACCACCTAATGAAAAACTCGCTTACCAGATGGCAAGCGGAAAACAAGCGGATGGCTATAGCCCAACCAAGGCCTTTGCTTGAACGAAAGGAGCGTCCAGACAGGTGTAGTAAGTGGATAAACTTGTGCTCCAATCCCTTGATGGCGTGAATCTCCCATGAACCTCAGTGATCAGCGGGGTAATCAGGGTATTCGGCAGGGTATAGAAGAAAGACCAACCATAGCGTGATATCGCTTAAACAGGGTTTATTAAAACAGTATTGCACTTACATTGGATTGAAGATAAAACTCGCGCTAAAAAACAGAGCCGGTTGGCTGCGATAGAACTCCCCGTCCTCCTAGTACAACAGTGTGGTGACGTCAGCACATATTGTCCTGCCTGCAGTCGATTTAGCTCACCCGGGTGTTTTATGTGGATTTATTTGATCTGTAGTGTTTACTTGTCTCTCTCCAAAACTCTAAATGTCGTTTCTCTCTGGTCTTTCATTCCTCTGTTATTGGCATGAGTCACTTCTAAGAAATTTTCCTGGCACATGAGATGAATTTGTGATTGGGGGGGGGGGGGGAGCTCAGCACACAGCTTGTCTATTCAGAACGCAGCTCTTCATTCCTGTGCTGTGTGTGGAGGGGGTGTGTCCCTTTCCTCCAATCAACTCTCACACACTGTAGCTGCAGCTCTCTACCTCCTCCTCTCTGCTCCTCACAGATACAGAAGGATTTTATCACAAATCTGCACTTTTGAATGGATGAACAGAGGAGATGGCAGCAGATAATCAAGTAAACGTTTGTAGGAGGATTGGATTCATCTCTGTATCATCTGAAGATATTCACTTCACTGGGTATATGAGAGGGTTTACAACCACTTTAAACCTTGAGTCCTGCTTTTATTTACAAATTGTGCTCTGTTCTGTATCTACAGGGCTCCGCATCATTAAAGCGGGCAGGGTTTTTTTCAACTGAAGAAGCCCTAGTGTTTTTTTATTTATTTATTTTTCTGTCATAAATGTAACCCCCCCATGTGCTAGTATGCATACTAGCACATTGCAAAACATTGCAGAGGGCCTTTTTTTTTTTTCTTCTTAGTTTACTACCACTTTGAGGTTTTGACATCCTAAGGAGGAAAACTGTACATACTAACATAATATGTTCTGTCGTTTGCATTAAACTGCAGATGTACAGAAAACGTCTTCGATATATAGCGGTTTGTTCTGGGTGAAATTTACAGATGCAGCAACCAACTGGAAATAAGTTGACAGCATGGTTGCCATGGGTAGCGCTCATTATGCTGCTAGCTTCAAGACCAAATGTCTGAACTGAGAACTGTCTGTGTGGTCCGTGACGACCAATAAACTGCTTTCTTTATGGTTCTAATGTAACTTCATATGTCAAAGAAGGAATCTGATCAGTTATTGACAACATTCTATAGTTTTTACAAACTTTCCACCTTCATTCTCTTTGGTACAAAATGTTCCTGATCATGTACTTCTTGAAATATCAGAAGGCATAAACTCCAAGGTAGCGAGAGATTGAGCATGCCAGAAATAGGTAGGTACAGGTCTACTTATGACCAGGAAGTGTTGGATGACCAAATTGTCTTTTTTTTTTTTTCTCTAAAGGTTTACGGTTTAACTACTTGCACCTGTAAGTTCCAGCTGTTTGGAGAAATATCACATGTCTTGATGGTTAGGGTATGATAATTTTTTCTTTTTTTTGGTTACATTTAGCATCCGAAGTTTGTGTTGTGTGAGGCAAAACATAAGCATTTTTTTGTATAATAGGCTATGATTGCTAGGAAGGAGTGTTGGTTTTATATTGCACAAATAAAGTGCAGACCTGTAATGGTTAATAGTGTCATCCTTGGTAGTTTGCAAGTCTGTGTGTTTTCTCCTTCTCATTGGGGTTGGGGTTAGGTCTCTGCTGGTGAGGCGAGGGGGAGGAGGAGATACTGTCTTTTGTATTGTTCTGCTTCCTGACGGGAAGCAGAATCACATTTTGTGACCTTTACCTCCGTCTGTAGGGAGAAACTATGTGGCCTCCTTCACAAACATTGCTGAGCTCCACACAGGTTTTGTGCAGTTCTTCCACCACTGTGGGAACAACTGGAGATTCCAATGCAGCTCTTTCTAAGGAGAGATATGCTTGTTAACCCAATCATTTGTATTATTCTCGTCATATTAGAACATATTACATAAATAGAACTTGCTACATTTCTCATGTTAAGTGTTGTGTGTGTGTGTGTGTGTGTGTGTATATATATATATATATATATATATATATGAAGCCGTCTGCACTATCACATTCACTTCCCATAGTATTCAGAATACCACTGAGAAAAGAATAATAGGATTAATTGTTTAATACAAAAAATGGCCTTTATCTGTAACTTTTGTAGATGCATTTTGTTCATGTTCGTTATCAATTAAAGTTAACTTATTGCTAGTGTGTCTCTGAACTGTGGAATTTATTCCTTGTTTGCACAGTAGACTTATTCATGGATTTGTGTTCTACCTGCGTGTTTTTTTTTTTTTTTTTTTTTTTTCCCCTCTTTCTGTGCACTGCTTGCTCCTTTTATATGTGTGGTGCTCCTGTGTGTTATCTCCTTTCTGCACAATGAGCTCTAGTTAATGTTTAAGGATCGGTAACTCGTCCAACGTCTGGCGGTCATAGCAGAACCAGAGTACATATTGTAAAGTGTGTGCATGGAAGATGACCGCTTCAATACACGTGTACACACACATACATACAATTTTTTTGTTTTCCAGAAGGTTTTGTTTTAACATTTTAAATGTATTTTTTTTTTAACTATGATACCTACAGATTTGTGAATAACTTAAAAGTTCTGATGGTAGTGTGAATTGACCCCAGAACCGCTGCCTGTACTGCTAGAACAGACTATACTTTATCCATAATAGAAGGTTGTCCAGGTTAGTCCAACCAGTGCTCTGTGTTGCATGAAAGCTTGGGTCAGCCTGTTCTCATCCACTGTATAATATGGTGTGCATGAAAAATTAGGCATGAGCTGCCATACAGATACTTGTTGCCACATTATAACAGATCAACCATCCAAACTCGTTACCTCCCAAACAGGCCTTCTTACATGTGTATGGAGGAGCACCTAGTACAAAAAGTTCATCTCACTTTGATGATTTTTTTTTTAAGCATTTGGTTATGAGCATCAGATACAGTCAATACGTTTTAGGGGCCCTCTTCAGGGCTTGAGCAATCAGTGTTAAAAAAATTACAATAGAATGCACAAAGGGACCTATGTTAAGCCTAGTACACACTATTAGTTTATTTTTTTTCATTTAAACCAGTGGGCTGAAAACAAATGAAGAGCTCAGGAGGAGATCCTGTACTAACAATCTGATGTTAGTACAGCGATTCCCCTGTTGAGTTTTTGTGTTCTGACAGGGGGAACTACATCATTTTTTGTGATGTGATATATTTTTTTTTTCTTGAATAAAAACTGTTTGGACGACATTGATCCTTGGTGTGCTGGCGAATATCGATATATCTGACAGGGAGATGACCCCCCCCTTGCCAGAACACATCAGTCATTGCTTTCAGCCATTGGCTGAGAGTGCTGATCGGATACTGATTAGCACACCTTTTTTCTGTCATGCCCCTTCGACAGAAGCTGGACGTTCGGTTTTCGTGTTTTATTTTCTTGTGCGATCTCTGCCAATGGCTTTAGCTGCTGGCAGTGATCATTGTATTTTGACAGTGGGGAAACCTCCCGCTGTCAGAATACAATCGCACAGCGGGAAAGATTCCCCCATCAACACTGACTGATTTGATAGTGTAATCGAGTGATCCTTCAACCCGTGATTGAAGGAAAGAAAATTGCATAATTGCATAAATATGGCTTGCTTAAGGCTCCAGTTTCCCTGGAGTTTTGCCACAATGAAAATCCCTCCGGCAGGAATCTGATTCTTGCTGCTGGGTTTGACAGCTGCGACCACTGAGCACATACACTGCAATGACAGGCTGTCAGCGGCTGCAGCTATCCATTCCAACATTTAATGGAGCCTTCTCCTAATCCATTGAGTACTTCACAACACGTTCCAGTTCCAAAGTCTTTAGAGGTTTGACCAGAATGCTGTTGGACTAGGAAGAACCTTCTATTCCTCTACTTTTTGCATTCTATAGGAGCACTGCTAGAAGCTTTGGCTTTAGTCTTCCTTGATGTGTGGGTAAGCAGCTCTGTTGTCTGAGAAAGGAAATATTACATGACCTGACGGGGAAGCTTACTGAATTAAATATGACTGAACGCGGCAGAAGTTGAAGGTGGTAATTTGGACAGGAGATGGAATCCGAGGGGAGGTCCCAGGGGTGTTTCTATAACCACCCCCCAATATGCCAGACAATTGATGGTGCTCAATCCGCTTTCCATCACAATCGTTTCCAGCGATCAAACAGTCAAAATAGAGTGGAAGTTGACTGTAACCGCTTCAGTCCCACTTGGATAGGCTTTTGCAATCAATTACCTTGAAGCAATGAGACATTTGTGGCACGTGTTTGGTCAGAACATTAGTTTTGCCCATATTATCCATTCACAATTTTCAGATTTCCAAACTGCGCTACAAATCTAAATATTGCTATGATTTTTTTTTTTTCCTTCAATGAATATCTTTGTTTGTGGTAATCAAAAAACTCCTATGTGCTTCATGCATTAGCCTTAAGGTCATAAGCAGCACAGATTCAGTATGTTGTGCTATGATTTTCACATTTCTGCTTTACAGAAATCCTTTCCTCCGTTTTCTTACAATATAGGGAGACTTTGTCTTTTTGTAGACTTGGTTTGAGGCCAGAAGAAACACAGGAGCCAAGGATGCATTCCAAATGGGACTGCTGTCACCTTTTCCAGGCCCGTGGAAAAGAAATACATTCTGCCAATAGTGCAGTTTTTGTTCTGTAAATGATACATAGTGCTTTATATGCCTAACCAGGCCCGGACTGGCCATAGGGCAGACCGGGCATTTGCCCGGTGGGCTGGGACCTCCAGCTCCATAGACTGTTGATGATCAGGCCGCACAGCGGGAGGTAAGCGGCGCCCGCGGCCTGGACAGGGTTAACACAGGCCACGGCCGCCGCTCACCCACCGCTATGCGGCCGTGCCTGTGTCATCTCTGGGCTCCGGCGCAACTACGATAGCGGCTGATTGGCTGAGCGGCTGAGCTGTGTCTCTCTCACACACAGCTCAGCCATCGCTGACAGTTCCACTGCTCCTCCTCTTCCCGCCCCTCTACTCTATCTGCTCCGCCCATACCCCTGTGTCTGCCCCGCCCATACCCCCTGTGTCTGCCCCGCCCACACCCCCTGCGTCTGCCCCGCCCACACATCTATGAGGTGAAGGAAGAAAAGTTTTAAAAGCTGCAGGCAGCCCACTCCTGAGCCTCATCCTGGGGTGAGTAAGCTCACCTTCTCTCCAGCCTTCCAATGTGTATAGAAAACTAATTTAAGGGGTGTTCTGTGGACTCTGATACAAGAGGGGAACTTTGGTGAGCAGAGACCCCCTTAAATCAGTGTTCCCCTTTACATTCCACAGAGCTCCCCCTTACAGTAAGTGGGGGCTCAGTGCGGACTCTGATGTAAGGGACCTCTGTGTGGACTCTGATGTAAGGGGGCTCAGTGCAGACTCTGATGTAAGGGGGCTCAGTGCGGACTCTGATGTAAGACACCTCTGTGTGGACTCTGATGTAAGGGGGCTCAGTGCGGACTCTGATGTAAGGGGGCTCAGTGCGGACTCTGATGTAAGGGGGCTCAGTGTGGACTCTGATGTAAGGGGGCTCAGTGCAGACTCTGATGTAAGGGGGCTCAGTGCGGACTCTGATGTAAGGGGGCTCAGTGCGGACTCTTATGTAAGGGGGCTCAGTGCGGACTCTGATGTAAGGGGGCTCAGTGCGGACTCTGATGTAAGGGGGCTCAGTGCAGACTCTGATGTAAAGGGGCTCAGTGCGGACTCTGATGTAAGGGGGCTCAGTGCGGACTCTGATGTAAGGGGGCTCAGTGCGGACTCTGATGTAAGGGGGCTCAGTGCGGACTCTGATGTAAGGGGGCTCAGTGCGGACTCTGATGTAAGGGGGCTCAGTGCGGACTCTGATGTAAGGGGGCTCAGTGCGGACTCTGATGTAAGGGGGCTCAGTGCGGACTCTGATGTAAGGGGGCTCAGTGCGGACTCTGATGTAAGGGAGCTCAGTGCGGACTCTGATGTAAGGGGGCTCAGTGCGGACTCTGATGTAAGGGGGCTCAGTGCGGACTCTGATGTAAGGGGGCTCAGTGTGGACTCTGATGTAAGGGGGCTCAGTGTGGACTCTGATGTAAGGGGGCTCAGTGCAGACTCTGATGTAAGGGGGCTCAGTGCGGACTCTGATGTAAGGGGGCTCAGTGCGGACTCTGATGTAAGGGGGCTCAGTGTGGACTCTGATGTAAGGGGGCTCAGTGTGGACTCTGATGTAAGGGGGCTCAGTGCAGACTCTGATGTAAGGGGGCTCAGTGCGGACTCTGATGTAAGGGGAGTAACCATTACAGTGCAGTCCCCTTTATATTTATATCAGTGTTACTGCACATTGCAGCGTGGAGGACCGATACCCCCCCCCCCCCCGGTCCATGGAAAAATTGGCTGCTCAGTCTAAAATGCCCGGGCCTATTTTTTGTCCCAGTCCGGGCCTGTGCCTAACTATCATATATTTGGTGGCTTTTACTAGAATGAGCTTCTATTTCTGTAGATATTCATATCTTAAATAGATCACAGATTTTATAGTCGGGATAGCAGTCCAGCATGCTCCTCTGTGTCTAGCTTTTGCTTTCTCCTCTGCCAAATAATGAGATACAAGCAGGGAGATTCCTTGCTGGGCTTATTGGAACATCAGGTGATAAAGAGCATGAAATACAATGAGAAGTAAAGCTATAATGAGGTGGGAAAAACATCCAAAATATCATGTGCCTGTAGCTGCTGATTTGGAGCATAAACCTCTACTTTATCAGGTTGCTACTGGGAGCAAAGAGGTTCAGGACGATCACAAAATCTAGATCTCTGTCCAGGCTCACTTGCCTTTCCACTGGCTTCTTTGATTAAATTTGGCAGCTTTGCTCACATTCCTGTTATGAATCGCTGTGCCCAGTTTTTGGTGTGATAGGGTTTGCCCAATGAGTTCTCATTTTTCACCTGTACACTCCTACTATGGAATGGCGAAAAACTGGACCAGTCTGTCTTTTATATTACCCCAAAAATTAAAAGTGCCAAAAAACTTCTTGATCATACCACAGTTTTTGTGTTTGTGCAGATTCAGTTTATCCTTTTGGAAAAATGAATCCTGCCCATCATTAGTATGATACTGTATTTTCATATCTCTGTCCTTGCAGCTACAAAGGGTGGTTATCTGAATACAGGCAGTCCCCTAGTTCCAAACAAGGTTCTGTAGGTTTGTTCTTAAAGTGTTACTAAACCCAGTAATATGAAAACAGTTCATCTGACACCCATGCGATCCGATTCTGGTGCAGACCAAAAAAAAGGGTCCTGTGCGAGTTTGGTTCAAATGTGAAGCGATATTAGGTATACAATCTGGCTGAAATCGCATCGCATGGACAGCGCATGTGATTCACACCACGCAGCAGTGTGAACCGACCCTAAAGGTCAAGGTCAGTGTTTCTCAACTTCAGTCCTCAAGGCGCCCCAACAGGTCATGTTCACGTTATTTTGCACAGGTGATTTGACCAGTTTCACTGCCTTAGTAATTGCCACAGCCGTTTCATCTGAGGGAAATCCTGAAAACATGACCTGTTGGGGCGCCTTGAGAACTGGAGTTGAGAAACTCTGGTCTAAGTGGTGGTTGTGGGCCGGCTCACAGCAGTTCTATGATGTTAAGCAAAACTGTGCCTTTCCAAGTAAGAAATGCCCTTAAAACTGCCTGTACTTTCACAGCCCTGAGGTTGCAATATGCAGCCATGTTTGCCTCCAGTACTGTCTAGGCATCATATTCTGTTTAGGCCTCATGCACACGAGACGCTGGTGCAAACTCTGCTGAACACGTTTTTAAAAGCTGAAACCAGCGTTTAGAAACGCCCGTTTTGCCGCGTTTGCATGCCGGGTTTAGCTGCGTTTTACCGCGTTTGCATCTAGAAGCGTCTGCAGAGCATATCTCGGAGCCACTTTGTGCTACGAACTCCACATTTGGTGTGCTAACAAAGTGGAACTAGCACTAGAACATATCCAAATTTGGGGTTCCTAGCACCAAGTGGCCCCAAATTCGGGTCGCAAAATGTCAAGTACTTTTCTGCAGCATAGAATGACCTTTTGTGACCTGACTTTGGGGCCCCATATCTCGGGGCCACTTGGTGCTAGGAACCCAAAATTTGGATATGTTGTAGTGCTAAATTTTGGGTTCCTAGCACCAAGTGGCCCCCAAGATATGGGGCCCCAAATTTGGGTCATAAAATGTCATTCTCTGCTGCAGTTTACCATCATATTTCTGTGTTTTCTGGTCCAAAAATTAGGGTTCCTTTTTTAAAAACACTTATAAACGCAAACGTGGCACCGACGTTTAGCCACATTTGGCTTCTGAAATGTGGAAAACGTTTGCGTCTGAACTAATTTTTTTTGCTTCTGGAAAAACAAGGTTAAACGCAACTACCTAAATGCCAAAAAACAAGACTGTGTACATGGACACATAGGATAACCTTGAATGGGTTTAGGGGCAGTTGAAAAAAGTGTCCAACTGCCTCTGAACGCGCGTTTGACAGCGTCTCGTGTGCATGGGGCCTTAAGGCTTCATATACACTGGCCGCTGCTAAACTTGAGTTTAAAAGCTTTTGACATTCTTTTGCCAAAGCTGCTAAACTCAACTTCATTAAAGCCTGTGTGTCCATGCACATATTGGCTTCTAGCGGAGTTTGGGAGCTGCTGCATTTAGGGGAGGTTAAGCCTCCCTCTCCTGAACGAGTAAGAATCGCATTCAGGATAGGAACATTTTGATTGGTGGCTGTGGGTAAACGCAAAGTCGCAGTAAAACCGCAGTTTGCGTTTTTCCCGTGTTGTGCATTTTTCCTGCAGCCACAGTCAGGGTAGGCTAGTGTACATGTAGCCTAAGAGTATCTGAGACCTAAAACATTGCCTTTACATAAACTAGGGAAGATTTACTAACACTGGAGCATGCAAAATCTGGTGCATATCTGCATAAAAAACAATTGGCTTCCAGGTTTTAGCCTTTGTTCACATTGGAGCGGCTTGTTATATGATTTGACCTATCAAATCAAATGACACATCACACCCTATTGTCGGCAATGGCCATGTGCAAATTGATGCGACTATGACTTTGTGGTGCTACATTAATTTGAAAAAGTAATACATGCACTACTTTTGGTGATTTCAGGTGCGAATTGAATAGACATCTGTGCATGAAGCTGCACAGATGTCCTTAAAGTCGCACCGACATGCACAATTTCATCAAAGTCGCATTCAATGTGAATGGGGCTTATTGTCAAAGCTTACTTGAACAAGCTGAAGTTAGAAGCTGATTGGCTACCATGCACAGCTGCACCAGATTTTATATTCTCCAATTTTAGTAAATCTCCCCCTCTGTCAAGTTTTTGTCAAGTTTTCTGAGACAAAGTGGGGGGGGGAGAGAGAACGCAAAGACTTTGAATTGTCACTAGAGCAAGAAGTAAGGGGAAATCCTCTAATGGCCATACCAGTTCTTCTGACAACTCTATAAGATGGGAATTCCATCCACTTTGGAGTAATTTCCTGTGGTTTATGTTAGGAAGTGAAGGAAAATCTCCCCAGTGGGACACGTTGGGGGGGGGGGGAACTTGACAGGTTTCCCTACTCTGAGGAAAATAAGCTTCTTTGCTTTACATACAGTTTAAAACTGCTAGGATCGTGTGTGTGCGCGTGTGTGTATATGTGTTTATATAACATGTACATGTGTGGAGGTATGTTATAGATTTAGTAGAAAAATGTCTTCTCCCTCACTTATACATTTCATGTAATTTAGATCATCCCAAACCAGTTACAACCTGATCCCATTCTCGTGAGAAGACACGCCAGCGCTCTATGTGTAAGATTTGAGATCCTCTGTTTCCCGGCTTTTGTTTAGCTTGAAGGCCTTTTTTTTTTTTTTTTTTTTTTTTTTCTTTTCCATGTGTATGTACAGTGGGGAAAATATTTAATTGATCTCCTGCAGATTTTGCAAGTTTGCCCACTTACAAAGAAATGAAGGGTCTATCATTTTTATCATAGGTGTATTTTAAATGATAGAGACAGAATACCAACCACAAATCCAGAAAAAACACATAATACAAATGCTATTTTATTCACTGAACTACAACACAATTTATAAGTATTTGATCCCCTACCAACCAACAATAATTCTGGCTCCCACAGACTGGCTACAATATGTGGTATGCAGATTAGTCCTGTCCATTTAAGCCCTCGTTCAAATCGCAGCCTATTACCGGCAATGGCACTGTCCCAATAGGTGGGACGCCACACCGATTTTTTCCAAAAGTAGTTCCTGCACTACTTTTGGTGACTTCAGGGGCGATTTCAGTAGACATCTGTGCATTAACCCACACAGATGTCTTTCAAATCAACCCCCCGAACTCGCACTGAAATGCAGGTTTAAAGTCGTGTGAGTTAAGCAGAACTCGCACGATTTCAAACCTGTGTTTAGTGTAAACGAGGGCTAAGAAGGTGCTCCTAACTCTCTGTGTATAAAAGACACCTGTCCACAGAATCTTTCTTCCATTTAAGCCCACCATCAAGGCCAAGACTAAAAAGCTGTCAAAGGACGTCCGGATCAAGAATGTAAACCTGCACAAGGCTGAAATGGGCTACAAGACCATCAGCAAGAAGCTTGGTGAGAAGGAGACCACTGTTAGAGCGATTATTCACAAATGGAAGAAATACAAAATAACTATCGATTGCCCTCGGTCTGGAGCCCCATGCAAGATTTCTCCCAAGGGGGAAAGGATCACAATAAAAGTGAGGGATCAACCCGGAACTACACAGGAGAAGCTTGTGAATGATCTCAAGGCAGTTGGTATCAGTCACCACATAAACTATTGGTAACACAATATTCCGCCATGGATTGAAATCCTGCAGTGCCTGCAAGATCCCCTTCCTCAGGAAGGCATATGTACAGGCCCATCTGAAGTTTGCCGATGCACATCTAAATGATTCAGAGAAGAATTGGGAGAAAGTGCTGTGGTCAGATAAGACCAAAATTAAGCTCTTTGGTATTAACTCGACTCGTCGTGTTTGGAGGAAGAAAATGCTGACTGTAACCCTAACGCCATCCCTACAGTCAAGCATGGAGAGGCAAACATGCTTTGGGGCTGTTTCTCTGTTAAAGGTACAGGCTGACTTTGCTGCATTGAGGGGCCAATAGACGGGGCCTTGTGTTGTAAAATCTTGGATGAGAACCACCTTCCCTCAGCCAGAACACTGAAGATGGGTCATGGATGGGTCTTCCAGCATAACAATGACCCAAAACATGCAACAAAGGAGTGGCTCAAGAAGAAGCCCATTAAGGTCATGGAGTGGCCTAGCCAGTCTCCAGACCTTAATCCTATACAAAATTTATGGCGGGAGCTGAAACTTCAAGTTGCCAACCGACAGCCAAGAAGCCTTAACGGGGTTGTAAAGGCAGAAGGTTTTTTTATCCTAATGGATTCTATGCATTAAGATAAAAAGCCTTCTGTGTGCAGCATCTCCGCCAATACTTACCTGAGGTCCCTCTCTGTCCAGCAATGTCCACGAGTGTCTCAGCCGTCCCAGATTCTCCTTCCTGATTGGCTAAGACACAGCAGTGGTGCCAGTGGCTCCCGCTGCTGTCAGTCAGCTATCCAATTGGGGGGAGAGGGGGTGGGGCCGGGTCGGAGATCTGTGTCTGAATGGACACAGGGAGCTGTGACCTGGCTCGAGTGCCCCCATAGCAAGCTGCTTGCTGTGGGGGCACTGAACAGGAGGGAGGGGCCAGGATCACAGAAGAGGGACCCGAGAAGAGGAGGATCAGGGCTGCCCTGTGCAAATCCACTGCAACAGGGAAGGTGTTTTAGCTATTATTAGGGTGGGAACCTCTGTAAAATAATACTGCTGTCTTCCACCTTGCCATTTAGGGATTAAAGTCATCCTATCATATTTCTAAATATAATAAATACTTATATTTGAAGTATTTATTTTAATGTGGAAATAAAGGCAAAATCTTAAAAAAAAAATATATATTTTTGGATAATGTAAGGGAGGGTTAGAACCCCTGTCTGGTTTCTTTTTTGCCATCTGTAACCAATGGGGGAGATTTCCCTTTACTTCCTGCCCTATAGCCAAAACAGGAAGTGAGAGAGTAAATCCCACCATAATGATTCTCCTCTATTACTGTTCTGGGGGCAACCCAAGATTTTGGATATTCTTCCATTTTTTGCTTTTGATGATGAGAGTAAGAAGGACAAACTGAGAGGGTGAATCTCCCTAAGCTGGGGTTCACACTTCTGTGGTGTGAGACACCGCATGTAATTCGCACAGGAATCGCAGCACATTACTGTGCGAATTACATGTGGTTTCTCTGGTGTGCGATTTGAACCGTGGATTTGTATGGCTCAAATCACGCATTCGCACCAGACTGGTGCAGGACCCTTTTTTTTTTTTCTTTTTTTTTTTTTAACCACACCAGAATCAGATCGCTTGGTTGCAATTGTGCTGCGTTTTGCAAACCGATTGCAGGGTGTCGTTAACTTAACATACACACTGCAATGGGCTTGATGGATTTAATCCCGCTCCACTCTATCCAAAACTTAAAATTCTTCTTTAACTTTCTGCGCACATTTATAGAAGTGACAGTGTTAGAACTTTGCAGAATCTATCTTAAAGCAGAGAACTCAGGTTTACAGTACATTTCCTTGGAGAAAACAACATTTCCTACTTGGGTTTCAAAGCCAAGTGACTTTGCTTTATTTTTCCTATTTCAGTTATTCTCCTATTGTTAAGGACCTGTTTTTCAGTTGAAATGGATCTATTTGAGCACTTTGGCATTCTGTAGATTGTTTGTTTTGTTTGTGAAAGCTCGCCCTTTCTAGAGTATTGTGGTTGGATGAAAATCTGAATGGGCATTTCAGAAGCAGGGAAGTAAACCTACGAACTGCCAGTCTCCTCTCTCAACAAGTTACTATGTTACCATGTCAAACACTACAACAATATTTGCATGTGCATCACTAAATAGATGCATGTTTACATTTCACTGCTTTGTTTACACTTGTGCAGAAAAAAACTGCTAAGATTTCACAGTATATTACACAGGAGAGGAACAACGTGTGCTATAAAATGTCATCTTAGACCTACCTAGCTTGACATTATACTGAAGTTTAATCTATTTTATCCAGATGCCCTAGTTTCTCTTGCACACCCCCCCCCCCCCCATCATGCTAAAGATACTAGGTGTCTATGCTTCTCTATGCAATATAGGCAGAGTATGGCTGGTGGGAGGGGCATCCTGAAAACATTGCAGCACCTTGCCTCAGTACTCATCTCAGGAGTCCTCAGCTCTGATGCAGGCAGTGGGCTTGCTGTTGTGAGGAGTTGTGCGAATATCAAAATGTCTTGATGGGTGAGGGGGCGGAGCATGCATCCTGCCAGCTGGTAGTCAGACCTCTGGCCAGGACAATCAATAACTCAGTGATCCATTCTGTGGGGTGTGGAGTCTGCTACACCAGCGACCACGGTGAAGATTGGTTTGAAACAAGAGAGTCTGGATGCCGCACACTGGATAAAGTTGAAAATTCTTCTTTATTGTAAAAAATAGGATCATCAAAAATGCAGGACAATCAGGCAGATGGTACAGACACATCTGGCGCGTTTCGCACTCTAGTTTGAGTGCTTACTCATAGCTATGAGTAAGCACTCAAACTAGAGTGCGAAACGCGTCAGATGTGTCTGTACCATCTGCCTGATTGTCCTGTATTTTTGATGATCCTATTTTTACAATAAAGAAGAATTTTCAACTTTTATCCAGTGTGCGGCATCCAGATTCTCTTGTTTCAAATCTTGCTTCAATTTGCATTTAGCCAGAACCTGGGACTCCCCTCCTCTGAAGGATCTACTCAACACACACCTGGGAGCAAGTCTACCTGAGCGGTGAATCACTTTCCACGGTGAAGATTGGCCAGACTGTGGGGCGATCCACAGGAGAATTTCTGGCTAAGTTTGATTGGGGCTCCCAAGAGGGCTGCGGAGACGTAGAGAGAGAGGAGCCTTGATAGGTGAATATCAGGAGGAGTGGTCATGGCCAGAAGCAGCCAGGCTATTAAAAGAATAGGAAGAAAAAAATGTCTGCGTTCCCTTGGAACTTTACTCTCAATTTGTATTTGATCCCATTGAATGTGACTACAACGTACCAGCTATACCATGGCTGAAATTTTCACACGTCAGCAGTCATGTCCAAAGCAGGCCAATTTATCATCACATTTTCGATGGTCATGTGCAGTGTTAAATTGCTACTAAACTCAAGACTCTGCATTCACTATATCTGGTCTCCCACAGAACATGAAAATGCTATTTTTATTTTAGAATATATTAGCTGATAAATGCCTTTTTTTTCATCAGCAGTGTATAGCAGTGATTTCTATCAATATCTGGCTAAAGCTTGTAGGAGGAGTTTTCATTCTCCTCTGACTATTCTATGAGGATTCAGGACCCCTGACCCTCTCTCTGGACAGTGCTGATTGGCCCTATGCTGATCACATGCACCCTCCCAAGTAAGAAAAACACTCTAGCAATACACACCAAACTAAGCATGTGCAGAGTGACTCCAAAGGCTCTGTACTATCATTTGTTGGATTGGGGACAGTGGAAGAAGGGAAGGATCATAGAAGACAGGATCAAATCCTCTTTTTACACAATGCAGAGGAGTAGCCCCTTAGGTTCCACAGTGAGTATAACAAGTGTGCTTTACTGCTTATACAGACTGATTTTATGGTTGTGGGCTTAGTAACACTTTTTAAGCTGGCCATACACCCAGTAGAATTTAGTTTGGAAAAAAAATTTTGGAATGTTTGATCGTTCTAATAGGGCAAAATCTATTTGTTTTTCAAGCGTGATGATAAAAAACAAAATGCTAATTGTGACTGTGTTTGAGAAAAAATGCCACTTTATTGTTTTGCACATGTGCATCCTGAAATTGATCATTGCATTCAAAACACAGATGTGGAAATTGAATGGAATTCTTCAGGGTTTTCATTCAATTTGTCGTGTCCATAATGGTACCATCGAATGCTCCGATTTTTTTCTGAATATTGAACACCATTCTACTGGTGTGTGGCCTCCAGTGTAGGCATGATATGGTTGTTATAACATACTGCACTGCAACAATCCCATTTTCCATAGCCTTAGTTGTTTTGTCTATCCATGAAAATGGAGAAAGCCTAATCCCAGAAAAGAGGCCCTCTGTGCCTTGCTGTGAGGGAGAAGGAAGAAAATAAGGCAGTGCACTGGGTGTGTGGTCTGGGTAGGTATGTCTGCTCAGCATACATAGATCACTTGCAGGATGAATGGTGCAGGAGACAAGCCGAGTGTATCCATATAGTCTGTTGTACCTCATCACATCCGCCTTATTTGTATGACCTGCAGAGCTTCAAATTACTGGCAGAACGAGGAGGTCGGCATTGGCTCGAGTCAATGGCACTGCAGCTGCTGTGATGAATTCTTTCCTCTCCACCAGCATGCCAGACTCCATGAGATATTATTGTTCTAAGTCACTCCTATAGACCTGGCCTTGGCTTTATTCTGCTCAATGACTCTCTATGAATAAAACAAGCCCTGGTCTGCAGTGAGAAGACACTGATGATTTGGCCGCATTGTTTGCATGAGCTGATAATGCTTTTCACTGACATAACCTGATTTATTTTAAATGTGTGTGTGCTTTTAGTGTATAACTGTTTCACCATCACATATTGTTTTATTAGTATTTTTTTTAAATCAAAGGAATAGTCATGTTTGTACTGATGTACTAAAAATAGGAGTTGTTTCATGTAAATTAGTGAAGCTAAAGAAGTCCTTTCAAAGAATTGGCAGTATGATATTAACCATT
The DNA here is from genome assembly GCA_037952925.1 of Lithobates clamitans. Classification (NCBI taxonomy): domain Eukaryota; kingdom Metazoa; phylum Chordata; class Amphibia; order Anura; family Ranidae; genus Lithobates; species Lithobates clamitans. The sequence goes on from JBBGZY010000852.1 coordinate 1,504,007, forward strand.
TTATTCTGCTATTGTTTAGCTGTGGAAATGTCACAATGTTTTATGTGGCACATTGATACAAATGTAGCTTTTTGATAGATTTAAAGTATATTTGCTAACACTGGAATGTTAGTACAAGTATTCTTGCTTGTAAACACTGCATTATTTATTGGCAGTGTTATTACAGTATCTCAATGACAGGTAAATGTTTGTTTTGTTTTTTTTTTGTTTTGTTTTTTTTTTTTCCTTACATGGCAAGGTTTAAGCATGTGCTGTATTATTAAAATTACTGATTTTACAAATATGTATTTACAACATTTAAAAAATGTATTTTCTGATTTGTTACATATGATATGAGTAGCATATGTGGAAAAGGAAATGGTATGAATCATGAATGAGAAGATAAGTCTAGTCTGACCTGGCCTGCTTCAGAATACAGTGGCGCTGAAATGCAGAATTCATTCTAAGATTAAGGTGTTTTGATTTGTTTCTGTGTCTGTCCCCATAGCAAGCTGCTTGCTGTCGGGGCACATGTGCAATCTTGCTCCTGAACTGGGATGCGTGCATCTATAGACATGCGCGCACACACGGCAGGTCTTTGCTTACTTGGGATGGGCAGCAACTTTGGCCAGGGGTAACCTTATTTTGTGTTTTTGTGTTTTTTTCTTTTAGTAGTTAAATATGGTTATGAGATGCAAGTGATACTCTTAGAACCCTAGCTATTTGTATGTTTTAACATATATTTTCCTTTCGACTTTGTCAGAAATCTCTTCAAAGGAAATAAAGATGCAAAAATACTCTTGCGCACAGGTGTATTAGCTAAAAGATTTCGGCCTTGCTGCTCTTAAGGATGGGATTGTCCTAATATTAAATGAAAAGAAAGAAAAAAAGAGCGCACCAGCCTAGTGCATTATCCTTGACAGATTTATTGATTAAAAACAAGATAAAATCTACTCACAAAGGTTAAACAAAAAATCGCATTGTATATGGCACAGAGGCGATTAGTCCAGTGGTAGCAGTTTTCCAGGTCCCAGGAAGGAGGCAGCAGTAGTCCGTACGCCTCCTTCCTGGGACCTGGAAAACTGCTACCAATGGACTAATCGTCTCTGTGCCATAAACAATGCGATTTTTTTTTTTTTTTTTTTTTTTAACCTTTTGTGAGTAGATTTTATCTTTGTTTTTAATCAGTAAATCTGTCAAGGATAATGCACTAGGCTGGTGCGCTCTTTTTTTTCTTTCTTCTCTTCAAAGGAAGGCAGATCGAGCCTACACCATAATGTACTAAATCAGCGATCGCCAAATAGTGGTTCGTGGACCACTGATGGTCAATGAGAAAATGTTGGTGGTCCCCAGGGGTTCTGCCACAAATCAACCTTGTGGTGGATGTATACCGCCCAGTGTTGTTTCCAGTGGTGTTCTCAATGCGCGCGGACAGTCGGTGTGGATTGATACCTGATGCCTCCTCTGTAGTTGCGGCTTCTGTGAAGGAGTAGAGGACTTCCAATGGTAGCGCTGCTCAGACTGTGGGATGGAGCACGGAGCTCGAGCACATGGCTGGATAAGAAGTTGCGATCTAATGTTGCCTCTGTGTAAGGCAGCAGTATGATGGGGGGTGGTGGGGGATTCAGATTTGTGAGTTATGGAGTCCGTGAGGTCCGAAAGGTTGGCAAACCACTGTACTAGATCACCTGGCTCCAATTATCCTTTGTATTCTAGCCCTAGTGCTTGATGTATTTTTTTTTTTTTTATGGTGAATTGTGTCTGTAGGGTTACTATTTTACAAAACGGCTGCCTGAAATAGTAGGGCTAATTTTAGGTTCCCATAAGAACATTTCATACCAATAGATCTTTTAGGCCCTGTTCACACATGAGCGATTTTCTGCTTGAAGCTTGTAGCTCTAAAACGCTCAACAAGCCAAATCCCATTCATTTCAATGGCCCCTGTTCACATATGAGCGTTCTGTCACCTGAAGTAAAAAAACACCCGTCACTCAAAAACAAAGTACATGAGCTTCTGTTTTGTAGATTACAAGCATTTTTGGCCCCATAGACTTCAATAGAAATGCCTGATTTGAGCGTTTTCTGCTTTAAACAGCAGCTCTCCACCGTTAGTTTCCTCACCCTCTCCCTCTCCTCCCCCTAGTACTTTCTATTGGTTAAACAAAAACGCCTGAAGCTGTAAAATGCTTATAAAACACTTGTAATATTCTTCTAAAAACTCTCAAATAAAAACACCAGTAAATTGCTACGCTCAGGTGTGAATGCAGCCTTAATTTAATAGAAAAATGATCTTTTATGTGACTTTTCTGTTCTCTAAGGACCTCCCATGTATCAATGTGTGTTCTTACTTCTCCTCCTCCGCAGCATTAGCCTTACCCAACTGAAGCCAATTGGTGGTTGCGGGGCAATAACTCCAGTTTTTAGTCGGCAAATGCTGTTATATAAGCCACATGCCTTGATGTTAGAAAATTTACTTGCAAATGGAACTGCAGATGATTTAAAGGATAAGTGCACCTTTAAAAAAAAAAATGCACATCTTTTTGCAGGTAAAAAAATGTGCATTTGCTTTTTTACTAGGAGCCTGCAAAGCATTGCAATGGAGGACACCTGCAGACCGTCTGTGTAGCTGTCTGCTGGTACTTCGTAAGGGGAGGCAGTTACACACTGATGGGAAGCATCAATGAACAACCTAGTGTTCAGCAGTGCCCTGGTAGTTCATTGAGAACTACAAGCCAACAGTCGCATTGGCTGTCAGTACTTGTAGTTCTCTCATTCACAGAACTCTGTGAATTAATGAGGCAAGATCTGGAAGAAGATCCCCGGCTCGGTGTCGCTGCAGCAGTGGGAACGCGTTATACATGTTCCACCCTAAGAATGGGAGCAACATGTAACATGTTCCTAATTGTGAACTTATCCATTAATGGCTTGTCTGATACCGAAGAAAAAATTCTGAATGTTGTAACTTCCTGGTGCAGATCTATAGTGTGAAAGGATAGCCTATGTGCCAAAGCTAGAATGGGGCATGAGTGTGTAACGTTCTTTTCTACAATATTTGCCACTGATTGATCTTTACCCAGAGTTCTTCTTTAACCATTCTATCCAGGTGGTGTTTGCGTGTTCTCAAACTTGTTTCCTGAATAAACCTCAGCAGTTAAACATTAACTGATATAATGGAAGCTCTTTACGTCAATGATTAACCAAGGCTAGGTTTATTAAATAATTGGTAAGAAATAAAAATTTGCTCAGTGAATTCAGCAGCCTCATATAATACTGGTTAGCATTTTTGTATTTATTTGCCTAATGTTAGGATAATCGGTGTCATAGTTGGCTGTAAGATGTTACCTTTCACTGGAAAACTTCAATGAATGTCTGCAGCAATTAAAATCATGGCCCATATGTTTATAGTAATCAGATTAGCTGTGCATGCTTCCGAACACCGTGTTCAAGTATTTTGGGGCATACGTCCCCATTTTGATTGTCTGCTTCCATGTGTGATTGCATTATTTGTATTGAATGTAATTTTAGAACTAAAGAACAAGTTGCAGTGTTTTAGAAGCTGCTCCATTCTTTGATTGCTGGAGGGACATCTGACAGTAAAGATTGAATTTGGGATCCTAAAGCAATATCTGACAGAACAGCAACTGTCACAAGAAATAGGCTATTGATTTCCTGCGCCTTGTTAGCAGAGGAATGGGCTTAGTGTGGATGTATTTTGTAAACTTCTTCCTGATCGCTGCATAATTACAGTGACTAGTAGTGTTCATTACTTCTTCTTTTACAAAGAATGTGTGGTGTTTGGTTTTTTTTTTTTTTTTTTTTTTTTTTTCCTGGGGTTACATCATTTTAGCCCTTTGATAACTTCCTAAATCCAGCTTCTGAAATACGTCTTTGTTGCATGGAGCACTTTAATAAAATTGCTCAAATGTTAAACCAAAAATGTCTAGATATGCTGTGTTGTTTTTTTTTTTTTTTTTTGTTTTTTTTTAATTAATATTTAATGAACTGGTCCACCAAAATCTTACCATATATTTTATAATTATTTCTAACTATGTTGCTGTCCACTTAAGAGTTTGGATGTTCCTGTTCGCTTCTGCCTGTTGGGTCAATCAATTAAAACCAACCATACATGTAACAATATTTGACCAGTTCAGCAGGTACCTGCCAGATTTTGATCCATATGGGCAAGGTGCTTGTACAGAAGTTGATCTACTGTTCGATTTCTGTGCAACTGTCCTGTCAGATTTTTGGCACTCGATCGGTGCCACTGGCTATATCTGGCAGCGCTGATCGATGTATTCTGAGGGCGAGGAAGTCTCCCCCTTGTCCATATGCAAAGACGCAGCGGGGGGGGGGGGGGGGAATTCTCCCATCCACAGCAAGAATGGGGAATCGAGTCAGTTGCTTTCGTTCAAATCACTGGTTGAATGAAAAAATCTTAGCCGTCTATAGGTTGCTTTACCAAAATCTACCAAACATTTTGTACATTGCAGCTCACTACCAGCCCATTTAAAATGAACTTGTACATGTAGAAGTGTGAGAGGTTCTGTCAGATTTTATTATCTGTGACTTCATTGGTTAGAATTTCCCACACCAGGATAGAAACGCACAGATCACAATAAATGCCAAGTTCTTGATGATAATTTGTTTGTTGCATCCCGAGCCGTGGAGCCATGTTCTTGACACTATGTATGAGGCTTTCTGATTTCATTGGCATACTGTATGATGCTTTTGTCTTTTGAATATTTAAGTACAACTTGAAAAAAAAATTGCCAGTGACCCTATTGGAGAGAATTCTCACCATTTCATGTCCTGACAGGGAGTGCAGAGGAAATCTCTGCAAAGGGTGTCGTACTTCAGTTGCTTATACCAAGTGAGGCTCATACCTATCTCCTGAAAAACCTATAATGCATGTCAAGATATAGTAGATTTATGATGTTCTTTAATTTAACATAGTGGGTGTTTTTCAGCTGCTTAGATATTTGACAACTCGACCACTCTGTCCAGTTTGGTCTCTTGGATATTCTGTTAACAGGTTTATTGTGCATCTTGCAGCTTCCTAGTCACATAGTCTATATGTATTGTAGTTTGAAGCTTCATGCAGTAATTCTTCCAGATTTAAATAATTCCAGGCAAACTGCTACACTCAAATACATGTATGTTTAAGATTTTACCTAAGAATGGTTAATAAAATCATCCATTCTTGTGATGCTCTCACCGCTACTCCTGGTTTTGGCAATCACTCAACTTTTCCTGGTTTAACATTACTGCTTCCTAGGTGAGCTTTAAGCCTGGTACATGCAGCACCAAATGTTGGGTAGCATTGGCTGGTTCAATAGAAACTGGGCGACATTCGCCATGTGTACTGGAGTCGGTCCGGTTTCTGTCGAAGGGGCATGACCGGAAAAGGGCTGCCAATTGGCTCCGTATCGGCGCTCTCAGCTTAATGGGGCTAATTTACACTTCATCTTAAACATACCTACCGCTTCAACATGCTTTTTTTCATGTGTTTTTGATGCTTCTGTAGTGGTTTTTGGTGAAGCTTGCCAGATGCCCTGTGTATGTGCTGATATCTCATGCCTGCAATTTTTGTTCAAAACAAAGAGAAGCTAAAGCTGAATTAAAGCCTCTGAAAAGCTGCAGGCGGTTCAAGCAAGCTTTGCCATAGACTTCTAGGAGGCTTTGAAGAAGAAGCTTTTGAAGCACCACTAAAGCCAGGTTCACACTGGAACCTGCTGCCGATTGCACAGGAGCACTGTGCGTCCCTGTTCCCCGTTTCAGGGATGAATCTGGGCCGAATCTATGCCTGAATTCGGCCCTGAAACGGAGCCAAAGACGCACCTCGTTTCTGTGCAGCATGCTCCACATCAGCAACGGAGATATGTGAACCGGCTCCATAGGGAGCAGCAACTAATTCGCATAGGTGTGAACCTGGCCTAAAGCTACATGGGGTATAATTTTTGAAGCAAAGCAAACGCAAGGTGTAAACAGGACTGTAAGCTAACCATTTTATTTAGTGACAGGTGCTTTGACTGGAATTCAGAGAGCTTTAAAAAATTATGTCCAAAGCCATGTTTTATAACTAGTGTAAACGAGCCCTTAGGCTCCATGCACATTGGGCTTAAAAATGCCAGGTCCCTTGGCAGAAAAAAAACGCTCATATAGACAAGTTTAGAAGAGTGGAGATTTCTGGCATGAAAAGAAAAATCTAAAAAATCAGAAATGCAAACCAGAAGGGTTTTTTCCTGCCTCTTGGGCTCCATGCACACTGGCTTAAAAACCATTGCTTCTACATGAGTTTTGTGTTCTGCCTGTAGAAGCAGATGGTATCCTATGTGTACATGTACATTAGGACGATTAGAGGCATATTTTAAGTTTAACATTTAGAGGCAGAAAAAAAAACCTTTTGTGTTTCTGATTGGAGCTTCGAGACAGAAAAACATAAAACTCTCCTAAATTTTCTAAACTTTGCTTTGTACAAAAAATGCTCTTGAGTGTTTTTTACTCCTGATAGAACAGACCTTTTTTTTTTTTTTTTTTTTTAAGCCCAGTGTGCATGGAGCCTAAATGTGTGGTTTAAATTTTGGCTGTATTCGTCCTAATGTGCATGGACACATAGGATAACATTGAGCTGCTTCTACAGGCAAAACTCATGTAGAAGCAGCAATTTTGAAGTCGGTGTGCATGGAGCCTTCATGTATACAAGGGTTTAGGCTTCATGTACATGGGACATGAAAAGACAAGAGTGTAACCCTGCGCTTACCCTACGGGAAAGCAGCTCACACAACAAATAAGGATTTTGTCAAGATTTCAATGCATATACAAGTGTAGCGCTGTAGGTATAAAAAAACGTATAAAGATCTAAAAAATAAAGAATGAAGAAAACGTCTATATCAAACAGCAAGAATTGCAAAATATGACAGCTTAACAAATAAACAAATAAAGTCTCTGATGTTCTTCAGATGTTTTAAGAGCTGAAAAGGACTGATGTTTAGTCCTAAAGTGTGTATAGTTCCTTATTCACCACGTGGATAACACATGCAAAAGTGTGATGGACCCTCCACATAGAGACAAAGTGAAGGCTTACCAGAAGGATTGAACTCATAAGAACGTACGTTCAATGAGTCAATCAAGCTTGTAACTCCAACAGGCAATCAAAAGGAGGAACCTCACGACTGGATGGCAGCAAAACTTCAGAACATATCCAAACTTCTGACAGAACTTTAAAATGAATGGCAAACCTTCCCACGGATCATCTCAGATGGATAGTCCATATAAGAATAAAGAAGGGGGGCCACATAGCATAATACTCCATGGAGTATTATGCTATGTGGCCCCCCTTCTTTATTCTTATAAGCTGTTGGGGTTACAAGCTTGATTGACTCATTGAACGTACGTTCTTATGAGTTCAATCCTTCTGGTAAGCCTTCACTTTGTCTCTATGTGGAGGGTCCATCACACTTTTGCATGTGTTATCCACGTGGTGAATAAGGAACTATACACACTTTAGGACTAAACATCAGTCCTTTTCAGCTCTTAAAACATCTGAAGAACATCAGAGACTTTATTTGTTTGTTTATTTGTTAAGCTGTCATATTTTGCAATTCTTGCTGTTTGATATAGACGTTTTCTTCATTCTTTATTTTTTAGATCTTTATAAGTTTTTTTTTATACCTACAGCGCTACACTTGTATATGCATGTACATGGGACACGACGGGCCGTTTAGCCGCGTTTACATGCCGTGTTTAGTTGCGTTTGCGTTTACAAACTGTTACAGGCATTTGGCGTTTTCAAATGCCTCTTAACATCCGTCTGAACCCATTTTGCGTTTCAAAAAAAGCTTTCTCAACTCAACTGCCTAGAAATGACTATAAGGACCCTGTGTACATGTACTGATAAGATAACATAGAGGAGAGTTTAGGGACAGCTGAAAAAACTGGCCAACTGCTCCTAAACGTCCATTTACCAGCAGCAGTGTACATGAGGCCTTAGTGACTCGTGGGTCAGCTACTTGATCTTTGGTGATAATGTCCAGTTATCGAGCTGGAGGCATGGAGGTGACAAAAAAAAAGCTCAATTTCCACACCAGGAAAAGGATTTGTTGCCTGGCTGTGCAAGGATGTAGATTTGTATAAAAGAAATACTAATCCTTTTAGCTACTGAAGCACTAAACCTGTACAGTACATGTATATCTATTATTTATTTATCAGTTTGTTTAAAGATCCACTTTAAAGCTCGGCTCCATGCTTAATCAATTGTTTAATAAATTGTTACATATGTGAACGGTTTTAACTGGTAAACCAATTGTAAATCTGTCCAGATACCCTTGTGATTTACATGCAACTCCCACATTGTTTATCATATTCTTTTTCCTGTTGCCATTTTACATTTTTTGTTATGTGCCCACTCTGTATATGAACCAGACGTTTTTTACACCGCTGATGGTTTATTGTGAGCTTTACCACCATTATAGGCTTTTTTTTATTTTTTAAGGCAAGTCCCTTTTTTTTTTTTTTTATTTATTTTTTTGTTTGTAATTCCTTTATTTTGTAGTCCTGTTTAAAATAAAAAAAAAAGTTCTCAGCTAGGCTGAATGGTGTTTTTTTTAACTTGGAGTTCCTCCTAAATTTAACAAAATGCAAAGTAACAGAATATTTCCTCAGTGGGCATTAGCTTGACCCCAGATCATAGGATGTGACTTGAGATATCCATTGAAACCTTACCAAGCCTTCATTCCTTTATGTGGATTGGTCCACTTCAGTGTGACTATTGCTGTACGCTTCTGATGTTTTGACCCACAAGGAGTTTCATTTGATTTAGTTTAGATATTACACTATTTAATGTTAAAGGGATAAAGGGTTAAGGAATGTAAACCTGCAGCTGATTCAATAGAATGTCAGGGAGTGACTCAGCATGCACTGTCTTTTTTTAGATTTGCAGGAGGAAGTCATAAACTGTTTACACTCTGTGTATCGGATATACTATAATGTCATCTGATTTACTGTTAAGCATCAGGCTTCTGTCTCACACCAGAACATGTCTGTTTTACTATCATTAGGGCTGTGTTGCAGTTGAGACATTGGTAGATTCTAGTAAGGTCGGATAGAAAAGTTGAAGGCATTGTTATCTGCTTCCCTTGTTTTCTAGGTACAGACATAGGATGGACCTGTTGGTGTGGTTACATTTTGAAAATCACAAGTTTGCCCAGGCATTCTTTGGTACATTGTGATGTGTTTTGGTGCACTCTTGATGTTCACCATGTGTACATATAAACACATATGTAAAATGCAGGCATTTTTTACATAAGGTAATAATGATTTCATATAAAGTTCTTATTAAAGTGTTACTAAACCCACAACAGTAAAATCAGTCTGTATATGCAGTAAAGCAGGCTTGTTATACTACTGTGGAACCTAAGGGGTCAATCCTCTGCATTGTGTATGAAGGCTAATTGAGCCTGTCTCTCTGATCATCCTCTTCTTCCACTGTCTCCAAAAAATAACCTGATCTGTACAGAGCCAGAGGGACAGGCTGCACATGCCTAGTTTTGCTATTATTGCTAGAGAGTTTGTTTTTTGTTTTTTCTTGGGAGAATGCATGTGATCAAACAGGACCAATCAGCATTGTCCAGACAGAAGCTAAGTGGAGATTGAAAACTCCTCTTACAAGCTTTACTAGGAACTGATAGAAGTCACAAGGCTGATGAGAAAAGGTATTTATCAGTTTATATTTACTAAAATAATTGCATTTCCATGTTCTGTGTACTGAGAGACCAGTTATAGTGAATGCAGGGTCCTGGGTTTAGTAACACTTTAATCTTTAAGAATTAAATGCAAGCCATGCTTCTAGCTTCATGTTGCATTTTGTGTTGTGTCTTATTTATAATCCTTGCTACCCGCAAGTTTGATATTCAAGTAAAACTGAAAAAAATTCTTTGTGGCTAAGATTGTTCAGCTTGGTTTACTAAGCTACCGTGTTTCCCCGATAGTAAGACACCCCCCGATTGTAAGACGTATCGGGAGTTTCAGAGGGGTCAGCTAATATAAGCCGTACCCCGAAAGTAAGACATATGTCTTACTTTCGGTGAAACACGGGGGGATTTGCCTCCAGTGACGTGCGGTACAGAGTGGGGCTGGGGGTGCGGGCCGCTGGGGGTGCGGGTCTCTGTCCCCCTCCGTTCTCCCCCTCCGTTCCGCTTTCCTCCTCTGTGCCTCCCCGCTGTCCCCTCCGTTCCCCCCTCCTTCTCTGTCCCTCTCCGTTCTCCCCCTCTGTTCCGCTTTTCTCCTCTGTGCCTCCCCGCTGTCCCCTCCGTTCCCCCCTCCTTCTCTGTCCCTCTCCGTTCTCCCCCTCCGTTCCGCTTTTCTCCTCTGTGCCTCCCCGCTGTCCTCTCCGTTCCCCCCTCCTTCTCTGTCCCTCTCCGTTCTCCCCCTCCGTTCCGCTTTCCTCCTCTGTGCCTCCCCGCTGTCCCCTCCGTTCCCCCCTCCTTCTCTGTCCCCCTCCGTTCTCCCCCTCCGTTCCTCCGTCCTCCTTCCTTTGTGAATAGACAGAGTCAGCTGACTCTGTCCATTCACATAACTGAAACATTGTAATCTCCTGTGATTACAATGTGTCAGTTTATGAATGGAGAGAAGCCGCTGTCATCTCTCCTTTCATTCTCAGTGCAGCTGACGCTGCAGAGAAAGGGACTGGGGAATCTCTATCCTCTGTCTCTTTCTCTGTCTCAAGGGGGAGATATCAGAGGTCTGTTAAGACCCCTGATATCTCACCAAAGCCCCCCAACAGGGCTGATTAAAAAAAAAAACAAAAAAAACACATATTGCAATAAAGAATAAAAAATATTTTTTTTCCCAATATAAGACATACCCCGAAAGTAAGACATAGTGGGGCTTTTAGGGATAAAAAGAAAGTAAGACACTGTCTTACTTTCGGGGAAACACGGTAGTACATGTGTTTTATTTGCTGTAATGGTCACTTGCAGGTATGATCACCTGATTTGTCCACCTTTTTACAACGGTCCTTGCCCTGTGGCATCAGCTACACGTGCTGACTGTCTAGCTTTCCTTTCCTCTCCAATTGCTTGGTGAGCACCAGAGAGACCGATACCTTTATGAATGAAAGCACTCTGTAACAGGTATAATAATCCTATAAGGAAGATAACAAGTAGAGGCTATTATAATTGTAAACCTTGTATCAGAGGCATCAGTAGGTCTAGAGATAACCAGCCAAGTTTTATGCAAATTTAAGACACTTTATGTAATTGGTAAAGCTTGACCTGCCTACTCTGAAATCTCTAGACTAGAGCAACCCAATTGCTAAAGCACTTTTTCATCGTGCTCAGATTTCATTGCCTAGGTTTGTGACAGGTTTGCTTTAAGTGTGCTGAAAATTATGTAAAGGTTTTTAGTTGCGTAAAGAGGATTTGTACAAAAATTGCCTTGTGATCATGTCGCAAAATTCAGCGCTGTCCTGTACCTTGTGCACTTTTCCTGTGTTATCTCAAGGCGAGTAATTGGCCCTCCTAGTTCATATCTTGAGATTAAAGCCTTTATGTTACAGAGTGGGCAGAGTGAATGGGTGTCAGTAGTTTAGCAAAAGCAAACTTGGCAGAACTGATACCATTTAGTCTTCAAAATACTGGGGTTGATTTACTAAAACCTGGAGAGGGCAAAATCTGATGCAGCTCTGCATAGAAGCCAATCAAGGTTTTTTTTTTTTTTTTTTTTTTTTTTTTTTTTTTTTTTTTTTTCTTTTGTCTGTGTCATCAACTCACAACAGGACTTAAAGTGATTGTCCTGTTGTGAGTTGACAACACAGACAAAAAAACCTTGATTGGCTTCTATGGGGGCACCCGAGCCGAGTCACAGCTCTGTGTGTCCATTCAAACACGGAGCTGTGGCCCAGCCCCGCCCCCTCTCTCCTGATTGGCTAACTGACTTTGACAGCAGCAGGAGCCAATCAGGAGGGAGAGTCTCGGACAGCCAAGACACTCTTAGACATCGCTGGACAGAGATGGGGCTCAGGTAAGTGTTAGGGGGGCTGCTGCACACAGAAGGCATAAAATGCATTAAGATAAAAACCTTATGAATTTACAACCACTTTAAGAGCTAAGTGCATGTCTGGCACATCAACAGGTATGTTTCTGTACTTGCAGGGTCTTTTAAGGGATAAATCATTGGGAAATGTCAGTATATAACTACTAAAGAAATAAGTGAGGTATGAGCCATACTGACCAGTCACAGTCCTGTCGTAGAAAACTGGTGAAATTTGCTTTTTATGGTTACAGTATAGACACGTGGTACACTAAATCAATGGATAAATCTGTTTTAAAGTGGTTGTAAACCCCACAATAAAAAAAAAAATACCTGCAAGACAAAGGCATAATGAGCATAGCATACTAGCTCATTATGAAATACTTACTTTAGATTGAAGGCACCGTAGTGGTTTCCCGTATAATGCTCTGGCCAGTGACATCACTCCCGGAGTTACTTCCAGGTATCGCGGGCTCTGGCGCTGTAATTGGCCAGAGCCGCGATGATGTCACTGCCACGCATTCGCGCGGGAGCCACCGGTAACAGCACACTAGCTGTAGCAATGGCACGAACGTGCCATTGCTTCAGTGCGCATGTGTCGATGACGTCTCCTAAATCGTGCAGGTTTAGGAGATATGCAGGGTAGCTACAGGTAAGCCTTGTTATAGGCTTACTTGTAGCAACAAAGTGGTCTGTAAGGGTTTACAACCACTTTTAAGAGTTAGGCCCCTTTCACACGGGCTGTCCGATCAGGTCCGCCTGTCAGTTCTTCAGGTGGACCTGATTGGACCCTGCATTGTCCTCAAAGGAGTGTCGGAATACCCACAGCCATCTGATCCAATCCTGTCTGCCAAAAGAACTGACGGATGGTGGTCCTATTTTCCATCAGTCCGGTGGATCGGATGGAAACAAACTGGCAGTCCATTTCCATCTGATTGCCCCATACAGGAGAGCGGGACTGCTATGCAGAGCGGACACTGACCTGTCATCTGCCTGCTCAATGGGGATCGGCAGAGAGATCCCCCCCAATGAGATAGCAGATTCTGCTTAGTAGAGGCACCCATGTGAAAGGGGCCTTATACAGTTAGTGTTCACAAACCAACTAAATATGCATGTGTGCTGTGTATATAATGTGGATAATTCTGTATACTTTTGTACAAAATACCTGTTCTTTTCTGTGTTTACAGAGCTTCCAAGATCTTCATTTTTTTTTTCTGCGGCACGATTGCCATCTTGGACTAAAGAGAAATGAGTGCTGCATGAGAGAGGGGGGAAAAAAGTTGAATTTCATGGTCTATTGGAAAGAAAGCTGGAGGGTACTCTGATGTTCCTCTTAGTTTGCTCGGCAGAGCCTCACTTATACAGTTCAGGCAAAAAGCAGCACAGCTAAAACTGAACTGGTGTATCTAGGTCAATGGTCTTAATCCTTGCTTTTTATTAAAGGATGGATGGTCTGCAAAATATTCTCTTATGCATTATGCCTAGCAATGTAAATGACACTGGAACGGCACAGGCTTGTGGGGTTTTAGCCCTGTGTATGGAAAAAATTGTGAACCTGCATTAACCCCTCAGCTGCTAGAGGGCAAGGAGCTCTGTTGGTTAATAAACTACAGTCGTGTGATAAGCGACTGGTGAAGCATAAGTAACAGTTTCAGTAGCTGAAAGGCTACACTGATACTCTGACAGCTTTGTGGCTGTGTGCAGCATTAGATCCTCAGCTTGAGATCTACTGAAGCAGCCAAATTTGTGATATTTAGCCCTAGCCTGCATTAAAAATGTTTACCATAAGCTCATAAAGGTTGCTGTGTGCTGGTTTAAAAAACAAAAACAAAGCTGGTATTAGGACCTGCAATACTGATGCTAAATATTAGTTGGCTGGGCAGAATTTTATATTGGCATATTGTCTATGTGCCTGGCGGTACCCGATTGCTGCATTCTCTAGGATTACATGGCAATATTTATTCTCTTGGGAGACTCTGGTGTCATTGGCCCGGGATGATGAGTGCTGGATGCAGTAGGTGACCAGACAAGTATTGACACCCAGGTCCACCTTGGAGAACCTTTTATGCTGGTTGCTCTAATGCACTCTGCCAGGTAGTTCTAAGTGTGGGTGCGTATGTGCAGAACCACTGAGTTGTGGCCATTTAGATTTAATATTGTTCTATGACCTCTGTTTTAACACAAAGGTGCAGATGCTAAACCGCTTACAGTGCCTTGAAGTATTCATACCCCTTAAAAAGTTACACATTCTGTCATGTTACAACCAAAAATGTACATATTATTTTATGTGATAGACCAACACAAACTTTCCTCTTCAGAGAAGCCTATCCTGCCTCCATCTAACAACTACACTATTCTCTGCATTAGCTCATCCCCCACAGCTATTACCCTTTTGTATAACTTGACCCTCCCTCCTAGATTGTAAGCTCTAACGAGCAGGGCCCTCTGATTTCTCCTGTATTGAATTGTATTGTACTTGTACTGTCCTCCCTAATGTTGTAAAGCGCTGCGTAAACTGTTGGCGCTATATAAATCCTGTATAATAATAATAACAAAGTGGCACATAATTGTGAAGTGGATGGAAAATGATAAATGGTTTTCAAAATTTTCTACAAATATGTAAAAAGTATGGGGTGCATTTGTATTCAGCCCCCCAGAGTCAATACTTTGTAGAACCACCTTCCGCTGCAATTACAGCTGCAAGTCTTTTTGGGGATGTCTCTACCAGCTTTGCATGTCTAGGGGGTTACATTTTTGCCCATTTTTCTTTGCAAAATAGCCCAAGCTCTGTCAGATTGGATGGAGAGTGTCTGTGAACAGAAATTTTCAAGTCTTGCCACAGATTCTCAATTGGATTTAGGTCTGGACTTTGACTGGGCCATTCTAACACACAATTATGCTTTGATCTAAACCATTCTATTGTAGCTCTGGCTGTATGTTTAGGGTCTTTTGTCCTGTTGGAAGGTGAACTTCTGCCCCAGTCTCAAGTCTTTGTCAGACTATAACAGGTTTTCTTCAGGATTGCCTGTATTTGGCTCCATCCATCTTCCCATCAACTCTGACCAGCTTCCCTGTCCCTGCTGAAAAAAAGCATCCCCACAAGATGATGCTGCCACCACCATGTTTCATGGTGGGGACAAAATCAGGGTGATGTGCAGTGTTCGTTTTCTGCCACACATAGTTCAATTTTGGTCTCCTCTGACCAGAGAACCTTCTTCCACATGTTTGCTGTGTCCCCCACATGGCTTCTCGCAAACTGCAAATGGGAATTCTTATGGCTTTTTTTCAACAATGGCTTTCTTCTTGCCACTCTTCCATAAAGGCCAGATTTGTGGAGTGCACAACTAATATTTGTCCTGTGGACAGAATCTCCCACCTAAGCTGTGGATCTCTGCAGCTCCTCCAGAGTTACCATGGACCTCCTTGGCTGCTTCTCTGATTAATGCTCTCCTTGCCTGGCCTGTCAGTTTAGGTGGATGGCCATGTCATGGTAGGTTTGCAGTTGCGCCATACTCTTTCCATTTTCAGATGATGTATTGAACAGTGCTCCGTGAGTTGTTCAAAGCTTGGGATATTTTGTTAGAACGTAACCCTGCTTTAAACTTCTCCACAGCTTTATCCCTGACCTGTCTGGTGTGTTCCTTGGCCTTCATGATGCTGTTTGTTCACTAAGGTTCTCTAACAAACCTCTGAGGGCTTCACAGAGCAGCTGTATTTATACAGAGATTAAATTGCACACAGGTGGACTCAATTTGCTAATTTTAGGTGACTTCTGAAAGCAATTGGTTCCACTAGATTTTAATTAGGGGTATCAGAGTAAAGGGGGCTTAATACAAATGCATGGCACACTTTTCACATATTTCTAAAAAGATTGAAAACCATTAGTAATTTTCCTTCCGCAACATATTGTGTTGGTCTGTCACATAAAATCACAACCAAAAACATAAAATGTATTTTATTGGAACATGATAAAATGTGGAAAATTTCAAGGGGTATGAATACTTTTCAAGGCACTGTAGATGGAGTAATCTGCACTGCTGGCTGATGTATTCAGACAGCCACAGCACCATGGATGTCAGAATACCTGAACGATGGCTGTTAAATTGTTGGATGCAGTCACTGTTGAACTGGCTGTTGCTCGAATTGTCCTTTCACACATGGACTGCCCATTTGTTGTTCGATTCCCCCTTTTTAAAAAAAAAAAAAAAAAGCTTTCATTTGTTCAAAGAAACGGATGTTGACGGAAGCAGATGAAAACTGATGTAAATAGATGATGTATGAAAGGGGCCTAACGGGAATTGGCTGACATTGTTAAGCTGTGTATAGCCAGCTTTAGAATTGGTTGCTGGGTATTGGGATGGGGGGTGTTTGGCTTATCTGTTTCTTTATTCAGATGTGACTGAAAAAAACATTCTTAGAATGTAGAACCTTAAGATGGCCATACATGGATCGAATTTTTGCAGAATTAGATGTATTTGTTAGATGTAGGAACAAATGAAACCTTTCCGTGAAGTATGTGGCTTGGTAGATTGACATAGACATGTAATAGATTTGGCTAATGGGAAGGTTTAAAAATGTCACTGCTTTGTAGATGGGAGGTTTATAGAGAAATCACCTCTGTACTTGTCCCTGCTGCTGATCCCTGTAATGATATAGTGATTAGCTACAAAGAGAAAAGGTAAACAAATTTGTCACTGGCTGTCATTTTCTTGTCCATTTTAATAGGACCTTATTGTTGGCGTGGCATGATTGATACCTGTTATTTGGGCATTCTACATGGCACCACAGCAAAAAAAAAATGGTTTATAAAAAATCTCTCATTGTAAATTTTTTAAAATATATTCATTGTTTGGGATAGATGTGCATTTTACATGGATGCTGGTGCTTTACTGTAGCCAATTGTCTTGCTCATCCCTGAAGTCTGTGTGATTACAAGTATATTTTTGGTATCTTCTTGCTGTGACTCATTAGTACAGGTTTGTTGTGGTTGGTCTCTTTAATTTGGCCTGCTGTGAGACACTGCACACTTTTTACCATCAGTGCTGGTTTACTCTGTACTCAAGGGCAGCTATCTCCTCCCATCCAACACAAGCAGATCATAACCCTTTGCATCTGACATGCTGCTCCTTACTTAATTTCCTTTGAGACTTTTGACAGGCTGTTCTTGACAGCCAGAAACCATTTGTAGCTCTGTATTTCCTACTTTACTCTTCACCCTCCTTTTTTCTTTTCTTCAACAATTTCAAGATCTAAGAATAAGTCGTACACTTGTGGGACAAGTGTGTGCGTCTATGCTTATTTGATCATTCTATTTCTTTATGTCAGATAACTGTTACACTCTGCTGTCTTAAATATTCTGGCCCTTGCACACGAGCAAATGGATACATCTTTGCAGATTCATATTAAAAGCCCTGTGTGGCTTGATGCTGCATATATACCATTCTATACACCCTGTGACCGCACACAGTATGAATTGGCACAGTAATGCATGTCTGTATGGACCCGCAATAAGCCCCCGGTCACACCGGTTCGACTTCAGGTACGACATGCGATTTAAAAATCGTACCTGAAGTAGCATTTAATGTGTTTCTATGGCAGTGTCTTAATAGTTACGATTTCAAATTGTATGATTTGAGAAGTAGTTCATGCATTACTTTTTCAGGACTTCAGCGCAAATTCACTGCCATAGACTATAATGTAAATCGTGCTGTAAATCGTACTTGTGTCTATATCGGCACTACTTGTGCCTGAAAAAAATTATTATTAACATGTACAATATTATATAGGATTTATATAGCTCCAACAGTTTGCGCAGCCCTTTACAGCATGAGGGCAGACAGTATGGTTACAATACAATTCAATACAGGAGGAATCAGAGGGCTCTGCTCCTTAGAGCTTACAATCTAGGAGTGAGAGTCAAGTGATATTAAAGGTAATGACAGTGGTGGATAATCTGATGGAGAAAGTAAAAGTACAGTTGTTGGGTGTGGGGAATATTAACCCTTTGCTAGTTAAACTTTTTTGTTTAAAACATGAATCAAAATCAGATGCCTGCACAGCCTGACCATCACTGGTCCTCTCTGTAACATAGCCCATCAAATCCTTACTACTTCAGCTCCATTTCTGTGAGAGTTGTATTAAAGCCCTTGTTCACACTGAACATGGCTTTGAAATCTTGATGAAGTCTCACGATTTCAAACCTACATTTCTGTCCAACTTGAAAGACATCTGTGTGGGTTCATGCACAGATGTCTATTGAAATCGCCGATGTCACCAAAGTAGTGCAGGAACTACTTTTGGAAATCTGTGCGGCACCGCAAAGTCGGCATCGCCCCGATTGGGACAGTGGCATGTGAAATCGTGCCTATGTGAACGGGGCTAAATTGTGGTTGAAGTCGGGCTTGAAATCGCACCACTTTAAATCTTACCGTGTGAACGCAGGCTGTTAGAGGACAGCAGTAGAGTGTTAAATGCATCTGCAAAGTTGGTCCTTGAGCAAGGTTGTCCAATATCAAATATATGTACCTGTGAATGTACACTATACATTTATGGGTGTCATTATGTCTAATTTATTTCTAGTCAAGGTATGTGTGTGTAATTAAAAAAATAAATAAATAAAAAATTATTATTTTAGAGCTGCACAATTAATCGTTACAAATTTGCGATCTCGATTCAACCCCTTTCATGATCTCAATACAGCATTTCCACAATTCATGTAACAAGTGCAGAGATAAAAAGAAACATTGCATCTTTCTGTTCTTTACAATATCAAAAGGATGAACTTTGGTCTGCAAATGAGGTCAGTTTAACCACTTAAAGACCAGGCCTTTTTCTGACACTTGTTGCCTACAAGTTAAAATCATTATTTTTTTGCTAGAAAATTACTTGGAACCCCCAAACATTATACATATTTTTTTAGCAGAGACCCTAGAGAATAAAATGGTGGTTGTTGCAATATTTTATGTTGCACTCTATTTGCACAGTAAACAGTAAATTTGACCTAATTTTACTTTTTTTTTTTGCATAATGTGAAAAATGTTCTGCTAAGAATCGGACACACACACATTTTTTTTCTTAGGAGTCTGCAGAGCGTTGCACCAGTGATCAGCAGATTGTGTGTGTGTGTGTAATGCCAGGCTCCTGCAGACTGTTACTGAAGAGAAGGAAGAACAAATAATTACAAGGACGCTGTCCAGAACCCTCATAGTTCATTGAGAACTACAAGCCATTTACCGCAGTGGCAGACTGGACCTGTAGTTTATTCATTCAGACAGCTGTGAATGAATGACGTGGTACAGTCATGCTGTTTTTAAATTGTGACAGCGCGTGCGGGTAGAGGATCCCCCACCTGCTGTCACAATTGGGGATGTGGGAATGGGGTGCGTGGCTGCCTCAATAGTATAGTTTACATGTTACACCCTGAATATGAATGTTGGTAAAGGTGAACTTACCCTTTTAAAATCTGATTGTGTGCCCTCTTAGGAATTAAAAATATAATCTGCAATATCCCGTTCACAAAGGTGACCCATAGAAAGCTGCCTCATCTATTTAACCCTGTGTGTTTTATTTATTTTATGTTATTTTTTTAAAGCCTAGAACAGTAGGCAGAACATTTTCCCAGCCAACCACAGGTTAATTAGCAGCCACATGAAACTGAGCTTTTTAGAAGCATTCAGAATGTTCTACAGTCAAAATGTAATTTGTTAAACAGTAACACTTTAACACTTTTGTAACCCGCTGGGCAGGAATAAAACCTGATAATCTGTGAATTGAATTCTCCCATTTTAGAACATATAAAAATTATCAGTGTGTTAGCACAATGTCTGTGGCAAAAAAAGAAATTGGCACCCATTAGTAGCAAGATTTGTTTTGCTATCGTTTTTAATGGCTTGTGGTGTGGAAGGATAGAGCCCTGTGCTGAGAGTCGCCCCGTTCTAGGAAGGTTAGATGCACTGGACCAAGCTTCCATCTGTCTCTGTCACTCTGCAATGGGGGAGAAAGACCCAAGGGGTCCTCTCTTCTGCTTTGATTTGAAAGAAGATGGCCATCTGTCTCTGTCGCCCTGCAGTGGGAAGGTCCACATTTATATGCCTTCTCTTTGCTCATTCAATTTGAAGTCCAGACAGGCACAATGGTTACACAAGTAGGTTTTTTACATTTTACAAAGACAACAGTATGTGGCACAGGTGTGATGTGACATTAGTTTTTATTAATAATTGAAACAAAAGAGAACCAAGTCTGGAGGAAAGAAAGTGTGGTAGTATGTATTGAAGTTATAATCTTCTTAACACCCCCCAGTATCAGTCCCGGTGCACTGGGTGGCAAAAGTATTGTGCCCATGCCCACCAGTAAAGGCTAAGACTTCCATGTAGAATCCCTGCTACGGGCCTGCAGGGTGAATTATCGCCTCCTGAAGAACGCATTTTTTCATAAATAGCCTCTCAATGCTTCTGAAAGCCTGGGATTAACCCTGCTTGTTTAAATTGTTACTAAACCCAGTAATATGAAAATAGTTAATCTGCGCCCCCCCCCCCTCACAGCTTAGAAATCTTCTTTTTACATTCAAATATTGCCACTATATACCCTTTATTTTGGCTGATCTATATACCACGGTCAGTAATACACTGCAGAGTTTCTCCAGTGCTGAGAGTTCAGGTGGGTGGAGATTCCCCTGCAGCCTGTAAACACGCCCACATGTGTGATGTCAATATCATGTGACCCGGCTAGCTCTGAGAACAAGTAAATGTTCTCTCCAGCATAAGACACAACTGAGCATGTGCAGGTTGGCTACCTTGCTTGTGTGTTAGCTGGTCTTCCCAACATAGACAGTGCAGGAGGAAAGGATCTGTGCATACAGGATAAAACAGCCTTTTTATACAATGCAGAGGATTAACCCCTTAAAGCGGAGTTCCCACTAAAAAAAAAAACAAAGAAAAGTCAGAAGCTACAAATACTGCAGCTGATGACTTAATAATTGGACACTTACCTGTCCCAGGGTCCAGCGATGCGGTGGATCGAAGCCCCGCTCGTCCCCCCCTCCGCTCGGCGGCACCGGCATTTTAACTGTGGGCGCCCGGCTGTGGCTTCGCAGCTGGGCACCCACTGCGCACACGCTGAGCGCTGTGACTGGCTGTGCAATCATCTGGGACCTGTCGCGTGTCACAGATGATTGCCTAGAGGGAGGGGGGGGAGCTGATCTCCCTTCCTGCGCTGAGGGAAGTGACGTCAGGAGCCCAGGCGCTGAAGGAGGCAGATTACTAGGGACCCCCTAGCAACAGGCATTAAAGAGGTGAGTAAAAAAAAAATGTCTCCAAATGTTTTTTTCTTTTTTTTTTTTTTTTGGGGGGGTGGAACTTCACTTTAAGTTCCACAGTGAGTATAACAAGCATGCTATACTGCATATACAGACAGATTTTACTGTTGTGGGTTTAGTAACACTTTAATGTGTGGTCTATCACTGTAATTGTGAGAAAACATTGCCAGTTGTAGGCCAGCACGTGGATTCCTCTTGTGTTATTGACCCAGTACCTCGGCTAAGCTAAATAGCTAGTGGTATGTTTGCAGTCTTTTCCGGCAGTCACGTGTGCTTGGAGGCTTCTTGATTTTCCTGTGTGTTTGCTGTAAGCAGGAGAAAGCCTGGTAGGAAGTGTGTGACACCATAAAGGAAACCCCACTTCAGTCTGCTTCCTAGCACTTCTTGCCTACACCATAGTGAATGCAGCTTTTCAGTGTTTTTCTAAGATGAATTCAATTTCCCTCCTGGGCCCTCCTTCCTGATGGGTTTTTAACTCTTACAGACACACTTTGTTAAATCTACAGTATAAAGGGATGTGGAATATGCTGGTTTTTTTATGAATGAAAATTATACTTCTTCTTTTTTTTTTTTTTTTTCCTCCTTCTCTTCTGTTCATTGTTTTTTGTGTTTCCTGAGCAGTGAGTGACGGCTCATTTGTGTATGGTTCCTAAAATGACAGGCTTGACTGACAAAATATTTCTAGATGTTTAATGTTTTAAGAGATAATCTATCCAAATTCTCAAACCTAATCTGTACATTTTTCTTTTCTCTTCTTCTTCTTTTTTTTTTTTTTTTTTTTTTTTATAATTTTTTTTTTTTTTGCCCTTTACCCAAGTGCTGTATGGAAATATTGAGAAATGGATTTCTGCTGTTCAGAGAAAATATTTATTTTAAAGATGTGAAGAATTTTTCCATCGTAGTAACAACATGTAAGTAGGAGATTCTAGGATCTCTGCATTTTCCATAAACATTTCCAAAGTCTCTTTTACTCTAAAACCTCACAAGTGCAGAGAGATGGATGTAGCATGTTGTACAGTATATGCTAAGGCATTTAAAGGTGTTCGAAAGGCTAAAAAACCCAAAAGCAAACCTTTTATTATATTGCAGCTTACGCTAATATGTGATGGCTGCATTTGTTTTTCTTTTAGGCTTTCTTTCCTTTATTTTCATCTGGTGATTCTGCTAGTAAGTCCGTGGGTTTATTTTTTATTTTTTCCCTTTCGTTCAATAATTCTTAAGTCTTTTGTTTTTCAACAGAACAAGCTGCAGCAGGTAGATAGTTTGGGTGGTGCTCCCCTATTTATTTATTATTTTTTTCCTCCTTAGCGGTTTCCGCTGCGTCTCCTCCTTGGTGGCCAATATGATTGCTTCTCCTCTTGGCCAATCGGGTCTCAGGACCCCCTTCATGATTGGCCAGGAGGAGAATCTGGGGACAATGGTGACTATTAATTCGCTATTGTCACACAACTAGGTGGGCGCAGTGCTCTGTGTCCTGACCCCAACTTTTTTTTTTTTTTTTTTAAGCCAATTGGAGCCTTAGGCAAAATCAATGCGTCCGTCGTGCTTAATGTAGATTAGGGGCCAGGCGCATGGATTGGGGGGCTGCGCCCCTTATGGACAGACTGCCGCTGGTTGAGACAAACAATTTACCACTGACCAGGGTACTTACAATGATTAGCTTTTACACATTTATGTAAAACATTTATTTACAAAGAGAAAAAAAACGGTTTGCTGTAACTGCTTTTAATGTGTAAGCTTGGCTTCAATTTGTTAGTTTATCAAAATCTGCAAATACATCTAACACTTCCCTCCCCCCAGACTGAAAATGCTGCTGTCCAAAGGTGCCCCTGTGCTTCTTTTATTGAGAGTGGGGGCACTCTAATACATTAGGTGTGTTGCTGGCCAGATCACCAGGTGAAAACAGAAGGGCAAAAAGCCTAAAAAAATAAAACTAATGCAGCCACATCTAGTCATTGGTAATATGCAATCTTTTTAATTTTTGGTTTTATGGTTAGCTGCCATAACCCCAGTATTTTTGTGAACGCTGTGCGCTTTTCTTTCAGATAAGAATTGTCTCCGTGGCGGATTCGCAGTGAGATCTTTTATCGGTGGCGGGGGAGGTACCCGGTTGTCTCCGCCACTTATTAGACCCACCAGTAGCGGCGGAGATGATTGTGTCCTTTCCTGTGGATGCCTGGCTGCCGAATGAGGGGAAGATGGTCCCCGCTCAGCTCCATAGCCTGGGAGGGCAGAAGCGATGTCAAACATCACTTCCACCCATAGCTCTTAAAGGAGATTATTTATTTATTTTTATTGCATTTTAGTGTAAATATGAGATCTGAGGTCTTTTTGACCCTCAATCTCATATTTAAGAGGTCCTGTCATGCTTTTTTTTTTCTATTACAAGGGATGTTTGCATTTCGTGTTTTTAAAAAAAAGAAAAAAAAATTAAAGCGCCCCGTCCAGACAAGCTTGCGCACAGAAGCGAACACATACGTGAGTAGCGCCCGCGTATGAAAACTGTTCAGACCACACACGTGAGGTATCGGCGCGATCGTTAGAGCGGAAGCAATAATTCTGGCCCTAGACCTCCTCTGTAACTCAAAACTGGTAACCTGTAGAAATTTTTAAACGTCGCCTATGCAGATTTTTAAGGGTAAAAGTTTGTCGCCATTCCACGAGCAGTGCAATTTTGTAGCGTGACATGTTTGGTATCAATTTACTAGGTGTAACATTATGTTTCACAAATTGGGCTAACTTTACTGTTGTCTTGTTTTTTTTAATTAAAAAAAGTGTATTTTTTTTCCCAAAAAAGTGTGCTTGTAAGTGTGTGTGTGTGTGTGTGTGTGTGTGTGTGTGTGTATGTGATAGATATAGATATATATTTATTTTACAGTGTTACTAAACCCAGGACCCCGAATTCACTATATCTGGTCTCCCACAGTACACAAAACATGGAAATTCAATTATTTTAGTAAATATAAACTGCTAAATACCTTTTTGTCATCAGGAGTATACAGCAGTCTTGTGACTTCTATCAGTGTCTGGTTAAAGCTTGTAGGAGGAGTTTTATTCCCCTTTTTCTGTCCTATGAGGCTGCAGGACCCCCGACCCTCTGGACAATGCTGATTGGCCCTGTGTTGATCACATGCACCCTCCCAAGAAAAAAAAAATCTAGCGATACACACCAAACTGAGCATGTGGAGAGTGCCCCTAAGGCTCTGTTCTATCAGGAGAATTGGGGACAGTGGAAGAGGAGGATCAGAGAAGACAGGATCAAACTACCTTTTTACACAATGCAGAGGATTAACCCGTTAGGTTCCACAGTGAGTATAAGGATTCTTTACTGCTTATACAGACTGATTTTACTGTTTGGGTTTATTAACACTTTAATTACTAAGTGACCGGAACATAAAATCAGTCTCTGCAAGGTTAAACAAGCGAAAGTACTATACTCTCTAACAGTCCGGGTCACTTGCCAGTGCTGATCTTTGGGCATCTCCATAGGCTGGCGTGGTATGACGGAACTCATGCAGAAGTCATTCATCCCAGC
Source organism: Lithobates clamitans (assembly GCA_037952925.1). NCBI lineage: Eukaryota > Metazoa > Chordata > Amphibia > Anura > Ranidae > Lithobates > Lithobates clamitans. The sequence continues at coordinate 1,528,861 of JBBGZY010000852.1, forward strand.
ACACAGGGGCCGTACCTGCAATTGTTAGCTGAGCTGTGCATGTGCATCTCAGTTTACATGCCAGAGAAGACTGCAAGCAGGCAGGAAGGTGTTTTTTTACTACAGGAGAGAAAAATTGCATCTTTCTTCTGCGATAAAAAGCTGTCTGCTCGCAGACTGTTGTAAAATCCCTTCTGTTCCACTTTAATATTCAGTGGAGGAATTTCCCCATAATCCCCACCATTCATAAGGAAGTTCTCCTCAGATAAACTCCTAAAAGGATCTCTCTGCTAATATAATGGCCTATCTGGCAGCATAATGACGCAGTCGGTTATAGAAGGGACTAGAAGACAAATCTCTTCTCAAGGGTAGGATATATAATGTAAAACTTTTTTATCTTTGTAAACCAAGGTCATGGATTAAAGACAAATTACAACATGCGTAGTACGGATAGCACTTTATAAAATGGCAATGTGCAGGGCTTGTGTCCATTTAGAGAGTTATGTCATCCGTGTCATAGTGACAAGCACTGCACTCGGCACCAAGCCCTCTTCTGACACTTGTTAGAAGGCTGAGCTTTGGACTATAGAGAGTAGCATGGTCGCTGGTACTGACTTTGCCTCTCTCTGTTTTCTCAGTTCTGTCCTTCTCTTGCTTGTTCCCTTAGAGAATTGACCAAGCAGATTATAGCAGCAGCGAGTATGCTACTTAGGCAGCTGCCCATGAGGGAGAGGGAATGTTTTGGACGCCAGATCAGATTCTCATTAGGCATTTCCAGTGAGCTGTATAACACACAGTGTGCAAAACCATGGTTAGGGCTCTGGCGGGGGAGAGGAATAAAGAGATCCTAGCAGCTGGAGGAGGCTGAGAGCAAAAGCAGCTTTGCTGTAATTGAAATAAACAAACAAAACACATTTCCAGACATTGGTTATGAGGATATAATAGACGATCTGTGTGTTTGTGCATGTATGCTGATGACGCCTACAAAAACTAAAAATGACTAATAGGTGTAGGGAAAGGAAGTTTGATATTGGTTATCTTCTCTATTTAATTACTGTCAGTGAGAGACCTAATACGGAGATAACAGAGGGCTCTGCAGGAATCCTTATATTGTGACCAGAAATGGGCAAGCTTTGTCACTTAGTAGCTGCTGGTTACATCTGAGGAACCTAGAGCTAAACCATGGCTAGCAGCTGACACATCAGAGGAGGTTGTGCTGAAATTGCTGCAGTGATCTTTCTCTGATGCTTATGAGCTAGTAGGGTTTATTTATGTATTTATTCATTATATTTACATACCTGACATTACAAAACCCTTTTACAGAGTTAATCGATCCATTCACATCAGTTCTTATCCCTCCATGGAGCTTACAATCTAAGGCAGCCTTTCTCAACCTTTTCAACACAGAGGAACCCTTGAAATAACCTTCTGGCATCACCCCTGCTAAAAATGACTAGATCCTACAACTCCTGATTCATTTGTGTGATGGTCAGTGGGAAGAATGCTCCTCACACAAGAATTACACATTACACAAGATTGTCAAGAATTACCCCTGTACAGATAGCTAAAAAGATCATTGGTGTCAGCAGGAACTTCTCTCATCGCCCAAGGAACTCCCAGCAACCTCCTGGAGGAACCCTAGAGTTCCATGGAATCCTGGTGGAGAAACCCTGATCTAAGGACTTTACCAAGTGCATGAAAATGCTAGGGCCCATTTGAAATCCTGTTCATTTACTATGTATGTGTTTGTTTTGTTTTTTTTATTGTGAGAAGAACTGGGTATACCTGAAGGAAATCCATGTAAACAGCGGAAGAACGTACAAACTCCATGCAGATGGTGTCCCTGTTGGGATCTTAACCCAGAACTGCAAGGCAACAGTGCTAACTATACGTGATTAATCAGCAGGACAGCTTATTTTGTAATGGTGGTTTTTTGTGAACATTTGCATACAGATCTGTCTAATGGTCCGCAGAGAATCATGCTTTTCACAAATCCAGGAAAGCACGATTTATTAATTGGTTTATTGTCTCTAGACTGAATAAATCTGCTCGCATGAATGTGACAGTAAGCTCCATAAGCGTTTTTCTGCTCATTCCTTTTACCTGACCACACCCAACATGCAGAATCCCATTCTTTCTAAGGCCTCATGCACATTGGATGGTTTTTTTCTACTTCTAGGGGCATTTTGGCTTTTTTTTCTTTTTTTTTTTTTTTTTTTTATCTTCTGCCTCTAAACCCCCCTGCATGTTAGCCTGTGTGTCCATGGCATTTAGAGGAGTTTAGAGGCAGTGTGTCCAGCAGCAAAGTTTTGGGAGAAAACACTTGATGCCTGTAGCGCTTGAGTTTTAATGCATTTTAATGGCCACAATAAACTCATCAATTTCTTACATTCAGCCTGTGAGCTAAACAAAAGAAGCCTAACTTATTCCTCCATCCACGTTGAACAGTGCAGATAGAAAAACCTCAGACTGCTGGCTAGTGTATTCTGAAAGCTGGTGTTGCCTGCTATTGGAATACCTAAAACCGTGCCTGCATTTGATTGGTTGCAGGCGTTGTTCGACTAACATTTTTCTGCCTGGCTTCTTCATTTTTTGTATCCATAAAGGGAAAAAACAAAAAATGACTACAGTTGCACTAAACCGGTCTTGTTTTTTATTAAAGATCTCTTCTTTTGGCACAATATAATTGTTTTATCTAAAGCTGCATGAGTATTTGTCTTCTCAAATCAGTTTTCTCATCACTATTGCTAACTACTCAACCACCATGTAATGTACAGAAGCTGGCACTGAATGCATGTTTTTTATTGTCCGCCTTTCACTAGACAAGTAAAAGCATTTTACCGATTAGCTCCGCTCGCTCAAAACTGTGTTTAGATGCAAAACACTGGATGGAGTTCAATTTGGGTCAAAATACTCTTTCAAGCAATAACATGTATACAGCATTAAAAGTCTGCCGCAAGGATCTTCCAGCATGCTGCTCTTTAGCTGCTGATTTTTTTAAAAAGTTTTTTGGGGGTGGACTGGAGCTCCTCTTTAAACTGGGAGTAAACTCCCATGTATGATATATATATTTTTTATTTTTTTTACATATAGGTGAGCCTATAAAAAGGGTTACCTATAAGTATTGTAAATATCTCCTAAATGTGCACCGTTTAGGAGATATTTACTTTAGATGCAGCCGGTTACATCACCGACGCATGCGTTTTGAAGGAACGGCATACCCATGCCATTCCTTCAGAGTCATGCCATAAGCAGCAACACCCAAGCACATCGCCAGTCAGATGGCCGAAGCCTGAGAACCCAGAAAAAAAGACCAGGTAAAGATGGAAGCGCCTTCAGCGGTGACGGTGCGCAGCTTGGAGGGCTTTGTTTTCAGGTAAGTCTGTCATAATGTGCTAGTATGCATCGCATATGACTTAAAATGATATTAAAGCCTTGTTTTTAAAAAAAACAAAACAAAAAACAAACACATTATACTTACCTGCTCTGTGCAGTGGTTTTGCACAGAGCAGCCCAGATCCTCCTCTTCTCAGGTCCCATGCCAGAGCTCCTGAACCCCCCTTCCCCCAGTGCCCCCACAGCAAGCAGCTTGCTGTAGGGGCACACAAGCAGGCGCGCTCTCGGATGTGTCCATTCACACACACGGGGCTGCTACTCGGCCCCACTCCCTCATCTCCTTATTGGCTCACTGGCTGTGATTGACAGCAGTGGGAGGCAATGGCTTCCGCTGCTGCCAAAAGCCAATCAGGAGTCTGAGTCCCCAGAGAGACAAGGCTCTCTTGGATATCGCTGGATCGAGAGGGGGCTCATTTGTGTATGGGGGGGGGGGCTGGGGGGGCAGCTGCACACAGGTTTTTTACCTTCATGCATAGAATGCATGACGGAAAGAATCCTTGTGTCTTTACAACCACTTTAAACTGCCCCGGGATATTTATATAAATAAATATTTATATATTTATTTTGGGATGCGGTTTACTACCGCTTTAAGTTTTTTACCAGCTAACTACCAAGTGATCATTTTCAAAATTGGTGCATAGGCACCCTCTCTCTGTTGCATAGGTCCTCAAACTTCTAAGGAGTACAGCAGGGACTTTTGCTTGTCAATGTAATTTTGCCAAGACTGTTCTGGTTCTAACATAAGTTATATCAATCTGTGAAAGATGCATTTATTTTTTAAAAAGAGTTGTAGGTACCAAACAATAAATACCCTTTAGATGCTTTCTTATGTATCCCAGGAGTTCCGATTCCTGGGCTGCTGTAACTTGCCAAATTTGACATTTCCTAATGGTGTCATTGACTGATCATTTTGACTCATCCCTTTTGATGTCTGGAGCCAGCAACAGTTAGGCTACTTTCACACTGGGGCCGTCCCGTGTTAGCGGTAAAGAACCTATTTAGGTGCTTTATCGATGTTTTAGCAGCGCTTTTTGGCTGCTAGCAGGGCACTTTTAACCCCCGCTAACGGCTGAAGAAAGGGTTAAAGCCACCCGTGTTTCAGCACTTCTGAATAGCTTTTCGGGCGATTTGCAAGCGCTGCCAATGCATGCGGTTTAAGAGCGCTGTATACAGTGCTCTCAAATCTCCCCAAAGATGCAGCTTGCAGGGCTTTTTTTCCCATCGGGCAAGCGCATCGCCCCAGTGTGAAAGCACTGGGGTGGCATGGGAAGCGGTTTTCAAGCGCTTTACAGGCACTATTTTTAGCACTAAAACGCCTGAAAAAACGCCTTCAGTGTGAAAGCAGCCTTAAAGTGGTACTAAACACAAAACCAAACATTCAATTATATTTCAGCCCACCAGTTCTTAGATGTAATGGCTGTATTAGTTTTCTTTTTTAGGCTTTGTTTCTTTTGTTTTCGCTAGGTGATCCAGCCAGTAAGTCAGGTTTTTCAAAAGCGCAAGCTCTTTTGCAGCTGTAGCAGAGATGAGAGAAAACTTTTATCACTGGCAGGGGTGCTTAGAATGATCAGATTTTATTTATGTAAAACCTTTATCCCAAAAGGAAAACTAATGCTGTTTTAGCTGGAGTGTATCTTAATCTGCTAGTACATCTACCACTCCCATCCCCCAGATTGACAATGCTGCTGTCCAAATGTCCCCTTTGCTCCGTCATCCAGAGTGGGGGCACTCTAATACAGGAGGTGTTACTGGCCAGATCACCAGGTAAAAACAGAGGGGGGGGGGGGGGGGGGAGAAGACTAAGGCTGGGTTCACACATTTGCAAATTTTGATACGGGTTTCCCAGCATCCAATTCACATGTCCTTAGATGCAGACAAGCAAAGAAAGTGTTTCCACCGCTCAGGCTGACACTGACCCAGGTGTAAGTAGAAGTTTCAGAGCAGAAGAGCTCCAGGTGCTGGCTGAATGCTAGGCAAAGCAGGCTTGAATGGAGGAGAAGATTTGGATGCCGCACACTGGATGTAGTCAAAAAACTTCACTTTATTGAAAAAATGGGATCATCAAAACAACAAGACTGTCATGCAGAAAGTACAGGTAAGCTGACGTGTTTCGCACTCAGGAGTGCTTACTCATAGCTATGAGTAAGCACTCAGTCCTGAGTGCGAAACGCGTCAGCTTACCTGTACTTTCTGCATGACTACATCCAGTGTGCGGCATCCAAATCTTCTCCTCCATTCAATCCAATTCACATGACAGGAGACTGACTTGCTCCTAATGGAGCCGGTTCACACAGCTCTGGGGCAGCCATGGTCCGCACTTAAATGGGGTCCTGTACATCTTTGGTTTCGATTCAGTTGCCAATTCCTGCAAAAATCCGCACCTTAAACGGTGAACAGGGGCGCACTGGACCCTATTCTGGCTGCGGGAGCTTAAACAAGAAAAACTAATGCAGCCACCACATCCAATGATTTGTAAGCTGCAACACATTACATTTCTGCTTCTGGGTTTAATATCACTTTAAAGTGGATGTAAACCCAATGTCATCCTTTCTAAACTACTGCCATAGGGGTTATCTATAAGGATATACATGCCTCCTACATGTATCTTTACCTGTCAAATGTCTCCCCTCTGTCTGTTATTAGACCCAAAAAACTGCAGATTCTGTGGGTGTGTCTGTTGTCTGGAGCTCGGTGGGTGGAGTCGTGATGTCAGTAGACTCCCCGCCCACCTCTACACTCCCCTTGTCAATATGCATTTTCTCCTGTGTATTTCTAACTGAGCTTCTGCTATGATCTCTAACATCCAGTGAAAAGACAGGAAAGTAACCACATGACTTTAGCATGCCAAATCATGCTGAGGTGTGGAACAGCCAATCCTTGAAGAGCTGCTGAAGAAAGGAGTGGGGGAGGGAATTAAAAAATCATGCATGTGTCTTAGGCTGTCACTCACAGCAAGGGGGAGGATTTGACAGTTTTTGTCATTTTGTCAAGATTTTTTCTCACTGAACAATAAAAGGGGATTGCTCAGAGATGGATTACTCTGTGAGGCAAGACTGGACTCAAATGATAGGAAATCTTATACTCTACAGTATATCAAAAAAAAAAAAATTCGGGTTTACATCCACTTTAAGCCCCCATTCACACATTTTTCTGCTCGTTACCCTATGACTGACTATGCTCACCATGCAGAATTTTTTTTTTTTTTTTTATGCCTGTAGAACTCCTCTCCTCCTCCTGTAGAACTCCTCTCCTCCTCCTGTAGAACTCCTCTCCTCCTCCTGTAGAACTCCCATAGAACTGCTCTCCTCCCCTTGTTCAGCTCAGGAAACAAATGCCGGAACTTTGATACATGTGCAAAAGCGCTTGTAAAACGTCTGAAATAAACACTTCAAAATCACAAGGAAACGCATTGCTGAGGTGTGATTGCAGGCTGTCCGTGCTTTTTTTTTTTTTTTTTTTTTTTTTCCCTCAATGGATATGCAGGTCTATTCACATTGACACTCAATGCACATTTGTATGCATTTCCATTGATTTCAGTGAAAAAAATATATGAGCCGTGAATAGACAAGGCTAGGGTGACACTCTTCAATCTCTTTTTATTACTGAAAGATTAATTTGTTAGTTGGCAGTTATCTGATTACTATTGCATTGATTTCAGTGCAATGCACATGCGGCGCCTGGCAATGAGCAGTTAAGTCTCTCACTAGCAAAGAGATTTAATCACCAGTATGGGTTTCATAAAAGTGTGAAGGCAGCCTAAAGCTGGCAACAGAGAGCGATTTTATTTATTTTTTCCCTTCCTGGAACCACTGACTGTGTTGATGGGGAATTCCTGTCACAGAGCCATTGTGTTCTCCCAGCGGGGGGGAGCCGTCCCCACTGGGATTACACAGTGATTATTGCTAGTGGCTATAATAGCAGCTAGCAATAGTCTCATGTAAAATCCGACAGGCTGGTTGTACTTAAGCTCATCTATCAACTGGTATACGTTCAGCCTGCCCATAAATTGTTTGTTTGAATCTCAGCGGGTCCCTGCTGAACCGGCCGAGATTCAAACGATCTATGGCTGATTTAAGGCAGTTGAAATTATCTGATTCCTCCATCCACACAACCGAGGTGGATGGGAGAATCCTTCCTCCTATGGTATTGTATTCTGACAGTGGGGACCCTTCCCGGCCATTAGAGTACAATGATCAGTGTTGCTGGCGGCGTTGAATATTTGGGAAAAACACGATAGTCTGGTTGTGGACAAGTCAGCCTGCCTATACATGGATTGAGATTGAGTCGGTGCCTGCTGAACCAACCAAATTTCTATCAATGTATGGCCAGCTTAAAGCCTTGTATGGTTGAGTATATTTCACAAGGTTGAATTTTGAGTTCATATTGTGGAAATTCAAATGGTAAGTCAGTAAGGAAGGTTACGTTTTATAGGTTAACCTCTTAGCACTGGTGTCTCCCGGCCCTTAAAGAGGTTAATGACACCGGGAGGTGGGGCGAGGCCTAATACCATGTGACCGCCATGATTGTCTGTCACGGTGGTCACGTGATCCGAAAGGCTTACGATCGCAAGGAGCAATCAGGATCTTTTGGTCAGGCGACGGTAACTGTGCCTGGAGCACACAGCGCACTTGCTCTCCGCATGTGTAGTTGCAGCAATTTACGCAAATATGCAGCCCCTCTGCGCTAAGGACTAGGCACAGAGATCCTGCATAATTGTGTATGTCCGGCGCCAAGGGGTTAAAAGAGAACTGTGGGCTTTTTAAAAAAAAAAAAAAACAGTCATACTCGCCTATGTAAATACAGCATCAACACCCCCTCTCCCCCCTCCCCCCTCCCCCCTCCCCGTCGCCTCTACACTGAGCAATCAAAGACCGCTGATTGCTCTGTTCTCGGGACTGAGCAGAGAGCAGGGTCATTGAGACGCTGAGCCAGTTGCTGGTCAGGCACCTGGGCAGATCCCAACATTATTGTCTGGATCCCTGCTGAGCCTGGACCAGCTCTGTGAAGTCAAGCCTGCTGTTGGCTGCATACGAGTTACAGGAGTGACTAGTCCACTGAAGACCCATTCTCTGTGGAGTTGGCCTTTCCTTTCCTTATCCAAGATCATGCTGGTTACATCTAACCAGCTTTCCTTAGACCTCTCAAATGCAGAACGATAACCTATTTTTGCTAATATGATGTCCTGTCAATGGCTTTCTGCAATTTATTTGAGTTACTGCTGGATGGTAGAAATCCTCATCGACCCTCCAGGAAAATCGGGAGAATTTCCGAATCAGGGCTGAGAATGGCGTGTGTGCATTGCTTTTACTTGGCCATGAATTGTGTGCTCAGAGATGAGAGCAGGAAGGAAGAGGTCTGAAGACTGGAAGTGGGAATGAAAAGACATTCTCCCCCAGGGAAGGTGGGGAAATGTAAAGGTGGAGGGGGGAGGAGAGCGCTCTGGAAGAATAGCTCTGTCATTAGCATCAGCTGATATCTGGAGGGGAGAGTGCCTGAAGCTGGGGGGGGGGGGGGGGGGGGCAGGGTGAGAATTTGTTGTGTGTGTCTGTGTCCAAATAAAGCTAATGTTTGCCAATGATGTTTACTATTTTAGTCTATTCCGCTAAAGGGGAAGCACAAAGGCTTAGACTTGTCAGAGCGAAGTCTTCCCATACACACAAGACAAATATGAGGCCAACAGAGCTGTGTATGAATGATTTGTTTCATATTTTATTTCACTTTATTATTTGTACTTGTATTTAGATATTTTATTTTGGTATGTTGCGTGTTATAGTTTTTATACACTTTGTTTATTTACACTTTTTTTTTTATGATTATACTGGAATTTTATAGTGTCAATAGTTTTTTTTTTTTTTGTTTGTTTTGTTTTTTTGCAGAAAAAAGCTGAAATGCTACAGCTCTGCAATATATTTTTTTTTTTTGCAGAATTTTTCTGTTGCAAGATGCCTGTAATGAGAGAAGATGGAGGCCGACATTGTTGACCTCTCTTTCCAAAAAATACTGGTTTCCTGGCTGCCATTCCAATATTATGAGCTACTAACCCAAATCATATATGCCCTTTTTATCCTGCTTTGTTGCGGTTTTCCTGCAGCGTGAGAGCAGTGCAGTGTTAATTTCGCCGACTAAAATACGACTAACGATAAAACGATTCTGATGACTAAAATACGACTAAAACTAAAATGCCATTTTAGTCAAAAGACTAATGCTGCGTACACACGGTCGTAATTTCCAACAATTTGCTGCCGAAAATTAACACTGGTGCAGTGTGCCTGCGGTTTTTGGCCATGTTACATGCACTTTGCCATAGACTTCCAGTAGATTGGTGCAGTTTTGGTGTGTTTTCCTGAAAACATCTGATCTAATGATCATGATTGGCATTGATGCACTTTACCAGTGATCTAGAGAAGAGTAGAGAAAATTTGTTATTTTTATTTTCACTTGCACTTGCCTATTCTGTTCTACACACTTGTCAGGTGTGTGAGCGGTTCTATTTAGTATTTATATACTTATTGATTCATTTCTGCACTTTAGTTAGCGCCACATACTTCACTTATTCGTATAATTTATCTGTGTGGGAACACTTTTATATGTTGGCAGCTTCTCCCATCCTTTTATATCTTATTCAATACAGTTTGGTTTTGCGCATTATTTCCCCCATTTCTTTATCTTATCTAATGAAATTCTACAGTAAAGCTTGGGTAACCCTCACTACAGGGAAACCACAGAGAATCCGTGTGAAAGATGCCCAAGTATGTGAAGGAATTACTGAAACTAGAAAATAACAGCCTGGGAACTTACATATTCAGGAGGTTAGAAATGGAAGTCCTCCATGTTTGTCACATGACAGGTTAACTTTTGTGGCCAATAACATGTTTATGCTGCTGTAACATGCACAACATGCTTTGCTGCATTGCGATGACATTTATTTTGAATGGATGGAACCCTGATGAACTAAGGAAGTGCATTGGCTTTGTAGGCCCTGCAAAACATAGTGGTGTATTACCGTTGGGTACAATTTTATCATATTAGGGAGCATTGTGACCCTATCCATTCATCACAATGGTCATGTGTTAACACGTCACACAGAAGTAAAGCCTAGTAAACACGGGCTGAATGTCAGCCGGCTCAATAGAACCTGGCCAACATTTGGCCCATGGGTATGGCTGCCAGTCTGGCTCATGACCGAAAAAGGTCTGCTGACCTGCTCACGGTCAGCGCTCTCAGCCAATGGCATGTTCTGGTGTGTGTGTGTGTGTGTGTGTGTGTGTGTGTGTGTGTGTGTGTGTGTGGGGGGGTTGTTCCCTGTCAGAACACAATAGAACAGCAGGGGAGATCACTGTACTAACATCTGATTGTTAGTACAGCGGCTCCAACCTGAGCTGTCAGTTTTTTGTTTTTTTTGTTTTGTTTTTTCATTCAAACCCCTCAACGATCGACAAAAAAAAAAAAAACTAGTGGTGTGCATTAGGCTTTACTGGACCCTCAAAGTCCACATGATGGGCCACATGATGAATGGCACATTCAGTCTATGGCTACTTTTTAGATTGAATGCACTCTTGAGCAGAGTCTTCCTAATGACTAGTTTATACTAGCATCGCTCTTCAGGAAGCATTTGACAGGTGGTGAGGAGGTGTTGTATCTCACCTCCTAACTTCCTGCTTTAACACCTTGAAACCCGTCCTAGTGCGCCACAACCGCGTCCATTTGATGCCCTTCTATGCAAGGCATTGAGGCATATGTACGCCCCTCACTGCCTCTGTAGCATAAGGGGGACCGGTCTGGGGGCACCCCCCAGCGCAAGTGTAAACGAGGCCTAAATCTCGTCTTTCATCTTATTGAAACTGTAATGGCTCTCTTTATTTTGTAAACCTGTGCAGAGATCTTCGCGCCATATAAATTATGTATTATAATACTTTACACGCAAATAACCTGTGCAGTGCTGGAGCTGTGATATTCCCATAACCTTCAGTTCGTTTGGATGTGTTTTTTTTTTTCTTGCTTTTATATACGCACAGATTGTCATCTGACTGTACCAAAATCAGATGTATTCAGTAATAATTTGACACGGTGAATGAGCTAGTTAAGATTCAAGTGTTTCCTATGATAATTTGCATGTACTGCTAGGGAACAGTTACACACCAATGCTTGTGAGTAAAATCTGTCAGTGTGATAGAAGCGTTCTGTAATTTAGCACCCTAAACCATTTGTGTTTAGGACCGTCCGCTAAGCCACAGAAGAAGATATGTTTTTTTGTGCACAGCCGTGAAGAGGTAATAAGATCTCCCCAGATCACCATAAATTGCCTGAGTTTGCAGGAATACATTTTCACCTCTATAGGATTCTGAACCGTCTTTTGTAGCATTACTTCAGTTTGTAAGACCACCTATGGCTCACAAGGACGTTGAGCAGATGCAAGCGCTAAAGGAGAGCACCTGTCATGTATCGCCAATTGCTCACCAGTATCGGGTGTTTGAGCAAATGCACTATATTGTAAGCTCAAACAGGGAGTTAAGCTGCTCATAAATGGATTTAAATTCGGCAGGGACTGGACAAATTTTGACTTGTTTATGGCTGTTCTGCTCTAATGATCAACTTTTGAGGATGTTGGAAAATGTTTGATAAGCAGGCTGCAGCCAATCAGCTGAAGCAGTGATCTGTGTATTCTGATAGTGGAGGAGTTCCTGCTGTCAGAATATAACGCTCCATCTACCTGCATTTACCTTGCTTGTATGGATGGGGAATTTGCTTACTTTTTTATTTTTTTTTAATCTAAGATTCCATCTATGGCCAGCTTTAGGAGCTCGCTGGATTCCTGGCAGACCATCTGGTAATTTTCTGTACTTTCAGAATTTTTAAATAAAAAAAATATATATATTTATTTTTTTTCTTAAAATAATAATGTGATATGGCATGTGTGTGTGTGTGTGTGCGCTCCATTGACTTGACAAAGTATTAAGTTTAGCGATTAGTTCCAGGGCTTCTGCTTTCTCTTCTTTTTCTATAAACTTTAATCAGAACTCCAAGCAAATCGCTTAATACACAGTTTAAGGCCCCATGCACACTGCTGCTCTTAAACTCACCTTTTTGTGACTTTGAGGTTTGTTTTTTTTCTGCCCTTAAACTCCCCTCAATGTTATCCTGTGTCAATGCACACATGGACATTTTTAGCAGTTTTATCAGCAGAAGAGTTTAAAGGCTGTTCTCTGAACGCTCTAAAATCACATTCAGGAGCGGGAATTCTGACCAACCAAAAACGCTGAACGCTTCTAAATGCGCATAAACTCTAGGCACATTTAGCACTTCAGTGTTCTTCAATAGCCTGAAAAAATTAAAATTCTGGCCAATGAAATAAACTCCCAAACTCTGCTAAACTCCCCTAACCAGCTTTCAAAAAATGCAGCTTAGGTGAGTTTATAATGCAGATTTTTCTCCTGTCAGGATAAGGAAAGTTTACAAGAAACCCGTGTGCATGAGGCCTAATACATTAGAGCAATAGAGATGATTTGTAGTTCTGTACAGCTGTTCTTGTGATTTATACACAGCTACCAGACGGTTATTTCCTGGTTCAGCAATGCAGCTTCCTGTGTCACTTCTTTGTCTTCAGCTTTCTCAGTGAATAATGGATCAGCATTATAGCCTCTGTTCAATTAGCAGTGAGATGATCCAAAAAGTTTAAAAACTGAACCAAGAAAAAAGTGGCGGTTCTTCAAGTCTGTACAGTGTGGTAGAGGTATAGAAATCTGGCTATGCTCCCCTTTTTTTTTTTTTTAAATTTACTTATTCACTCACTCAGCCGCCTCTCGCCCAATATCCCTTGATTAAAATGCTTTGCCTGAGCGGGCAGGACCGAGCCGCCTGCTCTGTGTCAATAGACGCAGATGGGGGGCTCAGGAACGAGCACCCCCTTGGAAAGCTTCTTTCAATAGGGCATTTGTCAAAGAGGAGGTGCCTGGAGCGCTGACGAGGGACCCCAGAAAAAGAGGATTGGGGCTGCTCTGTGCGAAATCATTGCACAGAGCAGGTAAGTATATAATGTTTGTTGTTTCAATAATAATAATTTAAAAAAAGCTTTAATATAAACTTTAATGTAAGATTGGCTGTATTAACCCCCTTAATGACTGGAAGGATTTGCTCCCTTAATGACCAGGCCATTTTTTGCGATATGGCACTGCATCGCTTTAGCTGACAATTGCGCGGTTGTGCGACATTGTACACAAACAAAATTTTTTCCCAAAAATAGAGCTTTCTTTTGGTGGTATTTGGTCACCTCTGCGGTTTTTATTTTTTGCGCTATAAGAAAAAAAGGGCAAAATTTTTGAAAAAAAAAAAAAAACTTTTTTTTTTTTTTTTTTAAATTTTTGCTATAATAACCACCCCCCAAAAAAAAGCCTTCATCTGTTTAGGTCAATATGTATTATTTTTCTACGTATTTTTGGTTAGAAAAAAAAAATCACAATAAGCGTATATTGATTGGGTTGCGAAAAAGGTATAGTGTCTATCAAATAGGGGATAGATTTATGGCATTTTTATTTAATTTTTATTTTTATTTTTACTAATGGCAGCGATTAAACATCCTTTTAACATGCACGCTTTAGCAGATGATCAAGGCAGGCCCGTTTAAAGGCATCATTATTCATGGCGATGATCATTTAGATGTCAGATTACGATAATGTCTATAAGATTCGGCCTTCAATACCATTATGATATAACTTGGGTCCACTGTACACAGTTTATTGAAGTGTTTAGATGAGTAGGATTAGGGAATTACCATAAACTTGCCTATCCGCTGTAACAAGAAGATTCCATGACTCTTTGTTTGGGCCATGTTGCCTAAGGCTGCTTTCACACTGAGGCGCTTTCCAAGCACTTTTGAGGGGTTAGAGGTGTGCGCTTTTTTTTTTTTTTTTTTGAAGGTCATGTGACTCAAAAGAACCATTTCCCATTCATTTCAGTGGAGAAGGCGCTTTTGAGACTTTTTTTAGCGTTCCAAACATGCTCAAAAGATGCTGCTTGCAGAAGTTTTTTTCACCGCACCAATGTGAAAGCATTAATTGATTTTAATGGAAATCGGTTTTGTGAGCTTTTCAGGCACTTTTTTAGCACGTAAGCGCCTGCAAAGTGCCTCAGTGTGAAAGGGATCTAAGCCTGTATTCGCACCCAAGTCGAGTGTATCCCAGTGATTTTTGGGACATTTGTTTTTCAGGTGCAAAAAAAAGCACGCAGATCTTTGGGTTGTGTGTTCAGAGGGTGCACCCTTTTGTGGGGTCAGAAATCCCTAAACAAGAAGAAAAAGAAAAAAAGCTTGTGTCCTTTTTGTGTGTAGGGCAACTGAGCAATACAAGTGTGAATGGGGCAAATAGAAAAAATAAAATACATGTCGAGTGTAGTCGGGTCTATGTAAACAAGCTGAAAAACACTGAAGTGTGAATGGGAGCTAAACCTTGGATTAGGTTGTATGGCCTTCAGCAGTGTTGTTGGTTCTGATGTGTGGTGAGTCCTATTAGTGGCTATTAATTCTCAGAATTGTTTACGGAAAAGTTAGCATGGTTATTGTTGCCATGCTAACCATAAATATTTTTTATTGAAATTTTGCATAATTGCTTCCATATTTTTCTTTCTTCAATAAATAGTGGGAATGCTCGGTGCAATCTTTCTACCCCTGTTTTAACAGATGTCAGATATCACAAAGGGGAGTGCATTGTTTTCAGAACTGGACGTTTAATAGACTTGGCAAGTAAAGTAAAACCATTGAGTAGCCCTGCTTTGCTTAGAATTTATGAAGTAAGCAAATATGGCTGTCCTAAGGTTTGTAAACCATCTAAACACACGGATGATATCATTGCAACAATTCTCGTTTCCAAACAATAAAAAAAAATAATAATAATGACAGTGCATTACCTTTGTGACAGTCCTTTCTGTTTAGGTCCACTTTTAATGCAGGCGCACCTTTGCAGTTTAGGTGTTGTACGTTGTATTTTCATTGTGTTATTACTGACCTCTGTTTGGATACTACTCCTATTATAATATCATAATCATAGATGCTGCAAGCCGTATATTTTTTACTAGAGGTGCACCGAATGGAAATCTTGCTACTGAAAATGCAGGATGCAGTTTAAAAAAAAAAATATCGATATTTTTGTGTGTGTGTATATATGTATGTATATAGAGAGAGGGAATATAGTGTGTGTGTGTGTGTGTATATACAGTATCTCACAAAAGTGAGTACACCCCTCACGTTTTTGTAAATATTTTATTATATCTTTTCATGTGACAACACTGAAGAAATGACACTTTGCTACAATGTAAAGTAGTGAGTGTACAGTTTGTATAACAGTATACATTTGCTGTCCCCTAAAAATAACTCAACACACAGCCAATAATGTCTAAACCGCTGGCAACAAAACTGAGTACACCCCTAAGTGAAAATGTCCAAAATTGGCCCAATTAGCCATTTTCCCTCCCCGATGTCATGTGACTCGTTACTGTTACAAGGTCTCAGGTGTGTTAAATTTGTTGTTATCGCTCTCACTCTCTCATAGAGGGTGGCAGAGTCCATCTGGAATGTTTTCTGAACACCCGTTTTATAGGCTAATGTGCTTTCTTAACCCTGTGTGTCAGCTTGGGTTGCTTGGATTGGCCGGATACTGTCATCAGTGCGCTATGACCTGTAAGTGTCTTACATATCTGTAAACTGTTAGTCTACAGTAAAAAAAAAAAGCTAAAATTGCTCATACAAATGCATCCACAAAAAATATTATTGTATGTCTGAGGGATTTAAGAGTGCTGCTAATCCTGATAATGCAAAAGCAGATGTGTCTGTCTGTAGTGCTGCGTCATTCATATACGGAATGTTTCCTACATGTTTATTTTATTGAAGGTTTAATCTCTGTGCATACTAATCCTTTGATTTCCTGCACAGAGTTTGGGTACCAGGACTACAGTGCGGATGAGACCGAAACGTGTTTTTCTCCATAAACCATGCTGTGGAGTAAGAATACGTTTATGGATTGTGACAATATGTGCTTAGTAGTTTATTTATCATGCCAAACGTGCTTCTATGGGGTATCGTAAAGAAAATGTAGTTTGCTTTTAAATTGAATTAATTCAGAAATACTGACAGCAGTTTAGGCATAGGGTAGCAGCTGGCTCTGTGTCACTGCCCCCCACCCCCCTTTTTAAAAATAAAAAAACAGCCCTCTCCCCCTGGCAGGTTTTGCAAGCACTGTGTGAGCCTGAGGACTCGATCCCTCCTCCTTGACAAAGGCTCATAGCGTGCTCACCAGGAGCATTGCGTGTATGACCAACAGACTCCTTGCCAGCATCCAGAGGATGGGAGGCGGTGGAGGGGGAAGGTGCTGGGGAAGACTGCTGCACTAGGTGGACCTTGCACTGCTCACAGGCTGCATGTGTTTAATCATTACTCTAGGACCTTGCACTTAACCCTTGTGCTTTTGGAAAGTCTTACTGCGATTTATAGGAAGTGGCACACAGACATCAGCCCAAGTTTCTCTGCAGCCTTGTATTTCCCCATTTTTTTCTTTTTCAGGTGTGGAGTGATTTAGGATCTCTAACACCAACAATACAAGTGCTTTTTTTCTTTCACACTTTGTTTTTATGACAAATGGGGTTGGGAAAACCACAAGAAATGAATGTAGAAAAGCTGAAAAAATAATACTGGGGAAACCCGACAGTCTGAAAGTCTTTCTCAATGTTCCTGTCCAAGTGTGTATGAGTGGAACAAAGGAAACCCACCCCTCCATTCACATCCTATGGCCTTGTCTATAACAATGTGTATTCATCACACGTCTTACACAGGTTCAACGCCTGCCCACCAGAAACTAACTTCTCCATCTATAGTAAATTTATATCCCACATTGTTGTCATCAAATGTACCATTTCATGTCTTCATCACTGAATTTGTTAAACTATACAGAAGAAAATGTTGGCGGGAATGTGTTTTTAAAGAGTATGTTACCCCAACGTTTTATATTTCTGATAGGTGTCTGTTTTATTAAGTACTTGTTTTTTAAAAGCATCCTGTTTTCTGTGCATTGCTTCCTTTTGTGTGAAATACCTTCTAGTCCTCCTGTTTTCCTATTTCAAACTGACCACGCTAGGCATTGGAGCCAGTTTTCTGGCTGTCCTGGGAGCAGAGCCTGCCTGTCCTCCAATGGCCCAGACATGTGCTGATACGCTCCCTGCACAGCCATTCACTGGGAAGATCAGTGTTGGTACTGCCTCCTGCTGACACTGGACCACCCCCCCCCCCCCCCCGCAGTCTCCAGCTCTGCCCCTTATGCAGCTGAGAACAGAGGTCAAGCATATATATATATATATATATATATATATATATATATTTATACACATGCACCAGCCACTTTATTTATGTACACCTGTTTAATTACTTGGCAACACAAATTGCTAATCATGGCAGAAACTCAATGCATTTAGGCATCTAGACTAGGTGAAGACGACTTGCTGAAGTTCAAACTGAGCATCCTAATGGGAAAGAAAGGGGATTTAAGTGACTGAACGTGGCATGGTTGTTGGTGCCAGACGGGCTGGTCTGAGTATTTCAAAAACTGCTGGTCTACTGGGACTTTCCGGCACAACCATCTTTAAGCTTTAGAGGCTGGTCTAAAAAAGAGAAAATATCCAGTGATCGGCCATTGTGTGGAAGAAAATGCCTTGTTGACATCAGAGGAGGATGGGCAGACTGGTTTGAGATGATGGAAAGGCAATGGTAATTCAAATACCCACTCGTTACAACCAAGGTATGCAGAATACTATCTCTGAATGCACAACACATCGAACCTCGAAGCAGATGGTCTACAGCAGCAGAAGACCACACCGGGTGCCACTCCTTTCGGCTAAGAACAGGAAGCTAAAATTCGCACAGGCTCGCCAAAATTGGACAATAGAAGATTGGAAAAATATCTGGTCTGATGAGTCTCGATTTCAGCTGCGAAATTCAGATGTGGGGTCAGAATTTGGTGTAAACAACATGAAGGTATGGATCCATCCTGCCTTGTATTAATGGTTCAGGCTGGTGGTGGTGTAATGGTGTGGGGGATATTTTCTTGGCACACTTTGGTCCCCTTAGTACTGATTCAGCATTGTTTAAATACTACGGCCTACAGTGTACTCATCTTCTGATGGCTCCTTCCAGCAGGATAATGCACCATGTCACAAAGATCAAATCATCTCACCGCTGGTTTCTTGAACATGACAATGAGATCACTGTATTCCAATGGCCTCCACAGTCACCACATCTCAATCCAATAGAACACCTTTGTGATGTGGTAGAATGGGAGATTCACATCATGGATGTGCAGCCAACAGATCTGCAGCAACTGCGTGATGCTATCATGTCACTATGGACCAAAATCTGAGGAATGTTTCCAACACCTTGTTGAATCTATGTCATGAAGAATTAAGGAAGGCAAAAGAGGGTCCAGCCCGGTACTAGCGAGGTGTACCTAATAAAGTGGCCAGTGACTGTATGTATGTGTGTGTGTGTGTGTGTGTGTGTGTATATGTATATGTATATATATATATATATATGTATGTGTTGCCTTGCATTTCTATTTGAAATGGGTTGTTTTACAAGGTAAGGGTTCATGTATACTTTTGGGTTTTATGTGTTTAATGGGAGATGGTGTTATGTTGTGAGTTAATAGGATGCACACAATATGAAATGTGTGTTTTTGTTTTTTTTGTTTTTTGTTTTTTTTTTGTTTTGTGTTTTTTTCTTTTTCTAATTTTTTTTTTTTTAAAGAAATAAGTCATCTAGCGTAATCTTCCTTCTCATACTTTTCCATGTGCCTCTAACCTCTTGCTTCTTTCCTAATGCTTGTGTTACTTAGCAGTTCCTGTTCCATCTATAATACGAAGAAGTGTTCAGTGATCGATGGACAGAGAAGCTTGTTAAACGAAGATATGAGACTCTGCTGTTAAAACATGTGCTACAATATACAGCCTTTGGAAATCTGCAAAAATTGATTATAAGATTTTGCCTTTATAAACAGTTAACCTATCATATTGGACCTATCGTCTAGTCCAGTTTTTCATGTTCAGAGCCAGCCTGCTAAGTAATGTTTAAGTCTAGCCATGCATGTTAAGAGAAATCAATGAGTTTCCCATTTCGCACTACCCAGCGTGGTTAGAGACGTTTCCCCTGCCGGCTTTTGTATTGTGAATGTCAGAATACCCACATAGTGCATTTTGATTGGATGCAGTCACTGTTTGTCTGAACTTTCTGCCCAGCTCCTTTTTTCATTCGAAGTTTGTCAATCTGAGGGATGCCAGTGGGGTCACCTAAGACTCCTCAAATTTCTCCCAATTATGCTGGAATTAGCTAAAGTGCAAGCTGTGTATGGCCATCATAACACTTACAGGTATTGTTACCTCTCACAGAGATCACACTACTTCCCATGTAGGGACAAAATTCTGTAAATCCTGGTGCCTGTCAGATATAGATAATCCCCCTGGAGCAGTTTCTCATCTTGTTGAGGGTTGCTGTGTGATTACTGGTGGAGAGGAGACTGGAGAAATGCTTCCTCCTGTCTGCAGCAAACAGATGATATCATCATACCCTAGACAAAGTCGTATAACTAGGTCACACGCATTTGGGTTTTTTTTGTTTTTGTTTTTTTTTTGTGTTTTTTTTATGATGGAAGGTACAGCTTTTTGGAAAATGTATACAGTTTTTGTATATTGACATATTAAAAATCTAATCATGCAGACCTGTAAGGTCTCTTAATGAAGATGCTGGTGCTTTACTGCTTTGAATCACCTACTCAGAACAAGTATGCAGTTTGACCACATATAATACCATGGACTACCTGTGTGATGGCACAGATTAGCCCAGCATAATCCCAGTACTACCTTCAGCTCCCAGCATTGAAAGAGTGGTGAAGTAGCAAACGAAAGGCATCTATTCCTAGGGTTGGAAAAGCACAGCCTTGCTTAAAAGCTGAGTTTAAAGTTGGCCATAGATTTTTATTTTTATTTTTTTTGATCAGCCGGCCAGTTGAGTCAAAAAAAAAAAAAGACCTGATTCCCCAATCCACACGTTCACAGCAGGACTTCTCTGCTTCCAGAATACACTCATCACATCAGCCAATTGGCTGCATGTGCTGATTAAACACAGGTTTTTCAAAAATCCAGTTCAAGAGGAGTTGAACACTAGGTTACATAGTAGGTGAGGTCAAAAAAAGATACAAGTCCATCCTATGTCTGTGATTATATGTCAGTATTACATTGAATATCCCTGTATGTTGCGGTCGTTCAGGTGCTTATCTAATAGATTCTTGAAACTATCGATGCCCCCTGGTGAGACCACCGCCTGCGGAAGGGAATTCCATATCCTTTCCGCTCTTACAGTAAAGAACCCTCTACGTAGTTTAAGGTTAAACCTCTTTTCTTCTAATTTTAATGAGTGGCCAAGAGTCTTGTTAAACTCATCTCGAACAGGATTGGCCATAGATGGCTAGAAATTCAGCAGGTATCTGCTGAACTGGACAAATTTCCATCTATAGCCAGCTTTAGTCTACAAACATTCATCTCTGCTCCAGCGACGTGATATGCATGAGCTCCTCCACCAATGCTGACCTCTTCTTCCTGGCTTCGTCCAGGTATGGTGCCTCTTGGCTTCGTCCAGGTATGGTGCCTCTTGGCTTCGTCCAGGTATGGTGCCTCTTGGCTTCGTCCAGGTATGGTGCCTCTTGGCTTCGTCCAGGTATGGTGCCCCTTGGCTTCGTCCAGGTATGGTGCCCCTTGGCTTCGTCCAGGTATGGTGCCCCTTGGCTTCGTCCAGGTATGGTGCCCCTTGGCTTCGTCCAGGTTTGGTGCCTCCCTGGCTTCGTCCAGGTATGGTGTCTTTGGCCATCTTGATTGGTGTGTGGGGGATGTTGTAACTCCTGCACGTGTTCATGGGAGTTCGTCCCTGCATTAGGACATGCCGACGATGTACCATGAACTTTACATGCACATCGCAGTGTGCATTCTAAAGAATATAACAAGCAGGCAGGTATGTTTGTTTTATTGCAGGAGAGACACAGCATGTCTTTTCTGCAATAAATGTGTCTGCCTGCAATTTTTTTACTTTTTTACCTTCGCTTGCACTTTAAGTAACCAATACATTTTATTTGTTTTGTTGATTTAAAGGAAATGCATGCTGTGAAAACAGATAGGTTTTATGTAAATGGTGTATAAGCCCTAGTTCACACCGTTGCGTCTTTTGAAATCACACTATTTCAAAGCCGCATATCAGTGCAATTTGCACTGCAGATTTCATTGCGGCTTGTGACTTTACTTAACAGAGGTCTATGCAAGTCGCAATGAAATCAGTAAAAAGTAGTGCAGGAACCTTTTTTATTATCGCTGCAACATGAACAGTTCCATTGCCAGCAATAGGATGTGAATTGGAACCGTCAAATTGCATGACAAGTCGCACCGTGTGACTGGGGGCTTAAACATATACACCTCTCTCTGAAGCTGTAGTGTTTGGAAATAATTTGCTCATGTTTAGGTAACCCTTTCAGAGTTGAGTTTCTTGTTGCTGGTGTTCTTACTTGATTTGCACATGTACCTTTTATGTTCTCTTTATAGCCTTGCTGCATAAGGTCTCTTTCACATGGGGCAGACTCCGCCACGAGTCCACCTTCCCAACGGGGAATCTGTCCTCTGATCCCCGCTGTGCGAGTGTCTGTGTCCACTTATGCAGAACAGACACAACCCGCTATCCTCTACGGGCGGTCGGATGTAAATGGACCACCTGTCACTTTACACCTGATGGTCATCCGATCTGCTAGATGGATCCCCATCCGTCTGTTTTTAGAGGATAAGATCTTATTGGATGTCGGTGGGTGTCAATGGACACATGTCCATTAACACCCACCGCTCCATAGTGGGCAATGGATGGTCTGATCAGGTCCACCTAAAAAACTGACAGGTGGACTTGATCGGTCTACCCGTGTGAAAGGGGCCTTAGCCTTTGCTGCTTCCTTTTACTGCATGAAACCATCTAAATTCCAGGTTTATGTTTTTGTGTTTTTTCTTTCAATAATTAACATCTGATTAAAATGAAGTATTAGGATGTACCCTTATACTGATCATATTGCTGGTTTTTGAAGGACTGTCAAATTGTATTCTTGTGGCCTTTTAAAGGTGTGTAAGGTGCTCCATATGGTCTGTCCAAACGATATGAATCTTAGGTTGGCTATACACTAGTAGATTCGAATGGAAAATTCATTGGAAAATTCTCAGTACATTTGAGGACTTGAAGAATGTCTTTTAAGAAGTAGTTCAAAAGTTTTCTTTGCTTTCACAATCTATTTTGGAACAAATGGACTTTATCGAACAAAAACTATTTCGTTCATGAAAAAAATTGCCATCCTGTTTCTTTGAATTTTCTCCTCACTGATGTAGAAAACAAACATTGATTTGACCCCACTAACGATTAGAAAATCAAACATTCTTAACATGGACAACTTTAAACGAAATTCTATTGGTGTATAGCCAGCTTTAGTGTAAAGGAAACAAGGGTAGATCTACTTGGCAAGGAAGCAAACACAGAACTGTGCTATGTAATGCATGAGCATTGTTCAACTTAAAGCCGGCTATTGATGTTTCGAGTCTCGGCCAGTTTAGCAGGAACTGGCTGAGATTTGAATCGTATATGGGCAGGATGAATGTTCCCAAGTTGATCGATCAACTTGGGTACAACCTGCCTGTCGGATTTTACATGCGATTATTGCTAGTGACTGTTCTAGCCTGTAGGTACTCGCTGTGTTCTCCCGGCAGGCATGGCTTCCCCTGCCTCTCTACCTGGAGAACACAATGGCTTTGTGGGAGGGATTCCTCCATCAACACTGACCTGTGGCTGCGGGAAAGAAAATCGCTCCGTCTATGGCCGGTGCCTATTTTTAACTCTGGTAGGCTCTGTTTATATACTACTGTAGCTGAGTCTTAAGCAGGGCTTTTTTTTCTCAGAAAATTGGTGCAGGAACTCAATCATGACCCCCTGAACCCACACACACACACACACGCCCTCCAAACCTCATCACATAGTGAAATTTAACCACACTATTAACCCACTAACAGTGGGAGGGTCTTTAAGGCGCATTAAACACCAGGAGTGCATTGCATACCGAATGCAGAGTTTGGGGGTGTACTACAAAGCGGGTGCAGAGTTCAGCCTTCTTCCACAGCCGCTTACCTCTGCATCCCACTTTCAGCCATCTTCAGCTCTGACCTCTCCATGCAACCCCCCCTTCCTTAAAAGCTCCACCATCGTCCACATATCTTACTTTTATTGCTGTATTAAGCTGAAGCAACCAGCCGGCCCTAGTACCTTCACTGTGGGTGACTTCTGTGGTTACAGGTGATAGTGGTAGGCAGAGAACCTGAGCCAGAGGTGGTGGAACTGAGTTCCACCAAGTTCCAGCTGAAAAAAAGCCTAACAAGTGGTGTCCAACATGCTGCAAGAATATAGATGACACGAAAGAGGCATATACCTTTTTCAAGGCACTATAATTCGTTGATAGAAAAATGCCTCTTTGGTGTATACATATAAAACGCACCTTGCTTCTCTAAATTCTGATATAATAAAGTATAAAAAAAAGGCTTTACATCAGTATAGATATTGGTAGTGGTGAAAAGGTAGTTATAACTGCTGACTTGTTTTGAAAGTCGGAGCTCCGGGAATGTCATCTGGATCCTTTTCAATACCTGGCAATAAGGCGATGGTGAACAAGCACATGCAGCTGTTCTGACATTTCCCCTGCTTGATGCCAGTACCAGAACGGCGACTTGGGGAAAAGGAAAGCAAGGATAAGCATGGCAGCCCCTAAACATGCATTTTCAAAACCATGATGGTATGAGCAACACACATTTCTACCTTGACAGGTTCCCTTTTTAAAACGAGCTTGATAATTCATTTTTTAATGTTGGCTTAACACCACACAACTCTTTTATATTCCAGAGGCCATGAAATTGCTGAGAAGTTTGGTTATTAGAGGTGCTGCTGTGAAGATCTTTTAGAGAGGGAAAACAGGATCATGTAAATCAAGATAACTCTGCCCTACGGTTCTCTTTATTTTTCTCCATAGCTTTTTTAGTGTTTGAGTCTGAGAACCCTGGTACCAGTCACACAAAAAAACAAAAAAAAAAAAACCTTTCACTAAGGCTTTTAGAGCCTCTGTCAGGTTTTAAAAAAATCTGTCTCTGTCTCATATCCCCAACACACCAACAACACTCATGGTGTTCACAGAATGGGCATACAGGCAGCAGTTAAGACCAGACAGAGGTTCTAACCCATCTTACGATATCTAAAACTCGAAACACATTGTTTGGGCTTTAGACCAATATTTCAGGCAAACAGCTAGATATGCATATTAAATACAATACAAATTCATTTAGTCAAGCTTCATAAGTTAATCGTGGAAATTATGGAGGAATTACTGTTGAGCGCTCCTTTTCTTTGCAGACATGCATGTAGGTTGATCAGGACTCAGCTGGTGTAATGGGGTTCCTTTCTGGTTACCTGGCTTGATCCCTGGGCAGAGTTTTGAGCTGGATAAGAAAGAAAAGGCTGCAGGTGGACATCTCTGGCAGGTTGTCTTGAGTAGGGCTATGTTCCCAGTTCCTGGAGCACTGAGTCTGAATGAAAGTGACTGAAAGTTGAAGATCAGCCAAGTTGGCTGGCATCCGTGGCACCATGGGTGTGAATCCCCAAAAACTGGCAAGGTTTTTACACTTTGAGAGTCTGGGGCATCTGGAGTGGGTTTGGCTTTTTTTTTTTTTCTGCACAGACCAGACTGGTTTATGCTACTAAATTCTAGTCCCCGTTTACAAAAAAGTACTACTTCTTTAGAGTTGTGTCTGTTAGGTTTGTCCTCAGAACATCTGTATGTAGACCATTACTCTAATGCCTGCAGCAAGTAAAGAAGCTTGTGGATTCATCCAGCTTCCATGTTGGTCAGTGAGCCCACACACAGGATGGATATAAAGATATAAATCAATGATTTTTTTTTTTTTCTTAACAAAATGCTTTTGAAGTAAAAAACTATCTAAAGATAGTTTTCTATTTAAGATACATTAATAAGTTTAGTTTATTCAGCATGAAATGGAGCTTCGTTATGGAGCATGAGGCTGTATATTCTGCAATATTTACAATTTTGGTAAACTCATTCAATGAATCCAAGCTCTGCAAGCTGGAATAACATGCACTGCATTGATGCATTCACACAATGTCACAGTAACCATGAGATAAAACAAAGTTCAGGAATATTCCTTTATTCCATTGTTTTGCAAATCTATGTACACTACAAACTATATGATTGAATCGGTTCTGATATCTTGGTTTTACTGACCTGACAGCTTATTCTAAATGAGAAACCTTCATTTTGTTAGAATCTTTAATACTTGCAACCAGCAAGAATAAGTCCTACATTTTAAGGAAAATGTAAGAAAATCCTAAATTATAAGTTGTCCCCAGGACAGTAATAGAATAGAACTCTTCCAAGAGGGACACTACTTCTGGTGGCTATGGGACAGGAAGTTAAGGGAAATCTCCTTGTAAATGGGGCACAGATGGCAAAAAAAACTGACGGGTCATAACCAACTCTTATTCTATCTTTAGTATGTTTGTTTATATTTCTGTCCTCTCTTTTTTATTAACATGCATTTTTTCTTACTACGAAGATAGTATTATGGATATTTAACTCTTATGGGGAAAGGCTCCGTTTGACTATAATATATTATATTCTATTATATCATAATAAAACGGCCAACATATCAAGGTGAGAGCCCAGCCTGGGTTGAGAGTGACCACAAGGTGGCGGAAAGACATTTGTGGGTTATTATATATTTATTACAGATACTTTTTATAGCGCCCTCAATGAATGCAGCACTTTACATATATATGCATTGCGCCTCAAGGAGCTTACAAGCTATGGTCCCTAACTCACATTCGTTCCAGGGCCAATTTGTACAGGAACCAATGAAACGCCCAGCATATGTTTGGAGTGTGGGAGAAAACCAGAGTACCAGGAGGAAACCCACGCAGGCACAGGGAGAACATGCAAACTCCGGGCAGGTAGTGCCGTGGTTGGGCTTTCCTAGTGCTGCCAGGCGGAGGTGCCAACCACTTAGCCACTATGCTGCCCACTGCGACAATGTGGTGCATTATATTTATTATCCTGAAGGAATATCCTGAAAGATTATCCAGCATGAAGAAAAAACATTTTTTTGCTTGATATTTGTTTGTAAAAGGAGCTTCAGGCTCCATACACACTGGCTTAAAATCTCCTGCAGGAGTTGTGTTTTGTCTGTAGAAGCAGTTCAATGTTATCCTATGTGTCCATGCACATTAGGACGTTAAAGAGGCATATTTTGAGTTTAATGTTTAGAGGCAGAAAAAGAAACCCTTCTGGTTTGTGTTTCTGATTGGAGCTTGAAGGCATAAAAAAACGTAAAACTCTCCTAAACTCGTCTAAACTTTGTAAAAAAAAATCCACTATATGGGTGTTTTTTTTTTTTTTTTTTTTTATTCCAGAGAGAAGACTTTTTTTTTTTTTTGCAATTTGCACAGTGCTAGTCTTCCAGCACAAGTGAGTGATATTTATTGCTGCCTCTTTCTATGCCCCTCAGCCCCCCTCCCCAACACCATCCTCGCCACCACTGCCATAATCTTCTGGTACAGCAAGGGCAAATAGAACTAAGAGGGTCTCACAAGTTCTCATCAAGAGTACAAGCATGCCCACCCCACCCTGTCCATCCAGCTGCTCCTTTCACAGAAACCATGCTACAGCTTCTATGAATGATGCAGAATATAAGCATTAAGGATGAGCGAATGATTGATAAGTTCACCCCCTCCATTCATAGATCACATTTCATTCATTCATGTCATTGTCTGAATGGAGCAGCTGAGCAAAAATGTTGGGCATAGTTGGACGGAGGGAGGATTTCAACTAAAGAGAAGAGGCATCAGCACAAGGGTCATATCCCACTGACTGTAGGTTAGATCTCCCTTTTTTTTCCCCTGATTTTTCTGTTTATTTTACATTTAAGATTTACATTTTATCTTCTTCTTTATTTTTTTTTCCCTAGGTATATATATTTTATTTATCCTCTTTCCATATTTCCTATCTGTACTTAATTCCTAATGTTGTATGTTCTATCCCCACATGTTTACATTACATTTCCTCTACCACTTGCACAACAGTCAATATGTATACTCCTAATCCCTCCTGATAAAAGGGGGGATCTTTTGAAACCCGCTTTTTATGATATAGGAATCTGAATAAAATACAATATGAACCTTATATTTTTGTTATTCTTTCTTTGTCTGACTTTATATGGTGGAGTTGCACCCAGGGATGTCTAAATAACTGCCGTAGGAAGGTGTGTGTATGTGTGTGTATATATGTATATATATATATATATATATATATATATATATATATATATATATATATATATATATATATATATATATATATATATATATATATATATATATGTGTGTGTATATACATACATTCATACATACATACATACATACATACATACACAGTATATATAATATCTCAATAAGCTTGCAATCTGGTACATATTTTATTATAAATATATAGAGATGTCATTTTAAACACATTTTGAGAAGAATATTTACAATATATTCATATACATAAAAAAAATAGTAAAGTTATTCCATTATGATAAAATAATGGTTTCTATGGAGATTTCTGTGATCACTCGCACAGTTCAGGGTGGATATGGTCTGAAGAATAGACACAGCGGCCACAAATTCCATTTACACCAAGATTCTCATTGTTCTCCTCATTTGGACCTTTTTGGGGTTGTGTTCTACTGAAAGGATCGGTCATGCAGCAAAACCACACTCTGCTAGTATCACACTGGATACTAGAAGTTCATGCAATCACTGGCACATTGATGGGAGGAGGAGTACTGGTTTTACTGCTTTCTAGGAAAAATGCATGTAGATCTCAACACTGATGTGTAACACAAGCTTCTGAGTAGCAATCACCCCTCTTCAAGCTGTTTATTTTTAATGGGAAATGTGGTTATCGTGTTCCGGTATTGTATGGAAATCCAATTTCTGCTGCACTTCTGTGATTGGTCCCTTTTGGCTGTTCAGAAAACTTTTACATCTAATCCCAAGAAAAAAAAATATTATATTACAGTTTACCAGTTCTTGGATGCAGTAACTGTATTGGGTTTCCTTCTTTATCTTTAAAAAAAAAAAAAAAAAAAAAAAAAAGATCATGCCACTGTATTTATTTTAATATAAAAAAAAAAAAAAAAAAAAATCATCTGAGCACCTTATTTACTCATTGCTGTTCAAAGGTCACATGACATTTCCCAGGTCTTTCCTGTCCTCAGAGAAATTTCTGATGGAGGAGTTTCTAGTACTCTGATGTATGAATCTGTGTCTGCACAGAGCTGATTGGTACTGTGCTGGGCACATGACATAAAAATGTTTTTCAGAATACAGAAGTAAAATAAATAATGGCAACAAAGTGTTTGTTTGTTTTTTTTTGTTTTTTTTTCCCCCATAAAATGGTGTAGGTGGAGTTTTTTTAATTTGGTGGACAGTAGATTTCATTTTTTTCACACTGGGGGAGGCTCTGCCAGTCAAAGGTTACGTCACATCCCTCCAGTCTGTGTCTGTGGTGTGTATGTTCTGGGACTAATGGGGACATCAATCCCCATAGTGTTTAACAATAGGACTACATGGAGGAGGGAGGGGACTGTCATTTATCCATTTTGTATACACATACATATGTGACTCTATGGTCACATGGGCTGCACATACACTATATTGCCAAAAGTATTGGGACACCTGCCTTTATATATGTATATACACACACATATATGACCTTTTTAAAGTTGAGTTCCGCCGAAAAAATAAATAAAATAAAAGTCAGCAGCTACAAATACTGCAGCTACTGACTTTTAAAATAAGGACACTTACCGGTCCAGGGTGCCCGCGATGTCCTCACCCAAAGCCAACCCGTCCCTCGGCTCCAGGTGTCGGCATCTTCAGTAAGGGAATCAGGAAGTTCACAGCCTGGTTCCCTACTGCACATGCGCGAGTCGCACTGCCCATTCTGAATAGTCCCTGCTGCTACTGGGACCTGTGTGTCTCCCAGAAGACAGTGAGGTGGGGGAATGGAGCAGGGGCCGGACATGCTGTAGTTCACCATGGATTCTGCATCGCTTTTTCACTGGAAGTGGGGGCAAATTCCTGGATTAGGCAGGTATCTGCTTCCCCTGAAAGGTGCCAAATGTGACACCGGGGGGGAGGAACCGTATCAGCGGAAGCGCCATTTCTGGGTGGAACGCCGCTTTAATGACATCCCAGTCTTAGGCTGGCCATATATTATACAATTTTCTTCTATAGTTTTCCTTTTAGATTTACCAAAACCTTATAATATGTGGTCAAATCGAAAGACTTTCAATTTGTGTGCAATCAGGCAGGTCCTTGTACTACATAGTTGAAGGTGAATCTAAAGGAAATTGAATAAGAAAATTGTATAATGTATGGCCAGCTTTAGTCCGTAGGGTTCAATACTTGGTTGGCCAACCCTTTTGCAGCTATAACAGCTTCAGCTCTTCTGAGAAGGCCGTTCAGCTTTAGGAGTGTCTATGGGAATGTTTGACCATTCTTCCAGAAATGCATTTGTGAGGTCAGGTGCTGTTGTTGGACAAGAAGGCCTGGCTCACAGTCTACGCTCAATTTCATCCCAAAGGAGTTCTTTAGGGTTGAGGTCAGGACTCTGCAGGCCAGTCACGTTCATGCACCCCAAACTCGCTCATCCATATCTTTATGGTCCCTTGCTTTGTGCACTGGTCCAAATCATTTGGTGGAGGGGAGATTATGGTGTGGGGATGGCCCCTTTCTGTTCCAACATGACTGCCCACCAGTGCACAAAGCAAGGTCCATTAAGACATGGATGAGCAAGTTTGGGGTGGAGGAACTTGACTGGTCTGCACAGAGTCCTGACCTCAACCCGATAGAACACCTTTGGGATGAATTAGAGCAGAGACTGTGAGCAGGGACTTCTCGTTCACATCAGTGCCTGACCTCCCAAATGCACTTCTGGAAGAATGGTCAAACATTCCCATAGACACATGTTCGCGCGTGTGTGTGTGTTAAAGGTAGGGATCGAGCAATTATCGGTGCGGCCATTATTCACTTTTTC
Organism: Lithobates clamitans; assembly: GCA_037952925.1. NCBI lineage: Eukaryota > Metazoa > Chordata > Amphibia > Anura > Ranidae > Lithobates > Lithobates clamitans. The sequence goes on from JBBGZY010000852.1 coordinate 1,559,466, forward strand.
AGAAGTATCGGTCAAAAAACCGACCGATATTGCTTCAAAGGCTATGCTTTAATGTAAGAACAACCAATGCGGCTAGGCTGTTATTACAGGCAGCGGTAGGGGATATCCCCCCCCCCCCCCCCCGCCGCCTTCTGCCGCTCGCCCGGGCTCTCCTGTCCCACCAGAAGGCCCGAGCAACCCTCCGGCATGTCCGCTGGCTGGCAGAAGACCCAAACAAAGCCGATGCTTTGTTCGGGTCTCAGATCTAGTAACGAGGAAGCGATGTCATGACATTACTTCCCGGATTACTGGTATCTTAAAGGCGCCAGTTTTAAAAAATAAAGTATTCAAAAACACTGATCTTGACGTTTTGAATACTTTCAAGTGCAGTGGAGGGGTTTGGGGGTCTTATAGACCCCCGATCTCTCCATAAAGAGTACCTGTCACATGGCTATTACTGTCACAAGGGATGTTTACATTCCTTGTGACCGCAATAACAGTGATTAAAAAAATGTTGGACAGTGTAAAATTTTTTTTTTTTTTTTTTAAATGTACAAAATATTGGCAGGAGAGGTGGCCAAAATATCGGTATCTGCACCGAAATGATATCGGTCATGTGCATGTATTCTTCTTCTTTTTCTTCTTCTTTTTTTTTTCTTTTTTTTTTCTTAGGAGTCTGCAGAGCGCTGCACCAGTGATCAGCAGATTGTGGGTGCAATGCCAGGCTCCTGCAGACTCTCAGTACAGATGTTCCTTCGCATGTAAAGGCAGGCATCCCAATACTTTTGGTAATATAGTGTATACAGTATTTTCTTGTTCTCGCTATATGACCTGCTGTGGATGTCAATCTGATTTGCAATAGATATTCTTTGTCAAACATGTCACCTGATTATGGGCTGCAGGAGAAGCCATGTCACTGATTTGTACTCAAAAATAAACTAGAGATCAGACTTCTTCACAACTATTCGGTGAGTGCCAGCTGCCAATCTAAACTGGAAGCCATTTGTGTTTTCAGCGATGACACATTGTGGAGCATTTTGATAATATGTACCTGATTATAATATCCGCTATGGTTTTCAATTGTTAACATAGTAGCTGTGCTGCATTTCTTTGCTGATTATATTTCATATATAGATTTGTAGAAACTTTATACAGAAGCTATTTATATGCCACACAATGCTCCCAGAATACTCACTGGGCAACTGGTGGGGAAAAAAAAGCAATTTCCAGAAAACCCACCTAGATGGATAATCCAAAGCACGGGCATAAATAAAACTCATTCTAAAATGCATGTAAATGCAATAGACAAATATCACCTGTTGTGCGGGTTCTACCTTTTATTTTTAAATTCATGGTAGCGGCAAAGAGCCCAGTAACAGTAAAAAATCCCTTCAACTTTAACAAAGGTGGAAAGTTTTACAATCCCTAAATCTGGAGAGGTTTTATGTGTAAAGAGACACACACGCTCGCAGCTTGAGTAATGAACGATCAGCTCTTGTTCACTGCGTAGGTTTGTTGCACATTTGCCGAAACAAACCATTATTTGCTGCTGATCGCCATTACCTGAACATTCTCATTCCTCAGTTGAAAGAGGATGTCGCTGTAACATTTGGGATATATGTATAACCACTTGACCTCTGGAAGATTTACCCCCCCTTCCTGACCAGGCCATTTTTTGCTTTTTGGTACCGCAATTCTGTACACAAATTACATTTTGTACATTCCTCCCCCCCCCCCCCACCACAAATAGGTCTTTCCTCTTGGTGGTATTTGATCACCACTGGGTTTTTAACTTTTTGCACTATGAATGAAAAAAGACTGAGGAATTTTGAAAGCGTCTACAAACTATGGTGCGGGTGCGTGTGTGAATATATACTGGAATGTGTAAGTTTTTTTTTTTTTTTTTTTTTTTTTTTTTTTAATGCTAGCAATGGTGGTGATCAGCGACTTAGGCTCCATGCGCACTGAAGCTCAAAAAAGCTTTTTCTGGACGCCAGATTGCTGGCAGAAAACTCTGGCTGAAAAACCTGCTTTTAACAGCGTTTTGTACTAGTGTTTATGAGCGTTTTTTAGCAATAGCGTTTATGGGCGTATTTAATAAAAATACACAGAGGACACTCCAAAAATCCCACAATGCATTCCAAAGTCCCACAATGCATTAATAAAAAATAACGCCAAACGCTAATTAACACGCGTTTATGAGTGTTTATCAGTGATTGGCATTTTTTTGGCGGTGAAAAACTGCACTTTGAACGTGAATTTCTGGCGTTCAGAAAAAAGCCCATAAACTCCACTGCTCATTAAAGCTAAAAAAACATCCATGTGTGCATGGACACATAGGATAACATAGAGTGGAGTTTATGGGCTTTTTAAAAAAAAACGCCCAAACTCCAATAAACTGCAGTTTATCAGCTCCAGTGTGCATGGAGCCTTATAGTGGGACTGCGATAGTATGGCGGCCAATTTCACACTGACACCTTGACACTTTGTGGGAACTAGTGACACTAATACAGTGATCATTGCTAAAAATATGCACTGTCACTGTACTAATGACACTGGCTGGGAAGGAGTTAAACATCTAGGGTGATCAAAAGGGTTAAGGGCTGTGCCGCCACATTCCTACTGACAGGACAGAGCTCTGTATTGTTTACATTGACAGAGCTCTGTCCTGTCTTCCTCTCTCCTCGCTGATCAGCTTGTGCTGTGACTAATCGCAGCACAGCCGCCACCTGCGCGCCCCCTACCCCAAAGTGCCGCCTATCATACTAGATACGTGATCTGGCAGAGGAGAGCTGCTCTTCTGCTGTACTCCTATGTAAGGCAGTTGGCGAGCGGTTAATGGCAGTGTTGATTTTTGTTTGTTTAAATTTTTTATAGGAAATTTATAATGTTATAGGAAACCTTCCTTTTTTTTTTTTTGTTTGTTTGCGATCTGTGTCCCCTTGGAGATCCAAAACAGGAAGTGAGAGGAAATCCCTGAAAAGAAAGGCAATCCCTTGGTGCCCCCAAGGTCACCAGAACTCCCCTTTGGACCATTTCCCTTCCTTTAATTTTCTGGGGACACCCCAAAATGTGGATTTTACTTTTCACTTTCAATGATAATGGTAAATAGGATAAACAGAGAGGCGGAATCCCCCTAATGGAGCAGACACCGCAATGAAAGCCTAATATGTCTTTTAATTCCTCTCTAATTTATCCAAAAGCAAATAAAGGTATTTTTTGCCTTTTATTTATTTATTTTTTTTTTTTTATACTTTAGGCTGCATTCACCCCTCTGTGTTTTGAATCGTGGGCAGATCTGCTGCCATTCTGCCTGCTCTTTCATAGCGATGAGATGTGAATGACAAATTGCAGTGCAGTTCTGCAGCAATTGTCATACATAAAATTGTGCTGCAACCCGCATCATGTGAAGTTTGTTGCCAAAAAAAGGTTCAGGGGCTACTTTTGGGCAACATGCTTCACGCGATGCGTGATGCCGTGATTACAACACAATATATATCGCACAACAATGGCAGTAGAATTGCACCGCAAGTTTAGGTGCCATTCAAATGAATGGCATCTCAAATGTGCGTTCTGTGATTTGTCAATCACAACAAATCTGCCAACAATTCAAAACGCTGAGGTGTGAATGCAGCCTTAGTTCTTTGTAGATACCTGTCAGTCTATTGCCTAAGAGTGCCTTTACCGCTCATCAAATTAATATTTCAGGCTAAGACGTTATGTGCCAAGGTCTGACCAGATTTGTATTCACTTCTCCTTAGGTGGACATCATTTGACATACTGGATTTTGAGTGCAGCTACAGGCATCATCCAGAACCTTTTTTTTTTTTTTTTTTTTTTTTTTTTTCTTCAGCCGGCGATTCCCTTTCATGTAAAACCCCATCATAGCGGCTGTTTAGCCTCCTTAATTGCTTTTACAAGGTGCTTCTCCAGTCTCTCCCATGCAATCGGGAAGCCGGAGAATTAATCCATCAGCAGTGGCGGTTTACCATAGAGCTGACCGGGGACCCTTGGAGGCCGGAAGTGACATCAGATGTATACACTGCTTTTTTTTTTTTTTTTTTAATCTCAGGCTTTGCAGCAGAGAGAGATCTGGGGATTTATAGACCCCAGATCTCTCCATGAAGAGCCCTATCCTATACAAGGGATGTTTATATTCATTGAAATAGAAATTTAAAGTGATCAAAAAATAAAAAAAAATAAAGGAAAAGTGTAAAAAAACAAAAAATTTTTAAAGCACCCCTATCCCCCCGTGCTTGCACACAGAAGCGAACGCATATGTAGGTCGCGCCCGCATATGTAAACGGTGTTCAAACCACACATGTGAGGTATTGCCACGAGTGTAAGAGCTAGAGCAATAATTCTACCACTATTCCCTGTTGTTTAGCTCTAAACCGTTAACTGGTGTATAAAGTGTAGCCTATGGAGATGTTTAGGTACCGAAGCTTGGCGCCATTTCATGAGTGTGCGCAATTTTAAAGCGTGACATGTTAGGTATCTATTTACTTGGCATAACATCTTACACATTTATACAAAAAAATTGGGGTAAATCTTGTGGGTTTATTTTTTTCCCCCCAAAAAAATGCGTTTTAAATGAGTTTAAAAAATCACTGTGCAAATGCTGTGTGACGTAAAAATTGCAACGACTGCCATTTTATTCCCTAGCGTCACTTCTAAAAAAAATTAAATATAGTGTTTGGGGGGTTCTGGGTAATTTTTTTTTCTAGCAAAAAAGAGATGACTTTTACATATAGGAGAGGAATTCCAGAATGGGCCCGGTATGGAAGTGGTTAAAATATGCCGCCCTTATTGGTAATTTTTCTATGTTCTTCTCTGTCTTCTTGTATTAAAAGGTGAATCTACTGCTGTAATTATTTGACTGGCTATTGTTAAAGTTGAACTATCAGATCTTTTTCATCCACCTGACAGATGTTTAGTTTACACTTTTTATAGTAACTTTGTGATGGGGATTGAGTAGGCAGATATATGGATCTGTTTGTCACAAATCTATACCCGGTTTTCCCGAAAATAAGACCTAGCATGATTGTCAGTGATGGCTGCAATATAAGCCCTACCCCCCCCCCCCAAATAAGCCCTACCCTGTTTCCCCGAAAATAAGCCCTACCCTGATATAAGACCTACAAGGACTTTAACTAGGGCTTATTTGGGGGGTAGGGATTATATTACAGCCATCACCGACAATCACACTAGGTCTTATTTTCGGGGAAACAGGGTAGTTAGGGTGTGAAATGACAAAGGTAAACCTGCCATAAACAAGGTGACATCGTTGTGCAGCAAACTATGTATGTATGGAATTAAAATGGCTGTATTGACAAAAAGCAGGGAACTGCAGCAAGTAACTGAGGTAGGTTGAAATTGCTAATTTTTCTAATGCTTGCCCTACATGGCTTGCATTTTGTCTGATTCCTGCTGAATTGGCAGAATACCGAGCCATGTGGGGCCATGTCGGCACAGCCTGGCTTGATGAGCATCAATCTAAAACACGAAGGAGCGGATGAAAAGCTTCCGGCTGAACAGTGACTGCAGCCAATCAGATGTGGTCACTGTTCAGATACCCTGACAGCTACGGGTGCAGCGGCTGTCAGAATACATTAGCCAGCAGAGGAGATTGCTCCATTCATGCTGTTTAGCATAGAAGGAGAAACCATAACGTATATGGATAGCCTAATAGAGAGAAAAGCTCTCATAGTCGATAGTGGGAGTTAACAAACATGTAGATTTGCATGTCAGGGTAAAAGGAAGCTTATCTCCTGTTTCAAGGCACTATACCAAAATGATCAAATGCTCCAGTGTATGGCCAGCTTAAAGTGTTCCTTAACCCATAACAGTAAAATCAGTCTGTATATGCAGTAAGGCATGCTTGTTATACTCGCTGTGGAACCTAAGGGGTTAATCCTCTGCATTGTGTAAAAAGGCTGTTTGATCCTTGTTCTCTGATCCTTCCCTTCTTCCACTGTCCCCAATCCATCTCCTGACAGTACAGAGCCTTGGGAGCACTCTGCACATGCTCCAGTTAGGTGTGTATTGCTAGAGAGTTTTTTTTTTTTTTTTTTTTTTGCTTGGGAGGTTGCATGTGATTAGCACAGGGCCAATCGGCACTGTCCAGACAGAGGGTCAGGGGTCCTGCAGTCTCATAGAACAGTCAGAGGAGAATGAAAACTCCAAGCTTTAACCAGTGCTCGCCTGGACACTGCTAGAAGTCACAAGACTGCTGATGAGAAAAGGTATTTAGCAGTTTATATTTACTAAAATAATTGCATTTCTGTGTACTGTCGGAGACCAGATATAGTGAATGCAGGTCATGGGTTTAGTAACACTTTAAGTGGCAGTGTAGTACTTGGGAGAAGGCATAGTTAGATTCCCCCAGAAGTGGCTGTTTCACGCTAAAAGCTTTAAAGATTTTGGCTAAGAATGGCTTGGCAGTTGGCTCCGTAGTTTATAGAATTTGTTCCTAAGAAGGAAACCTGCATAACTTGCCAGCTCTTTCTTGAAATAATAGCCTTTAAATAGGAGCAGCCAATGGGAGATTTGGACATGTGATTACACTGTATGTGTTGCTTGTTGGCATTCTGGGAGTGCCTTAATCCTTGTTAGCATGAGATATCTGTGCAGAGAATGCCGTGGTTAGTCCATGACAGCTTCTCCCCATCCGTGTTTTATTCCAGCCTTCTCCGGCAGTGTGCAGAGGAGCTGGCTGCTTTATTATGCCCCTGGTGGCCCATTCTAGTATTTATACACACTTCCTGCCCTATCCCAGGAGCATAATTATTTCTATTACAATATGCTACAAAGGCTTATCTGGCCCGATTAACTCAGCACTTGCTTTCTTTTAATAAGTGCTTATTTATGAACTGTTAAGCAAATGCCTTTTTTAAGGTAGAGCTGCAGCAAACAATATACGTTTGGTCTGCTGCAAAACAGACGTGCTCATCCTTGAAAGAGCTCAATAAATAGACTCTCTGCATACTTCACCATTTCTATATTTGAGATCGAGGATATTCAGTGTGGTCACTGCTAATACTCCATTATTGTTTGAAATCTGTGTTTTGGTGGCATACAAAAAATGTGAACTATTGCTGCTTTTGTTGAATTAAGGGCTCATGAATTTGATTTGCAATGGGTTTTTCCCTCTAATTAACCTAAATGGAATAGTGAAATTTATAGGGATTTTTTAAAAAGGAACACATTGAGAACATTGTAATATTTGTCTCCCTACCTGTATTTTGTACTTTAGTGAAGGTGCACTTATGGCTCTTTGCAGGCCAGAAGCCTATAAATCCAGTGACTTGTCAAGTGATGGGAAATCCCACATTTTATGACTGCCACTAGGAAAGAGATGAGGTCCCTCGCCCACCCATACTCAAGACCCCATAGAGGAGCTTCTGGTCCCGGGGGGCCTAACTAAACCCTTATCCACTCTATATGGTGCACTCCTGGGCAAAGACTCCCCCAAACTAAAGAAACTATGGGAAACATGGCACAGTGACATACCCTCGCTAGACAAGGAGGGCTGGGAGGACTGTTTAGAATATGGCCCCAAATTAGTTATCTCCTCTAAAGACAAGCTCATAGGGGTAAAATTTTTGCACAGAATTTACTATACGCCCCAAAGACTTCACAGAATATTTCTGGATAGGGACCCTGAGTGTCCTAGATGTAAAGCACACACAGGCACATTCTTTCATATGCTCTGGGACTGTCCCGCTATCTCAGCCTACTGGATGAAGGTATTTGGGGAAATAAACTCTAGACTGCAGCTGTCCCTCCCAATGCTACCTGAGTTGGCCTTGTTGGGGGTTCATGATGAAGTACAACGCTCTCATCACTCCAAATTACTATCTTGACCTGTATGTGCACAAATGCATTTCTCATGTAATGTTCTGTACTGCACCAATGGATATACTGTTTCATTCACCTACATGACAGCAATAAAGCACCTTTGTTAAAAAAAGAAAAGAGATGAGGGGAAATCTTCTAAAGGGGACCTCTGCTCTAGTGACAATTGTCTGAAAGGGGGAATCCTCTCACTCTGGAATGATTTCTTCTCACTTCCTCTTGTGTTGCTAAAACAGCAATTGAGGAGAATTTTCAAAATCCTAAATCTATCAAAAATAAAAAGTTTTTGCTTTTAAGATTCCTTAAGTTTCTTTTAACTTTTGAAAAAGATCTTGTATTGGTGACAACAGAAGAAATGTATTTTGTAGCCCCAGGGAGCTCAGGAAGATGCAGCTCACAGAGAAACAAGTGTAAGCTAAAAATGTCTCCTTTTTAGGGCCTTTTCACATTTGATCAGTTTTTTGATGCACTTTTGGTGTTTAAAAAGAGGAACAAAAATACATGAATAATGTATCCACCTTTTTTGAAGTTAAACCACATGAAATATGAACAAAGCATCAGTCTATCGTGTATACTTGTCTCAAAGTGTTACTAAACCCACAACAGTAAAATCAGTCTGTATATGCAGTAATACATACTTGTTATACTCGCTGTGGAACCTAAGGGGTCAATCCTCTGCGTTGTGTTAAAAAGCTGTTTGATCCTGTATGCACAGATCCTCCTCCTTCTACAGGTCCGGACAAGACAGAGTTACTGGAGTCAGGCTGCACATGCTCAGTTTGTGCATTGCTAGAGTTTTTTTTTTTTTTTGGAAGAGTGCATGTGATCAGCACAGGTCAAATTAGCACTCTCCAGACAGGGTCAGGGGTACTGGATCCTGATAGGACAGACAGCTCAGTGCAATATGAAAACTCCTCCTCCTACAAGCTTTAACCAGTAACTGCTAGAAGTCACAAGACTGCTATTTACTGCTGATTGAGAAAAGGTATTTAGCAATTTATATTTACTAAAACTATTGCATTTCCATGGTCTGTGTACTGTAGAATGAAAAAAAGAACCAATATTCACAGAAAATGGTTGTTAGCAGTCACCACATCCCGGTCATAGAAACAAAAAAGAAGACCCCCTTGGGAATGGGATTTTAAAAGTGACAGGAAACAGCAGAGTATATATAAAAATATAAAGTTTATTAGATATAATAGAAAACTTTATATTTTTATATATACTCTGCTGTTTCCAGTCACTTTTAAAATCCCATTCCCAAGGGGTCGTCTTTTTTTTGTGTACTGTAGAACAGTGGTTCTCAACCCTCTCCTCAAGCACCCCCAACAGGCCATGTTTGGGAATTTCTCTTAGATAAAATACCTGTCCAAAATACCAAGCCATTGATGATGATTTAAAGCACTTGTGCAATTTTTAAAGGACAATCTGCAAACATGGCCTGTTGGGGGGTACTGAAGGACAGGGTTGAGAACCACTGCTGTAGAAGACCAGATATAGTGAATGCAGGGTCCTGGGTTTAGTAACACTTTAAGAGAACAAAGTCATTTCTGTCTGCTGCTTCATTCCTCTGCTATCAGCATGAATCACTTCTGACAAGTTTTCTTGACACCAAGAGAGAAAAAAAAGATGGAGGAGTGAGCTCCAGCTAATTGACAGCCTCAGCTCTGTTCCTGTGTGCTGTGTGAAGGGGGTATGTCCCTTCCCTCCAATCAGCTCCCAGGGCTCGCCTCACTGAGCTCTGCAGAGTGAAATTTCAGTTCTCCGTCCCTTTTTTCTAACCACTTAGACAAGCTGTATAAATTCTGCACTTTCAATAGATGAAGAAAAGACTCAGATAAACAGGTACAACTTATGTAGGATTTGTTTCATCCCTGTGTATCACCCGAGTCCAGTCACTTCACTGGGTACATGTAAGGGTTTACAATCACTTTAAAACCTATGGAACTCTCCTCACCAATGTGCTGCGGGTGCGGTCCGTTTTTAAAAGTTCTGCATGCTGCATTTTTGGTGCATGTTTAAAAATCGGGTTGCGTTTTTTGGTATGCTTTTTGAATCGCACATCCATGCTTCACAGGTGCATGATTGGAGTCAGGCAACCAGAAAACGCACCAAAAATGCATATGTTTTTACTACTACTTTTTCAGCGGAGCAGTGTGAGAGAATATTTTACAAAGCAAAACGTGTGATTTAGCCAAGGAGAAAATTTATTGGTTTGTTTTTTTATCTAAGTGTTTTTTGTGTTTTTTATATTGTTTTGGCTTTGTGAAAACAGAAGCAAATTTTAAACCCGACTCCACCTTTACTTTTTTAAAGTTTAATTTTGAGGGTATAAGTAATGAATGGTTTCTTTTTTCTGGCTTTTATTGTTCTGTGTCTGTTAGAGATTTTTCCCTCATTCCCCATCACGACACTGACATCTTTCATGGAAGGGCTGTCACCAGAGAAATATGGAGGATGCTTTTGCTAACTTCCTTCTTAAAGTTGCCTGGCTGTCTCAGACCGCAGTACATTGTGGGTCACTGACCCAGAAGAAAGATGCAGGCAGTGAAGTTGCACCTGATTTTCATACATGTTCTGGGTCAGTGTCTCAGAAAGTCTAGCAATACAGTTTGTGGTTGGCCTTTACCATGATGATGTTACTCAAGGGGATAACTACAGCTATTGCAGGCTAAGTACCTTCCCTGGGGTTCAGATGCAGGAAGGGGGCCCTGTCCATGCCTGAATAAGGATTGTGAAAAAAAAGTTTTAATTACAGTGGCCACATGTGTTTTAGTAATAAACATGGGGTGCCTTAGAGGTGCTTTACAAGCCACCTACCTCACACTGCTAAAAACAAAAAGTGAAAATAATATGAAACTAAATTATTACTGCCTAGATATTCAGTTCAGATCTTCATGATTTGTAAATCAAAGGCTTCTAAAACCTTCTGTTAAAATATGCTTGTTTTGTTTATTGTATGTATACGATTTTTACGTTTTTGTTTTTTGTTTTGTTTTGTTTTTGTTTTTTTGTTTTTTGTTTTTTTTGTTTTGTTTTTTTTTGTAAATAAGAAATCATGCATCTAGATATTTCATATTTACCCCTTTTAGTCAGTAGGTGGTGAGCCTATGAGCTAAAAGAATCCCCTCCATACCATGCTGACTTACTACTTGTGTTGGATATCCTATTTTGGTCTCTTCACATCTAAATACTCGCACCCCTTCCCCGCTTCCTTAGCAGAGTACAAACTGGATTTTATGTTTTATGGTAGCAGTCAGCAGGTGAAGAGCTAGTGCTGGGCGTTCCTATTAGAAACTGTACAAACAGTGGCTGGGCATAACTTGGGACTATCCATGTACATTTCCCCATTCACCCGGACAACATTGCAATTTAGGAGATTAAATGGCAAATCTTCCCCATCTTTAGCTCTTTCACCACTAGCTCCACTGGGAGGATTTCTGTAGCCCAGCTTAGGGGAACACCTAGCAATATTTGCAAAATGGGGCCCAATGGGGAGTTCACTGTGGCAAATGCACAGCAAATGGTAAATTGAAAACCCTTGACCAACTTGGGGAAGAATAGGACTCTTTTCCAGTGGATGCTTGGAGATCTTTCTAATTGTGACACCCGAGTGACCCGTGTTGAATGTTGGATACGCTATCAGACCCTAAAAACATATGCCCGCAGAAGGTTTTGGATGCTAAACCCTTATTCTTATAAACTGCTTATGTACTTGGAGTTGCAAAAAGACTTCTCTATCGGGGAATGGGAGAGGACGTCGGCATTTCCCTGACTGATGGTTAAAAAACTAAAATAATGAAGCTGATGCATATATCCTCTATCGGTTTTAAAGATGCAAGAGACTTACTATCAGGGTGGATATAAATCAATGATTTTTTTTTTTATTAATCAGATTTAATTTTTTTTTTAAATTTAAATCGGATTTTTTTTTTTTTTTTATCACTTTTTTTAGTTTTATTTTTATCAAATTTATTTTAATGCTTTTGGAGTAAAGATAGTTTTCTATTTAAGATACATTAATAATTTTAGTTTATTCAGCATGAAATGGAGCTTAGTTATGTAGTGTGAGGCTGTATATTCTGCAATATTTACATTTTTGGTAAACTCATTTAATGAATCCAAGCTCTGCAAGCTGAGATAACATGCACTGCATTGATGTATTCACACAATTTCACAGTAACCATGAGATAAAACAAAGTTCTGGAATATTCCTTTATCCCATTGTTTTGTAAATCTATGTACAGTACAAACTGTATGATTGAATCAGTTTTGATATCGCTGTTTTACTAACCTGACAGCTTATTATTCTAAATAGGAAACCTTTATTTTGTTTGCAAATATTAACAATTCTAACTACCAGCAAGAATGAGTTATTACATTTTAAAGAGCACCTGTCATTTCAGATCCATCATGGCAGTGCTTGTTAGCGGGCACCTGCTGCTGCCACCTCCCTCTCCTTGTTGTGTCACTGCCACATCACCAGCCGTCCCATTAAAGTAAATGGGACTGCCGGTGAGTCAACAGCGGGTCAGAGATGACAGTTGCTCTTTAAAAAATTGTATTTAAATCGAGTTGATTTACATCAAGCCTTTTTACTAGTGATTTAAATCAAATCCATCCTGCTTACTATTAAACTATACTCCAGGTGGTATTGAGGTACAGAGACTCTGAAAGGCAGTGACTGTATCTGGGCATCTTCCTGGGATCCTGCGGGGTCTGTGGGCTGGATCGAACGTTCTCTCTTTGTGATGGCATTGCCCCATAATAAAAGTCTTCAGTGACGCATACTATTATGGGGCCAGTGCCTGCAACTCCAGATCCCCGATAATCCACTGGTGTGGTTATTTTATGAGACGACCATCTCTATTGGCTCCAATAAATAGTCCATTTTATTCAACTTTTTAACTGTGGGTAAATGCATCATACTCATCTTATGGAGAACAAAGAAAACTCCCTCATGAATACAATGGCATTATTTATAAAAAAACAAAAAACAAAATCAACCTTTTTAAATTTGTAACTGATCAAAAAAATAAAATTGGCCCAAAAATATTACCTTTTCCCTTTTTTTTTAAATGGCTGCTAATTTTCTTTTGTTTTATAATTTTAACTTTTTTTTTGTCTTTTATCATATTTATACTGAATAATTATTTTTTCCCAAACAGATTGAATATCCTGATAAACGTCAACATTGCAATTGCGGATGGACATAACCAATACGTTTCTGGAAATACTTTGGTGTATTCATTTCTAGCCTGAACTGCTGGAGTGAGCGAATTAGCACAGCATCAAATAGTAAGTCTAACAATCCTTCACAAACATAGCTGCATACAATGTGTAGAGCGGTGGTGCTGAGGCAGTTTTATTTATGTTCTTCTATATCTGGCTATACATTTGTCTCATTGATCCACATGCTTTTGGAATAAATGTGGCGTTTCAGCATCTACTCACACAAAGTGGTGGGCCAAATAGCTGATTTTTTTTTAATTTTTATTTTTTTCAGAATGTTATCGTAACTTTTCCTGTAGCTTGAAACTTTTCCTTAAAGTTAAACTTAACCCGTCCTTTGCACATGCAATATCAACCAACAAATATATTAAGGTTTGTTTACGTAAGCTTTTTAATTTTATTTTTTTATATTATTCTGGCTTTGTGAACACAAAAAGCAAAAATATAACTGCCGACGCTATATAAATACTGTATAATAATATAACGCATACAATTTCTACACAAGCCATATTGTAATTTAATGCTATTAAAAATTATCTTTCCTTTTTCCATCTGCAATTGTAATATTCTGTAAAATGCAATATGGCAGCCTGAAGGCGTTCTGTACACTGTTGGTGTACAGAGGGCCATAGGAAATGTAATTTCTTACTTGTGTGATTGGCTTGCTTATCTTTCCCAAAAGTCTGCACTAACATGCAAGTCAGATTTTAGACATCTTCTATAATAGAAGTTTTAATTTTGGTGAGATACTTCCTAAGGGTTAACCACTTCTAAAGGGATGCAGACTCTGTGAGTGGCAAGTAGCCAAGGAAAGGTATGAACTGCTGGTGGGGCTTCTACCACTTCAGCCCCGGAAGGATTTACCCCCTTCCTGACCAGGCCCTTTTTTGTGATACGGCCCTGTGTCGCTTCAACTGATAATTGTGTCATATGTTGCGACATATGTTTAGTAAAAAAAAATTGCAGTAAGCGTATATTGATTAGTTTGTGCAAAAGTTATCGTGTCTACAAAATAGGGAATAGATTTATGTTTTTTTTATTAGTAGTAATGGCAGCAATCTGCGATTTAAAAAATATATATATATATATATATATATATATATATATATATATAATTTTTTTTTTTATCGTGACTGTGACTTTATGGTGGACAGATCGGATACTTTTGACACTATTTTGGGACCATTGGCATTTATACAGCGATCGGTGCTATAAAAACACACTGATTACTGTGTAAATGTCACTGGCAGGGAAGGGGCTAAACACTAGGGGGCGATCAAGGGGTTAACTGTGTTTTCTCGGCATGTTCTAACTGGGGTGGGGGGGGGGGTGGGCTCACTAGAACATGACAGAGATCACTGCTACCAATCACAGGGAGCAGCAGATCCTTCTCATGTTGCTAGGCAGAACAGGCAAATGCCTTGTTTACATCTCCCCGTTCTGCCTCTCCGTGCCACGATCGCGGGCCACCGGCGGACATCGAGTACACATGACCTGCGGGCACGCTCCCACGGCGTGCCCGCTAGCTGCGACTGATGCAGCGACGTACGGGTACGTTGTTTTGTGCATCTGTGCCACTTTGCCGATTGTATATCGGCGTGAGCCAGTTGGCAAGTGGTTAAAATGAACTCATTGCTTTTTTGTGTGTGGGCCGAGCACAGGTTCACTTTGAGGGCTTACGCACAGTCGATTAGGGCCATACAATGTCTGCATCGAGTGTGGTTAAGGGTTTCCAGTCATCCACAGACGGAAAGCCTGCAATAGTAATTGACAGGCTGGTGCTGTGCGCAGTTGGTCATACATACATGGAGCAATTGCTTGCAGTTAGGGATGGATGTGTGTCCAAGGGTGCCCATTCTTCCCTAACCACAGGAACTCTCCCAATGTGCAAGGAATTGTGGACAGTAACAGCCAGTCATTGATTTGCACAGGCTTGCTGACTGCAGCTAATCAGAAACACTTGGCCGTACTTGCTGAACAAATGATCTGAGCGGTGTACTACCCTAATTGGCCCTGTGCATGAGCCCTAAGCACTCCACTAAAAAGTGACTCCAGCTTTTAAAAATATATATTTTGACAACCATATGCCTGTATTTATTATTCTAGACAAAACTTAGTGTTCACCTTTACAGAAAAAATGTAAAGGTGAACTAACACTGGACACCCTCCCCTCCGCCTAGTCCTCACTGCACTTACCTTCGGGGTTGCCAAGTTGTGAGCACCCCCGCAGCCGCTCCAGTGGTTCAGGGATTTGAAATCTCTCATCTTCTCTCTCATCTCCGTCAGCACTTCCAGGGCGGACCAGATGAGTTCTGATTGGTCAGTGTAATGGCGCTGACCGATCACAAACCATCTGGTCTTTCCTGGAAGCGCTGATGAAGAGGTAGAAGAACAGTAATTTAAAATCTCCAAATCGTTGGAGCTGCTGCAGGAATGCTGACAGCTTGGCAACCCCAGAGGTAAGTACAGCGGGGTGGAGAGGGTGTCCAGGGTTAGTTCACCTCTACATTTTTTTTCTGTAAAGTTGAACTAGCCCTTTAAATATGAGCCAGTTTTTTTTTTTTTTTTTTCCCAGCAGAGATTCAGACCCCCATTTGCTAAAGGATTTGAGAATGTACACACAATAAGTTGTGTATTCACTTCAATTAACCAATCATGTGTAGATATAAATTAACAGGGATTTTCTTTTCACATGATTGGATAATTGAAGTGAATCTTCTTTCATAAATCATCCTCAAGGTATAAACATGGAATGGATAATACAAGGTGAACTCCTCCTTCCTCCATGCAACAATAATCCTTTCTTCTTCCCTCCAGTGCACTGTATGGTACTGCGCTAATACAAAGGGTCAAAGGATACAACAATGCTAGGAACCTATGCCACCTTTATCAAAAAGGAGCATTATGTACTAAAATGTGCAAAAATATATGAATTAGAAAAACTGCTTTGAAATTTGACCACCCATTTTGTGCATAATCTTCATGGTTAGTATACTGAGTGCATGGCAGGGGTTTGTGCCTTTTTGTGTCCCTTTCTCATCTTTGAAAATTGGGAAGTAATAAAAGTAAAACTTTTTTTTGTTTTTAAATTGCTGCTTACCTTTTCACTTGCTTTGCTGTTGTTTTGAATCTACATCTGCCTCCAACCGCATGCAGGCAGCTTATGGAAGTGGATGAAGACACCCCAGCCAGCTGCATCGACAAAAGTGTATGTCAAAATGTGACAGGCATGCCAGAGCCGTTGCGTGGCCCCTTACCCTATGTAATGGTAAATCAGAACTAAACCAACCAACTTAATAAGTTCCCAAAACGCTTACAGTGCCTTGAAGGATAGAGCAACATTAAGTGGCACATAATTGTGAAGTGGAAGGAAAATGATGAATGGTTTTCAAACTTTTTTACAAATATGTGAAAAGTGTGTCATACATTTGTATTCAGCCCCCCTGAGTCAATACTTTGTAGATCCACCTTTCACTGCAATTACAGCTGTAAGTCTTTTTGGGGATGTCTCTACCAGCTTTGCACATCTAGAGAGTGACATTTTTGCCCATTATTCTTTGCAAAATAGCTCAAGCTCTGTCAGATTGGATGGAGAGAGTCTGTGAACAGCAATTTTCAAGTCTTACCACAGATACTCAGCTGGCTTTAGAATGGCCCAGTCATAGTCCAAAGGGGCATGACCGAAAAAGGTCTGCCGCACAGCCCCCCTTTGTCGTAACACAATAGCTCAGCTGGGAAAATCGCTCTACTAACATCGGATTGTTAGTACAGCGGATCCTCCGGTGTTCTCTATTTTTTTTTTTTTTCGCGGGTCGAGCAAAAAAAAATACTAGTGTGTACTAGGCTTAAAGAGTAACTACTTTTGATGAGGAAAAAAACATTCTCCTCTTGGTGATTTATGTACATTGCAAGGATTTTAATCTGTTTTTCAGATTTCTACCCTTTTGCTATTCTGAAGAAATCCCTGTGTGTTTGTCTGTGTCCATGTGGTAAGTGCATTAAATGGGAGTGGTTGCATAATTTTCAATCGGCTGCAGCACCTGCAGGTAACTGATTAGGAAAACTGCAGGGTCTGCATCCCTTTTTAGATGCGCTTTCCTTTTGGAAGTTTTCTCACCAAAAATCTGACTTGTATCTTAGTGTAGACTTGTTTCTGGGGTGGGGGCTTCCTGTATACATTCTGTGTACAGAACACCTCCATGTAGCCATATTGCGTTGCACTTTACAGAAAATTACAGAGTTGCAGATTGAAAAGCAAAGGTCATTTTTAATAACAATTAATTACAATATGACTTGAGCCGCAACTGTATACACTTATTATTATTATTATTATTATTATTATTATTACTATTATTTTATTTTAAGGGTGGAGTTACCCTTTAAGGGGGAACTTATGTTTATAATAATTAACTCCTGTCAGTTCTCTGCTGGCAGATCTGCATTGTCGGTTGTAAAATAGATGTGCACACTGTCTGTCTTAAAGTGGTTGTAAACCCTTTACAACCACTTTTTACTACAGATAAGCCTATAATAAGACCTACCTGTAGCTACCCCGGATATCTCCTAAACCTGCACGGGCTTTGGGCCGCTCTGTGCAAAACAAACTGCACAGTGGAGGTAAGTTTGACATGTTTGTAAAGCTAAGTTTGTTATTTAAAAAAAAAAAAAAATCACTTTGAGTATGCTGTGGGAATGAAAACGCAAAAGAGACCTATACAGTCAGTCCCTAAGTTACAAACATCCAACTTACTTACGACTCCTACTTACAAATGGAGGGAGACAACAGGAAGTGAGAAGAAATCTACCCCTAGGAAGGGAAATTCTCTCCTGTAAGAGTTATTATGGGAAAAATGTCTCCACTGAAGCTTTATCACCAATCCTTCTTTCCACACAACCCAAACTTTTCAAAATCCAGTTGTTACAGGGACAGAAAGTGAGGTGAAATCTTCTGAAGATGGTCACAGACCGCAAAACAAACGTTACAGGGTGGTTAACCCTTCCATATGCTGTCCAAAAATACTGTAATTTTTTGGGCTGGAGTTGCATTTAAAAAATGTACCCATTCCTACATGCATACAAATTCTACTTTAAAGAGGAAGTCAACGGCTGATCTATAGGTACTGGAAATATCTCCTAAACTTGCGCCATTTAGGAGATATTTACTGTATACTGCGCCGATGATGTCATCAGCACATGCGCTGTGAAGGAAGTGCCACACGTGCCGTTTCTTCAGAAGGCCTGTGCCCTGACCGGCGGCTCCCACGCGCATGTTCGGGAGCGATGTCATGTGGCTCCTGCCAGTCATACAGCCAGAGTCCACTGCCCCAGAAGGGTGACGGGCGAAGATGGATGTGGCCTCCAGCGGGGATGACGCGAGCTTCGCTTGCAGGTAGGTGACACATTATGTGCTAGTATGCGATGCATTCTAGCACATTATGCCTTTACTTCACAGGTCAGCAAAAAGGACAAAAAAAAAAAAAACAAGGTTTACTTCCTCTTTAAGAACAAACCTACAAAACCTACCTTGCCTGCAGTGGGGGTTTCCTAAATTTGACTATAAAAGTAAAAATTTGCTTTGAATATGCGGCCATGTTTGGGACCCCTTACACTCATGGAGTTCTTTAACCTCTTCCCGCCCAAGGTACGTCATATGATGTCCTTGATTTTGAGCGTGTATATCTGAATGATGCCTGCAGCTACAGGCATCATTCAGATACTATCTTTTTCAGCCGGCGATTCCCTACACCATAGGAATGATCATATCGGCTGTTCCGCTGCTTGATCATTCATACGGGCAGCGAGAGGTGACCCCCCTCCCTCCGTCCTCCTGTGCTTCTACAGACTCACCGCTTCCATCGGTGAGTCGGAGGAAGCATCCGCCGGCCCTGGATGGTGACCCTAGAGATTTACGGGGAACCAGATTGTCACCAGAGTCTCTATGATCGTTCGCAGGTCGGGCGTGAAGTTATGACGTCCTGCCCGGCCTCTGCATTCAAACAAATGGCGCCGCCTTGGCTGGGAAGCCGTGATTGTTTATTTTTTGATTTCAGGCTTCCCAGCCTAGAGGTGAGATGTGGGGTCTTATTGACCCCATATCTCACTGTAAAGAGGACCTGTCATGCCATATTCCTATTACAAGGGATGTTTACATTCCTTGTAATAGGAATAAAAGTGATCAATTTTTTTTTTTTTTAAGTGTCAAACTAAAAAAAGAAAAAAAATTAACAATAAAAATAAAAAATGAAAAATGTAAAGCGCCCCTGTCCCTGTGTGCTCGTACGCAGAAGCGAACGCATACGTAAGTCCTGCCCACATATGAAAACGGTGTTCAAGCCACACATGTGAGGTATTTCCGCGAACGTTAGAGTGAGAACAATAACTCTAGCCCTAGACCTCCTCTGTAACTTAAAACATATAATCAGTAAAAAATTTTAAAGCGTCACCTATGGGGATTTTTAAGTACCGAAGTTTGGCGCCATTCCACGAGTGTGCAATTTTGAAGCGTGACATGTTAGGTATCTATTTACACGGCGTAACTTAATCTTTCAGATTATGAAGAAAAAATTGGGCCAACTTGAATTTTTTTTTTTTTTTTAAATCGTGAAAAAAATTTCTAAATAAAAAACGTGCAAGATAAAAAGTTGAAACCACCGCCATTGTATTCTCTAGGGTCTTTGCTAAAATAAACATATATAATGTTTGGGGGTTCTATGTAATGTTCTAGCAAAAAAAATGATGAATTTTACATGTAGGAGAGAAATGTCAGAATTGGCCTAGTTAAAAAAAAATAAGCAAATCAGCACGATTTGACTTGAGATTTCTATTCAAACAGCATTACTTTGAATCTGATCTAAAGTCGGGCCCTTTAAACGCCACCAGTTTTAGTTTGTTTCAGCTACTGATTGCTTTTGGTAGAATTCAGCCTTCACGTTTTCTACAATACACAATGCAGCTGTTGCATGCTCTTCATGGTATCTCCCCTTGGCATCACTGCTGCTGTCTCTTGCTCTTTGTTTTGAAACAGTGACGTTTCTTGGGCAACACTGGTGTTTAAACAGGAGACCGTGTCTGGCAGCCAACCTCATGTACCAGTCAGTGAATAGGAGCCTTTTAACCCTTCCTGGGTTACGAGTGCCCAGCTTGTACTCTGGTGTGTGGGCTCTGTGTTTCAGCTTTGGCTGCTGAGATGTCTTTCTAGTGTGATTTGCCTCCACAGTTTAGAAGTGCAGATACACATTTTGCTTGCTCTGCAGGCCAAAACATGCAAATTCAAGTAACTGAATATGTTTCGTCTGTCTAAATAAGAATTTCTTGTTGCTGGAAATTATGCTCATCCTATACTTTTTGTTTTTAGTTCTAGAACATGGTCAATGTTCATCAGTCTTGTACTCACTGGGCCACACTCTAAAAACCGCTTAAAGAAAGCATGAGCCTATACTGAAATGATACCTCGCCTAACTTCTTTTTTTTGTCTGATTTTATCACTTGCTTGGAATAGAGCAGGGGCCCCCAAACTTTTTAAACAAAGGGCTAGTTTAATGTCCTCCAGACTTTAGGGGGGCTAGAGTGGCAGGCGGGAGTAGAAAATGCCCCAGCGGGAGTTAAAAAAAATACTACAGAAGGAGGAATAGTGCCTCATCATTGGTATTAGTGGGGGGGGGGGAATAGTGCCCTGTCATTGGTGCCAGTAGAAGAAAAAAAGGCCCCCATTGTTGGTGTCAGTGAGAGGAATGATTCCCCACTGTTGGTGTCAGTGGAAGCAATGATGCCTCCTTGTTGGTGTCAGTGGGAGCAATAGTACCCCAAGGGCCGAATAAAGGCAAGCAAAGGGCCGCATTCCTTCCACGGGCCACAGTTTGGAGACCACTGGATTTAGAGGACTGTCCATTTTTTGGAAAGGTTCCTATAGTTAAAAGCTTTCTCTAAATGGTATGATGGCATCACAGCCAGTGCCACCTGATCAGGGAAATTGAATAAGAAAATTGTATAATGTATGGCCAGCCTAAGCTAAGATACTGCTGTATGATAAACCCTGATTGGTTGTTAAATCAGTAATAGGCCTGACATCTGGGGCATTTGGTAGGTACCTTAGGTGCCCATACAAAATGACTTCTCTGCACTAGGTTGATATTTTTTATTCTTTGATTTATTCCTCTTACTTTGTGGTTAAATGTAAACCTAAAGCAAACGCCTGTACATGGATCTTACCTGGCCATTGATTTGTACTTGTACATATTTCACATTGCATGGGCTGACATCTGATAAAACAATAATAGTCTCGCTGAATGAATCTGTCCGGTGAGCAGAGAGCTGGCCTAGGAAGAAGTAATGCTCATCCAAAAACGAGCAGTTCTGTTCCAGTGCTAGCAACATTAGAACGTCACAAGTATTGCTGTCCAGTATAGCAAAAGCACCAAATATATATAAAGTAAAGCTTACCAATGTTTTAAAGTTGTTAAAGTAGAGTTCCACTTCAATGGTTACACTTGATGTTTGTGGCAATGTAAAATGATATGACTTAGGAGAGTGTGGTTTATTCACTTGATCAGGTAATTACACCATCGTTTCCAATGTTCTGTAGTGTTTCAGTGTATTAAGTGTTCTTGTTTTCTGGTTATTTCTTGTAACCATTGCAGTTTACTTCTTATAGGCTGTTTTTTTTTTTTTATGTTTTTGTTTTTGTTTTTTTTTGTATAGAGAAAGTTGTTTGGTGTGTTGTGTTGTTTTTTTTATTTATTTATTTTATTTTATTTTTTGTATAGAGAAAGTTGTTTGTTGTGTTTTTTTTTGTTTTTTTTTTTGTGTCAAGCAGTAAACCCTGTCCTCTTGCGGATGTCCCATTTCTGGAATGAAAGTTTTAATTTTTGAGTTAAACCTGGCTGGTTACAATAGCCATTGTTTCTGCATTGTTTGGTTTATATTGTTGGAATGAAGTAGCAATAAATACTTGAGTTAAGAATATTAGTCCAGCTTAATAATTTGTTACAGTGTGTGTGTGTGTGTGTATATATAAAAATTAAATTATACTATGCTAACGGGATTAAACCAATATAATGCTTGAGTGAGTCTTATATTTAGTACAGCATTGTGTACACAATCACACTTTAGGGGCAGTAATTTGAAAGGTGCTACTGCTTTGCATTTTTGCTGAGGTGACCGACAAGGGACTGTAGCAGGGACAGGCGGAAACACTTCTTTCTTTAGTTTTCTGACTGGGAAACTGAGATAGGAGAGAGTCAGTCACTTGCAGGAAGCCATTATTGCTTGGATTTCCTGGTGATACTTACAGATTGTACCTGGTGTGCAATAATAAAATGATAAAATACAGAAGTGATAACTTTTATGTGTGCATGCCAGGTCTACGCTGTCTAGTAAAGCATTATATTCAAAACTGCTAAGCACATTTAAAGCTCAACTCTAGGGCAGTTGGTAATTGTGACATAACTTCCTGTCCCATGTACATGTTAAATGTTAGATGGATGGCTAGCTAGATGTGCTGGACAGAAGAAACCAGAGCACTGCCTGGTCTATTCTAAAATCGTTTTAAGCTCAACTCTGGGTTCGTTGTAAATTGCGACAATAACGTCCTTTCCCCATGTACATATATGTATGTATGTATATATGTGTATGTATATATATATATATATATATAATATAATTTATTTTTTGCTTTTTTCTGTATAGACAAATTCATGATTTATTATCGAGCACATGAGTAGCGCCTTACTTTTGCATATTTCACATTTTTGAGAGTGGCCACACAGCTTTAAGGGGCGGCTGCACTTTCTGAGGAATAAAATATTTGATGTTCTACTTGTTGAAAGTTCTTTTGTTGGCGCCACAATTATCACTTTTTATGATTTCGCAGTAAAAACCTGACAGGTGCTCTAATCCCTCTCCACTGTATCCAAAACTAAAAAAAAAAATTTTGCATTTTTAATCTCACTTTTAAGCCATAGGTTGGTAAGAGGGAATTCATTTTGCAAATTTGGAAGATGGTATTTCAATTTACCATACATATGCCATTTTCAGATACCGTATTTAATTATACATGTTTAAAAGTTTTTTTTTTGTCCAACACTTAAGGCCTGTAACCCACGATACGAAAATCGGAAGTAAATTTCATCCAATGAACGATCTGCTGATTTTCGGATCGTTAGTATGGTGCTTTTGACAGTCGATTCTGATTTTTCGTCCGACAAAAGCTAGATGTGCGGACTATAAAATTTTTGTTGTACGTGAACTCAACGTCATTTCATTAATACTTTTTTTTTTTTTTTTCCGAAAACCGTAACAGCAAGACTACGCGTGCTCAAATTAAAGAGTACATACTAAACTATTCAACACATTACTTCACTTTCGACATAAGCCTAGCATGCAACAAATAACGGACGAACGGTCGTCCGAAAATCTGATTGTGTGTATGAGGCTTTAGCATTAGATCTCCTTTTCTACCTAGAACTTAAATATATTTATTATGTCCGGTTTCAGTTGAAGAATGATCAGGACAGCACAGCAGAATGGTACTATGATGACATATCAGGCAAGTAAATATACTGTTTAATTCCTTCCAGGATTACCTTCTGTATATTGGACATTGGTGATATTTCTGATTAATTGTTCAGATAGCAGGCTGATGGTGGAGCGGTGACCTAGGAATTTGCAAGGCTGTTGGTAGAAATAGGTGTTTGACCTTATTTAGTGCATTGTGGCAGATCACAAGAATGAACAAATGACAAATCATTTTACAGGCAGAACATTTAGGCCCCATACGAATCCATCTTGTCTATTGCAGTTGTTTAATGCGTGTTATGTCGCTTGTTAATGTGCTTTGGGCTGTCGGTGTACCACAAAGGACCGAAATAAGATATTTTTCAGGCGCAGCACAGCACACCACAATAAACACTTCTCCCAGAATGTGCTATTTTTGCGCTCTGGGAGAATCTCCGCATGTGCAGGCAAATGTTGAAGCAGAAGCCATTGGCATTTATCTGAACATGGATGCATATAGATATTCATGCCGGATAAATGCAGCATGTTTGGCTTCCCAGGCACCAGAAAATGTGGATTTTACGCCTCCATCCATGTGCATGAGGATTTAATTTAGTGACTGGATACAGTGCAGTTTTCAAGGTAATGCAGTAGTCATTTGATTTGGGACTTGCAGTATCTCACAAGTGAGTACACCCCTCACGTTTTTGTAAATATTTTTTTATCTTTTCATGTGACAACACTGAAGAAATGACACTTTGCTACAATGTAAAGTAGTGAGTGTACAGCTTGTAGAACAATGCATATTTGCTGTCCCCTCAAAATAACTCAACACACAGCCATTAATGTCTAAACCGCTGGCAAAAAAAATGAGTACACCCCTAAGTGAAAATGTCCAAATTGGGCCCAAAGTGTCAATATTTTGTGTGGCCACCATTATTTTCCAGCACTGCCTTAACCCTCTTGGGCATGGAGTTCACCAGAGCTTCACGTGTTCTCACTGGAGTCCTCTTCCACTCCTCCATGATTACATCATGGAGCTGGTGGATGTTAGAGACCTTGTGCTCCTCCACCTTCCATTTGAAGATGCCCCATAGATGCTCAATAGGGTTTAGGTCTGGAGACATACTTGGCCAGTCCATCACCTTTACCTTCAGCTTCTTTAGCAAGACAGTGGTCATCTTGGAGGTGTGTTTGGGGTCGTTATGTTGGAATACTGCCCGGTGGCCCAGTCTCCAAAGGGAGGGAGATCATGCTCTGCTTCAGTATGTCACAGTACATGTTGGCATTCATGGTTCCCTCAATAAACTGTAGCACTTGTGCAGCCCAAGACCATGACACTCCCACCACCATTCTTGACTTTAGGCAAGGCACACTTGTCATTGTACTGCTTACCTGGTTGCCGCCGCACACGCTTGACATCATCTGAACCAAATATGTTTATCTTGGTCTCATCAGTCCACAGGACATGGTTCCAATAATCAGTGTCCTTAGTCTGCTTGTCTTCAGCAAACTTTTTGTGGACTTTCTTGGGAACCATCTTTAGAAGAGGCTTCCATCTGGGATGACAGCCATGAAGACCAATTTGATGCAATGGCCTGAGCACTGACAGGCTGACTCCCCCCCCCCCCCCCACACCCCCTCTATCTCTGCAGCAATGCTGGCAGCACTAATACGTTTATTTCATAAAGACAACCTCTGGATATGACGCTGAGCATGTGCACTCAACACCTTTGGTCTACCATGACGAGGCCTGTTCTGAGTGGAACCTGTCCTGTTAAACCGCTGTATGGTCTTGGCCACCGTGCTGCAGCTGTTTCAGGGTCTCGGCAAGCCTAGGCCATCTTTTTGTATAGCAACAATTCTTTTTTTCAGATCCTCAAAGTTCTTTGCCATGAGGTGCCATGTTGAACTGCCAGTGCCCAGTATGAGAGAGTGAGAGCGATAACACCAAATTTAACACACCTGCTCCCCATTCACACTAGAGACCTTGTAACACTAACGCGTCTCATGATATCGGGGAGGGAAAATGGCTAATTGGGCCCAATTTGGACATTTTTACTTAGGGGTGTACTCACTTTTGTTGCCAGCGGTTTAGACCTCAATGGCTGTGTGTTGAGTTATTTTTAGGGGACAGCAAATTTAGACACTTAGTGCCGGTTCACACTGGTGCGACCTGTCAGGCGACATAGCCGCCTGACAAGTCACAACCCATGCAGTGCAATGAAACCGTTCTAATGGGAGCAACTCAAGTCACTCCGACTTAGAAAAATTTTCCTGCACCACTTGGGGTGACTTCGAAACGGCTTGCATTCACTTCTTTTAAAGAAGTCGTTTGCAAGCCATGCTGAGTTCGCAATGTGCTGGGTGGCAGTGTGCACTTATACAAGCTGTACACTCACTACTTTACACTGTGGCAAAGTGTAATTTCTTTAGTGTTGTCATATGAAATGATATAATAAAAATTTTACAAAAAATGTGAGGGGTGTTCTTACTTTTGTGAGATACTGTAGGTAGGAAATACATTTCTTAGCTTAATTGTCCTTGTTCAAAGTACAAAGATCACACTGTAATTTCCACCACTACACACACTAATTATGGGCTGCATTTGTAAAGTTTGCTGCATGGTTGCTTATTTTCTACAATGTTCAGGTAGTTTTTTTGAGGATATAACCAACTCCATTAAGTCCAGCAGCATTTTCAGTTTTCTGTCTGTAACATTGTAGAATAATAGTAATAATATCACAAATTGCCTCTGAAAAGCTTAACTTCTGCCATTGAATGCATTTTGACTCTGCTGAAAGTCTACACGATTTTTGTAATATCGGCTTGTGTGTTGGACAGTGCCTTCTCTTATGTACACTTGTGTACCCCCTATGGACTGAAGCAATTTTTACATTTTAGCTCTGAGCTTGTTAATACACAAATAACTGTACTATTGTATATTCTACTGAAGTGGGTTTTTGAAGGGGGAAAGGAGGATGAGGTTAATAGAAAATCGCTCAATTCCCCCATTAACCCAGTAGGTGTTGATGAGGGAATGCCTCCCGCTGCGCTGCTGTATTCTGCCAGTGGGGGGTAGAGGGCATTCCCGGTGGAATACAATGGTTACTGCCAGCGACTATAGTAGAAAAATCCGACAGGCTGGTTGTACCCGAGTCGATCGATTGGACCGACTTTGGTACAATCAGCCTGCTCATACATGGTTCGAAATTCGGCTGGCCCCTGCTGTACTGGCAGATTTTCAATTCATGTATGCCTGGCTTTATAGCATTTCTTTTGGAGGTAATGTCTTCAAAGAATGATCTCTTGTGTTTTCTAAAGGCAAAACAAAGTAAATTAAAAAAAAATTTTTTTTTTAGTTTGACCAGTAATGATTTTAAAGCAATTAGAGGCAGAGAAATAAAAACTTATATGCCTGTAAAAGCAGCTTTTTTTCTTTTTTTTTTTTTTCTTTTTTTTTGAGCTGCAGTGTGCCTGAACCCTAACTGTAAATAGTACAATTTTCATTCCACAATTTGTCCTCATTATGGTTCAATTAGATTTTTATTAATTTTTTCAACAAATATATAAGACAAAGAAAACAAAGAAAAAGTATAAACAATGCCAGTAGCCTGACATCAGGTCTCCTGGTATACAAAAATATAAAAATACAAAAATACAAAAGTCAGGATAGTGCAATCGAGTAAACAAGCAATGATCACTATAAATAAGGCTTTATGTTGAACCCGTACATGTGAGACAGTTGACTCGTAGGAGTTATATACCCTGGTCCTGGGTGCCCCATTGGGAATGTCCTCATTAGAATGACGCTAAAATAATGTTCCAGGTACAGATTATGGCAATGTTATTTCTGTTCTGGAGCTGGGAAGTGAGGAGCAATCTCTAGAGTGTGCATTTATACACCTTTAAATTGAGTTACTGTTTCCCCACACTATCCAAAACTTTGTATAAGAAAAAAGATTTTGGCTGACTTCACTGTAATGTGTCCAGGAAAATATAACTCTATAAAGAGGAACCAATATGTTTTACAAGCATATATATGCGCAGGTTCCAATATGAGTACGTACTATTCTATTTATTTACCTCCTATGTTCCTTGCTGTGCAGACCATTACTTGTATGTTTGTGTGTGTGTGTGTGTGTGTGTGTGTGTCACCCATAGAGGTTGAAGGAGGCAACCAAAGACAGTTGGTGGTTAGTGGACAGGAAGTCAGCTGTGCGCCACCACTAACCATATCGCCCATATTTTAAATATCTTTTGAAACTACCTAACAGGCTCTCTCTCATAGACATGCATTACATCTACATTATTAAATTGAATAAGGTTTATTGTCATTGTAGAAAACAAATTCACAATGAAATTCTAATGTGCTTGGTCAGTACAGAGTTCCCTTGTCAACACCTTCCCACAGTATTGGTTTGAGTGATGAGGCAGTATTGACTGTCCGCCACATTTACCTGACTTGACAGGTATGGGCTTCTTTTTTTTGGGGTGAAGTAGGTTTTCTAAAGGAAGCCCCACATAGTGAACAAATTTGAAGGCATCTCACAAATATTTTTTGACTTTGATGAGGAAATTGTGAGTTAGTGTCGCGGTTAGGAAACAGCGCTGATGGAGGACCTACAAGGATAAACGGTGTCGGGGACAGATTCTAGGGATGTTGCACCTAAGACACTAAACATGATCTGATCAGTAACATATACCTACTTTTGGCCCACTGTGTGTGTATGTGTGTATGTATGTATGTATGTATATATGTGTGTGTGTGTGTGTGTGTGTGTGTGTGTGTTAATCTCACACATACACACACGTGAAATTTAATGGCGTCTTAGTCTGCGGGGTTCAATATCTAGTTGGCCCACCCTTACCTGAGCCCCATCTCTATCCAGCGTTGTCCACGTGTCCCTTGGCCATCCTGGACCCTCCTCCTAATTGGCTGAAATACAGCAGCGGCACCATTGTCTCCCGTTGCTGTCAATAAAAGTCAGTGAGTCGATCAGGAGAGAGAGGGTGTGGGGCCAAACCACAGCTCCATGTCTGAATGGACACAGGGGGCTGTTACTCGACTCGGGTGCCCCCATAGCAAGCTGCTTGCTGTGGGAGCACTTGACAGGAGGGAGGGGCCAGGAGCAATGAAGGGGGACCCAAGAAGAGGAGGATCTGGGCTGCTCTGTGCAAATCCACTGCACAGAAGAGAGAAGTATAACATGTTACTTATTTAAAAACAAAAACAAGTCTTTACAATCACTTTAAGAGTTCCCTAAACTGGAACTAAGTGGCCAAGCCCAACCCTTGAAAAACAACCCCACACCATGAACCCCCCTCCATGAAATGATTTAGACCAGTACACAAAGCAAGGTCCATAAAGACCTGAATGAGCGAGTTTGGGATGGAGGAACTTGACTGGCCTGCACAAAGTCCTGACCTCAACCCGATAGAACACCTTTGGGATGAATTAGAGGGGGGACTGCGAGACAGACTGCTTTTCCATTGCTAAATGTAGTTACAGTTGCTGGTTGTAACTGCTGTTTAACTCTTCATGGACATAACATAGCCATAACAATTTTTACTGATTAGGCAAGAAACAAAAGTTCCTACGTAAATAAGATACATTTTTTTAATGTGTAAAAATTGTCCTGTTCTCTTTTTTCCATGGTATGTATGTATGTGTGTGTGTATATATATGTATATATATATATATATATATAATATATATTTATTACACACACTTGCCTCAGACGCAGATCTTTGGATTTTGCCTTACGGATCAGAATGCGGTACATGTTTACACACCTGTGTGAATGTCTCCATTGAAAACAATGCAGCTGTATTCAGATCCATACGTTTGTTTTTGTTTTGTTTATTTTTTTTTATTTCTGCTGTTGTGTGAATGAGGCTTAAAACTATCTACTTTTAATTATACCAAGGGTATTCTGTGGGGTATTATCAGCTGGGAGTATATTTCACCCATATTTAATTACTTCTGTAGCAAATGGTCTACTTTGCTTATGTTAGCAGGGATATTTGAAATGAATCGTGGTTTTAGTATAATGTACTGTCATATTTAGATATTGATGTTTCTTCATAAAATCATGAGGGTGTTGCTCTTCTTGGGGAAAATAAAAATAAAATGCTGCTTAACATTGGCCCGGGGGCTTCTCAGTTGGAGGTTGCTCCTTACAGCCATGATGCTAATTTCATTATTACAGTAATGGTGTTAGCAGCACTTTATAGCAGGGCTGAGTGACTTTTGGTTATGCTCTGGAATGCATTAGCTAGACAAACGATGCATCAGTTCTTTCCTCAACAAAGAGTAACTGCCTCTTACCCTCTGCTCTCTACTGTGCAACCCAGACCAGTGTCTGTAATTCATCTCCATCCTGTCTTCTCACCAATGAATGGGTGAGTAAGTTTGATCTAGTGGAAGGTGCTTGTTGTGGAATGTAGTAGCCAACAAAAGTCATTTTTTTTTAAATAGAAGTGATTAAATAGACTTTTATAACCCAAAATAAATGATAGTTTGCAGGCATTAATAATAGACGATATTGGGGTTAGGGTTGCTATGGCTTCTAAAATTGGTTTTTGTTACCTGTTTTTATTTATAGTTAGTTAGTTCTATAATTCTCATGCAGCAAAAAAAGCAACTGAAGAACTTTCCACTTTGGACTCCCAGCCAATGTGTTTTTTGGGCGGTGGGGCTAATGTTGTTTGGGTACATAGTAAGTGAATTCACTACCCTGGAAGTATGTAGCATATGTGTAAGTCCCCCTTCACATCATCGTCTGCTTGTTCCCACTGCGTGATTATGACGTCATCATTTTCACACTGATCTGTGTGTTGCATGGGACAGTCCTTTTACTTAAATAGGCTGCCCTATGTGTGTTTGTCACCCAAAAATAAGCTCCTGCTCCATTTCCAATGACCATCTTCATGCGATTTGTGAAGGCACGGTTTGCTGCATTATTCTGTTGCATGACAATCGTGGCAGAATCGCATAGTATTTGGCGTGCCATTTAAGGTTAATGCCACCCAAATGTGTGCAGTACGTTGTGCTGTATGTTGTGCTTGCTACACGTTTTGGGATCACAGTGATTGCCCGTGATCCCAAATTGCAAGATGTGAGTGGGGCCCAAGGCCGGTCATACACTTAGCAAATTTATTTCCTGCAACTACTGGTTTGAGGAAAGAAATTTGCTTGATTCATCCACCAACACAGTGTTGATGTGGGAATCCCTCCTGCCGGGCCATTGTCTTCTCCTGGTGGGGGAAGCCGTCCCTGCAGGGAAAAGACCAGGATTATTGCTAGCGGCTATAGCAGATTCTTATGATATTCGCAAAAGAATCCAGAAGGCTTGTTGTACCCAAGTTGATCAATCGTCTTGGTACATTCAGCCTGCCCATTAACGGTTCGAATCCCAGCTGGTTCCTGCTGAACCAGCCGAGATTCGAACCGTGTTTGGCTGACCTAAGAGTGGAAAAGAACCAGCCCGGGTGAAGACAGAGCTGGACTGCTGGTAAGTGCCTGTCCCTGAAAAGTCAGCTACTACAGTATAGGTCAGTGATGGCGAACCTTGGCACCACAGATGTTTAGAAACTACATTTCCCATGATGCTCATGCACTCTGCAGTGTAGTTGAGCATCATGGGAAATGTAGTTCCAAAACATCTGGAGTGCCAAGGTTCACCATCACTGGTATAGGTCATGGGTGCTCAACCTGTGGCTCTCCAGCTGTTGCAGAACTATAAGTTCCATGAGGGCATTGCAAGGCTGACAGTTACAAAAATTACTCCTAAAGGCTGAGGCATTGTGGGACCACAGGTTAAGCACCGATGGGATAGGTAGCTGCTGACTTTTTATTTTATTTATTTAAAAAATGACTGCATTTTTGTATCTGCATTTGGATATTACAATATAATAATTCAGTAGGGTAAAATGACCTCCCCATGGTACAACATTACATCTGACCTGTTATTTAAAAAAAATAATAATAAAAGTTTGATAAAGGGAGAATCAGCAGTATGAGCAAACCAGGATCTATTGCATTGCACAGTGTTGTCAGTCTAATCTTGGTAACTTTCTGACAAGAGGAGAGAGCAGAGTGAGTAGCGCTCTGCTACTCCTTTGCAGTCTTTCAGGCTGGGGAAAGCAGGTTGAAGGCCTGCCTCCTCCTTCCCTCTCCTCCTCTCTCTCCTCTCTCTCCTCTCCTACATGCTAATTTGGCCAACCCTGTTCGGAAATCCTAAATCCAGACCTGATATTTTTCTATTTAAAATAGATTTCTACAATGTAAAATGTTCCGTATTGTTGGCTTTGTATTTGTTAAAGCTCTTTATGACATGGTGGTGTAAAAATAAAATAAAGATACTGAAATAGAAAGTCAATAATCTGTCTGTTTAAATATCAGTGGAGTATGTGGATGAGACATTCCTTTGTTAAAATGAAAGGCTTCTTTTAGGCTGTTTTCATATACAGTATGCAATTGCATATATTTGGCAGACGTAATGATGACAAGTGAGTAGCAAGTTGTAGCTGTTTCCTCGGCTGTCTCATCAATGGAGCTGTGTGAGTGAAGTCAGCTTGAAAACATCTCTCATGTATTTCTGGAATTGCCTTATGCAGTCTCATTAGCACCTTCTTCAGGTGTCATTTCTTGCTCACGTGTGGAAGCGAGAAAGGTGGGAAGATAAAAATAGCTGTAAATGTATCGCTAATGTTGCTGCCGGTTTGTCTAAAAGCATATTCCCTTTGCCATTTTGCTTCAGTAGTAAATATAGCTCAGCTGGGAGTAATTACAGGAATGCATGAATGAAATGCTTTGCTGCTCCATGGAGATAAAAATGTTCCTTTACTCCTTTGGAGCCTTAGAAGGCGATGGGACATATAAAATGCATGGTAAGAAAGAATGACATGGATTCTTCATGGCAAATTAAGACTGAGATGCAGAAGCTAAAACTATAACCAGTTTAAATTATTATTAGTTTTTTTATATAGTTCCATTGTTTGTGATGATGAGTTGTCTACAGTCGAATCCACTTCATTTATACTAGGCACAAAGCAGCCATGTCTGGTGCACTCAAAGCTTCTCTGGTCATTGGCATCTCATCTACTTGTAGGCAAAGGCAATAGGAACACAGTAAAGGTGGCTATATCACAATTTGGCCAGTCCATCAGGGAGCAGGCAAATTTTGATCAGGGTGTGGGTTCCCCCTGCTCCACAGAGGTTGGTTCACACTGCTGTGACATGTGACTTCCAGTGCGACTTTGCGTTGCGACTTGATGTGACTTCAATGCGACTTTGGTGTTTTGCGACTGGCCAAACATAAATGAGGTGTGACACAATTCCTTTTCCTTCTATACAGATTTCCTTTTCTTTTTCACATCCTTGTTTCGCTGTGTTGTATGATGCATAGCACTCACCCTGGCATGGTGGACAATGTGCTTTGGGAGGAGATTTTGATCTGCAGGGATGGGCTGGGCCACAAGTACACAGCATTCAATAGACTGGGAGTGAAGTATAGGGTTAAAAAAACCCTCTGAAGTCTGATCATGTTGCAGCCAAAGTCACATTGATCAGCTTAAGCCTTGTCTTCCTTGCGACTTTTGTGACTTTAACATTGCAGTCTATGGCAATAAAGTCGCACCTAAGATGCAGAAAAGTAGTGCAGAAACTTTTGGAATTTATGTTTTTTTTTTTTTTAAATTCCTTTATTTTATCATAAAGAAGGCATAGATACATAGTACAGTATAAAGCAGGTCATACATTTTCATACATTAACATGTTTTGGATCAGGTAGACTGAGACTGTAGACCAAGATCTAGTTGTCCACCAAACACGTGGGGTAATACATGTGTGTACCAGCCAACTATACATCATTCCTAAACATAATAAAGCAAGGTAGCCTACACATGGGCCTCCTTGCATAAGTCTTGAACAGATCTTAAACAGTATTGAAATATAATGTAATACTTAAATCATTTTAAGACAAATGTGTCTAATACCGTGCGAGTATGTATTTCCTGCTCACCGTGAATAGCATATTCTCATTAATTCGTTACCAACGTCACCACGGCTACCTGGTGAGCTTATCAGTACAAAAGAACAGAAAAGGGAGGATAGAGAAAAGAGTAAAAAGGAAAGCGGGGAGAGGGAAAGACAAGAAGATCTAAGGGAGAAGGGGAGGAAGGGATCAAGAAAAAGAGGGATGGAAAGGAATGGCTGCGACACCGCCCCCCCGTCATACCCACTTGCCAGACCCCAAAGGGGTAAGTACAGGTGCCTGTTTTATTAATATCTACGAGGTTGCCATCTCAGGTAGGCTGGGTTTGTGCTTGTGCCAACTCCTGTAGATATGTGTTAGTACCAACAAAATATCTCCAGGGTCTCCACTTGTCAATAAATTGCTCCTCCTTGTTTTGTAGAGTTGCAGTCAGTTACTCCATACGTAGGACACAGTTTACTTTCGAATACCACAGGACCCTGGTAGGTGGAAGGGGATCTCGCCATAACACGGGAATACAGGCTCTCGCAGCGTTCAGGAGTTGCATTGTCAAGGTTTTCTTGTATTTGCGAGTAGGTCTGGTGGTTAGGTGTAGTAGGCATGCAGCTGGGTTATCTTTTAGTTCGACCGAGGTCAAACTTTGAATAGTCGAAGTCACCTCCTCCCAAAAGGGTCTCAGGACCGGACACGACCAAAAGACATGTGAATTTATGTGTTTTGACTTGTCATGCAACGTTCTGTGCCTCAATTAGTGGCAGTGTGAACCCAGGCCTTATTTGGTCTTCAGTTGAAGAGACATGTTGAAAAAAATTTGGTTGATCAGCGGCTGCAGCCAATCAGTTTCAGCTGCTGATCATTGCATTCTCACATTGTGGCTAAGTACATTTCTGTAAGTACAGAAAAATACCAATTGATCCTGCCAGAAATCCAGTATCCCTGTAAAACTAGCCATACAAGTACAGATTTTCTCAGCTTGTGGGCTGATTTGAGGGAAATCAAAAAAGATTCCTCCTTCCATGCCAGACAGCTTAGGATGGTGACAACGCTGCTCCTTCATGGATGCAATTTAGTGAGTTTCTGTTTTCATCTGAAGTAGTGATGGGCCGAATACCCCTTGGTTCGGTTCGGACCAGAACTCCAGAATATGTAAAAAGTTCAGACCCAAGCCACAAACTCTATTAAAGTCTCTGGGACCCAAACATAAAAAAAATCAAAAGTCCCCACTTTGAAGGCTTGTATGCAAGTTTTTGGCCATAAAAAAGGGTATGGGGCCTGGGTACTGCCCTTGGGGACATGTATCAATGCAAACATTTTTTTCAAAAAGAATGTTTTTACGCAGGAGCAGTTATTTTAATGATGCTTAAAGTGAAACAATGAAAATCCCTTTTAAATATAGTTCCGGGGGGGGGGGGTTGGAGGTCCCCTTAGTCTGCCTGTAAAGTGGTGCATCTGTACCGTGTATAGAACCTGCTGCAGCAAAACTGACATTTTTAAAGAAAAAAAAATACATTTAAATTGCTGTCAATACAACACCATTACTGGCAATACAAAACCCCGCTTACACCCCCCCCCCCCCCAATCAGTGCCAGGCCCTTTGGGCCTGGTATGGATTTTAAGGATAACCCCATGCCAAAATGTAAAAAAAAACTGTTTGTGGTCCCCCCCACCCCCCCAGAATCTATACCAGACCCTTATCCGAGCATGCAGCCTGGCAGGTCCCTTCTGAACCATACCAGGCCACATAACCTCAACATGTGGAAGGTGCTTTGGGGTGGGGTGCGGTGGAGCGGGGGCTTGTCAAAATCTGGAAGCCCCCCTTAATAAGGGCTCACTCAGTTCTTGCCCCCCCTCATGTGAATGAGTATGGGGGTACATACCCCTACCAATTTACTAAAAAGTGTCAAAAAAAACAAAAACAAGTTTTTGACAATTCCCTTATAATAAAGAAATACTTTCCCCGATGTAGATCCATCATCAATCTCTAAGCCCGCCGCCACCACCGGACCCAATAAAAGGAGAAAAAAGGAGAAATTCCACCCACGACGAAGGCTAACTGCCTAATGCCTGCTTCGCTATCTAACCATTCTTGTATATATAAGGGGCAGAGCCACCTGGCCGCGTGGGCGTAGCAAATAAAGATGGATCTACATTGGAGGACAATTTTTTTTATTTTTTTAGCTTTGCTCAATCAGGACTTAGAATGCACTTTGCAGCGCGCAATGCATTGTGGGGTGCTCGGTGGAATGTTTCCGCAAATTCGAGTGTTCGGGGCGATGTTCGGGCCAAACTTGCGCTTGGTCCGTACTGCTTACCCAACACTAATCCTAGGTATGGGGAAAAAAGGAAAACTTAATGTAGCCCCCATATCTTCAGACTGAAAATCTGTAATAAATGACTGTTTTGTTCATGATTCAATCAACATTGTAGCCCTAGCTTTGGGCTGGGTATACAGGCATACCCCACTTTTAAGTACAAAATGGGGTTTATTTACTAAAGCTGGAAAGTGCAAAATCAGACTCACTTCTGCATAGAAACCAATGAGCTTCCAGGTTTTATTACCAAAGCTTAATTGAACAAGCTGGGGTTAGAAGCTCATTGGTTTCTATGCAGATGTGAGCCTGATTTTGCACTTTCCAGCTTTAGTAAATAAACCCAATTGTGTACTTAAAAGTGGGGTATGCCTGTACACCTAGTTTTTTCTTTTTTGTTCAACCATTCACACAAGCGTTGTTGATGCAGGGATCTCCCCCACTGTGCTATTGTGTTCTGACAACGGGGACTCCTCCCCTAATATAATACATAAATCCATTAAAAATATTTAAATTGTCTGCACAGCTAATGTGCTAGGGAGATAGTTTTGCCGCATAATAAAGTACCTGAATATTTGTTCATACATACTGTTTTAGGTTGTTTTATATTTCTGCAGACAGATCAGGGAAAGTGTACTGTATGTATGTTTTCTTCTAATATCAGATGGGCACTTTTCCCATTTTCATCAAGCTCTTTCCCTACCACCATCTAGTTAAGCAGGCACTTCCGGTCAGTGTGGCCACTGTGTAGCACAACATTTTTTATGAGACTGAGAAAAGCTCTAAAAAGACATTGCGTATTGTGTCTTTTTTTTTTTTTTTTTTACCGAGTAATCAGCTGGAAGATTACATTGTAACAAAATTAGGCACATTTGTTACAATTTAATTGCTATGCATCTAATTAAGTCAGATATTGAGCTGAAAACAGCCCATCTGACATCAGCTAACAGTGCGCTAAACAGTGTGAATGTTTTTGGTCTTTTAGCTGCTGAACAATACAGGCCTGTAAGCAATATTGTTGCTACTGCTAAAGAAACATTATAAATATTAAAATATTTTACAGCTGTTTTAACGACATCAGAGGAGTTTTGTAAAGCTGTTTGAGGCCAAAATGTTCTCTTGAGTACGGAAAAGCTAACCAAGAAAAATGCAGTAAAAAAAAAAGTTTTCTAAGGGAAGTGGTACCACACAAAGGGGTTGATTTACTAAAGGCAAATAGACTGTGCACTTTGCAACGAGGTTGCTCCAGAGCTTAGTAAATGAGGTAAGGCTTCATTTTGCAAAGAGTACCCAATCAGGTGCAAGGAAAATAAAAAAAACAGCATTTTTGCTTGCACATGATTGGACAATGGAAGTCAACAGAGCTTCTGCTCATTTGCTAAGCTCTGGAGCAACTGCATTTACAGAGTGCAACTGAACAGTCTATTTGCCTTTTTAGTAAATCAACCCCAAAGTTTCACCACCCAAGTCCAAGTGCAGATATCCACATAGGACGATAAAGCAACTCTGTCCTTTAAACTGAATATGTAAAATAAAAGTGTACCTGTAAAGAAGAGTTTAAAAACTTCTCCTGCTACCTGTGCTGTCAAACCCTGCTCTGATTAAGAGAAATCGCAGGTGAAAGTCGATGCAGAATTCCTCCACCCACCTTGCTTGTGTGGATGAAGGAATCGGTGTGGCTGAAAAAAACAAAAACGACTCTTCTAAGGCCAATTTTAGGGCTCTTGGTAGAGTGTGATGCCCTCTGAAAAGCAACCCCCCTTTTAGATTGAGAAGGCATTAGATCACCTCTTCTTCGCATGATTTAACCCTATAATGCCACAATCGCATGCATTTGACCCGGAGCTCCCCAGTGGGACCTAAATGGCAATAAAACTGACAGGAGTTAAAACCCCCAGGTTCAGGTTGAACTGGATGGACTTGTGTCTTTATGCAACATTACGAACTGTGTAACCCTCCCATATTCCAAAATGGGGGGGGGGGGGGGGGGGAGTTTTGCCTTTTTTAGTTCTACTTTAGGCATCAGAGCTTGCTCACCTCCTTGCCCCTAGCCTGTGATTGGACAGTAATGGAGCAGCAATCGGCATGTTGCTGGCCAGTAGGGATGAGCTCAAGCGTGTGTGGACGCGAGTCCCAACCGGCAGGAGCGATCCCATCAGGAAGCTGTCACTGCAGGCAGCCAATCCTATGTGGCCAAGGCACTCCCCGCCCCATGTTATATAAGGGGCGTGTATATGTGGGGCAGGGAATGATTTGGCCACTTATGATAGGCTGTCTGCAGTGACATCTTTCTGGCTGGATATTTCTTGTGGGTTCGGACTTGTGTCTGAACACACCTGAGCTCATTCCTGTTGGCCAGCACATGTGAATGCAGGATACCCCATCAACCCCATGTACGGTCCCATCCCTCTCCCTGTCTGTGTGCTGCTGTAATGAGGATTGCAAGAAGCTGACATAAAATCCAGACATTTATACTAGGTGGATTTTTAAAATACATTTGATTTTAATTATTTGTTTTTAATACATTGCTGTATTCCTTTTTTTCTTATTTATTTAAATATCTGCCTGGAGATCGGCTTTTGGTGGACATACCAAAATTTAGTACATTTTGGTTGTCCGGAAACACAAATATTGACTTTATTTAGGGGAAACGTTAATGATGTTTAAGATATATCTTTGTAAAAAAAGTTTGATTTATTTACTAATAATAAACAGAATTCTTGGTGTTGGATGTAACTTTTAACTGTCTTTTTTTTTTTTTTTTATGTTTTGCTTCTTGATATAAAATAAAACCTTGGATTGCGAGCATAATTCGTTCGGAAATGTGCTTGTAATCCAAAGCACTCGTATATCAAAGCAAATTTCCACATAAGAAATAATGGAAAATCAGATGATTCGTTCCACAACCAATTTATTCACATAAAAATGATTACAGCAATACAAAGTACTGTATTAAAGTGTACTGTAAAAATACAACAAATTAACCTACACTTCAGGAGCTACAGAGTATAAAAGAGAAGAGGTTCACACTGGTGATGTGGGAGACCCTGCGATTCAGTACCGGTTCCTGAATCGCACACTGGTTCACACGGACGTCTGCGAACCGCTGGGGATGTCAATGTAAAGTTAATGACGCCCCCAAATCGGTTTGCACTGAACTGTGAAAACGGACAGGAATCGGATCACATAAGTGTGAAAACCCATGCACTTCGATTCCAGTGTGGACCAAAAAAAGGGTCCTGCACCATTTTGGAGCGAATGCGATGTGATTTCAGCCATACAGTTTGTGCGGCTGAATTTGCATTGCACAGACTTTGCATGTGATGTCTGTGATCGCACAAGTGTGAACTCAGGCTAAAAGTCGGCACAACTTTGCCAGGGAACTTCGAAGCAACTTCAGGGAATGCCTGGGTAATCTTCCTGTAATGTTGGATTAAAAATCGCATCAATTTAAAATAAGTATCCGACTTGGTGGCAACTTCCACTAAAGTCTATGGGCGCAAGTCTGATAGAAGTCTCCTTATTGTAGTACAGGAACCTTTTCTAAAGTCCGAGCGACTTCAGTAGTGCTAATTAAGACAGCTCTCATTAACTAACATGGGATTTCACATGTCACGTGACTTGGGAGTCTCACAAGTCAGATCCCAAGTCTCAGGCCTCATGCACACAGGACATTTATTTAACTCTCCTAGAAGCCAGCAACGTTTTTGCAGAAAAA
The DNA here is from genome assembly GCA_037952925.1 of Lithobates clamitans. Taxonomy (NCBI): domain Eukaryota; kingdom Metazoa; phylum Chordata; class Amphibia; order Anura; family Ranidae; genus Lithobates; species Lithobates clamitans. The sequence goes on from JBBGZY010000852.1 coordinate 1,599,053, forward strand.
AAGCCTGACACTTGTAAAAGTGTGTTTAAACTTTTAGGAGCTTTTTCAGCGTCAAGCTCTTGGGCGTTAATTCATTTCATTGGCCAGAATAAATCATTTATCCTGGTCATTGAAATGAATTCATGCTCAAGCACGAACGTTCATCAGCTTTAAGCATTTTTGCTGCCCTAATTCTGCTGCTCCTGAATGCACCGACAGTGTTTGTTTTTTTGTTTTTTTTTTCCTGCCTAAAAACCTCCAAAAAGCTGCCACTAAACGCTGCTAAAAGCCTAAGTGTGCATGAACACATAGGCTAACATGGAGGGGCATTTAGAGGCAGAAAAAAAGTCATTCGCCCCTAGAAGCAGCTGTAAAAACGTCTAGTGTACATAAGGCCTAATGCTCAGTTGTGAGGTAATGCTACTCCTTTTGCATGACCTCACTAGTTTATCAAGTTAACATTTAGAAAAAAAAATGTAGTTATGTAAAACACTCGCAGGCCAAGTTACTTGCAATCCAAGGTTTTACTCGCGGTGGATTTGATTTAAATCAAGTCGATTTTAAATCACGATTTCGATCACTAGTAAAAAGGCTTGCTTTAAATCCAGGTTAAAGGTCAACTGTCATCTCTGACCCATAGTGGCTCCTCCTCTGATCTGCTGTTGACTCAGACAGTCCCATTCACTTTAATGGGATGGCTGGTGATGCGGCAGTGACACAACAAGGTGAGGGACGTGGCGGTAGCAGGTGAGTTGATGCCCGCTAACAGGCACTGCCATGATGGATCTGAAATGACAGGTGCTCTTTAAATGTAAGGACTCATTCTTGCCAGTAGTTAGAATTTTTAATATTTGCAAACCAAATGAAGGTTTCCTATTTAGAATAATAAGCTTTCAGGTTAGTAAAACAGCGATTCAATCATACGGTTTGTGGTGTACATGGGTTTGCAAAACAACGGGATAAAGGAATATTTCTGAACTTTGTTTTATCTCATGGTTACTGTGATATTGTGTGAATGCATCCATGTGCATATTTTCAGCTTGCAGAACTTGGATTCATTGAATAAGTTTATCAAAAATGTAAATATTGCAGAATATACAGCCTCATGCTACATAACTAAGCTCCATTTCATGCTGAATAAACTAAATTATTAATGTATCATTAAAAGAAAACTATAGATAGATTTTTACTCCAAAAGCATTTTATTAAAATAAATTTGATAAAAATCAAAATCGATTTTAAATAAAAAAAAAAATTTAAAAATTGGATTTTTTTTTATCATTGATTTTATATCCACCCTGGTTTTACTGTTGGTATGCATTTTCCCTATATGTACATGTATTGCGCAATCTAATGCCTGGTGCACATGAGACAATCGCACAAATGTAACCGCTTTCGGCGGGATTGTTCGGTCATCTAATCTAGGGATCGACCGATATCGTTCTTTTGGTGCCGATATTTTGGCAACCTCTCAGGCCGATAGCTGATAAATTGTCTGGCAATATTCTGTACATTTAAAAAAAAAAATACGCTTTTTTTCTTCATCGCTGTTATTGCTGTACACTTTATGGAGGGATCGGGGGTCTATAAGACCCCAAACCCCTCCACTGCACATGAAAGTATTCAAAACGCCAAGATTGGCATTTTTGAATACGTTCTATTTTTTAAAACTGGCGCCTTTAAGATACCAGTAATCCGGGAAGTGATGTCATGACATCGCTCCTGGGTTACTAGATCCGAGACCCGTACGAAGCATTGGCTTTGTTTAGGTCTGCGGCCAGCCGGCGGATCTGCCGGCTGGTGGCTCGGGCTTCCCGGTGGGACGGGAGAGCCCGGGCGAGCCGCGGAAGATTGGGGGGATGCCCCCTCCCGCTGTTTGTAATTACAGCCGAGCTGCTGCTGAGCCGCATCGGTTGTTATTGCAATAAAGAACGGTACTGGGGTGATACCTGCAGCTGCATGCATCATGCTGGTAAATCCCCTTAAAGCAATATTGCTCTAGTTTGCGACCGATACCGATTTTTCAGGAAATGCTTATATCGGCCTGCAATAATCGGCCTTACTGAAAATCGGTCGATCTCTAATCTAATCATTGGTACATGGCTTCCGACATCCCATTACGGCTGGTCTTCCAAAATGAGCCTTCAGATACCACTTTTATTTATACAGAAAGCATTAATAAACAAATCACTGCAATAAAAAAAAAGATTGTTGTAGTTGTGCTGCCTTTTTTTTTTCTTCTTCTTGTCATGTATATAATGTACTGTAAGTGTATAGTGGTTGTTATAAACATACACTAGGCATTAGATTTAATTCCATTTTCACTCATTTTTTTCAGAACATTATGACAACAGTTTTCCGTTGCTGTTTGTATTCTGTTGTCATTCTGTTCCTCCTTTTAATTAATATTTAATGAGATATTTTATGTGCAGAAGTCTGATCGCTAAGCTTATTTGTTAAATAATGTGTCTGCAATCGCATGGTTATTACCATTCTGCACAGTGTCGATTGTCAGCTTTATATGACAGGGATTCCCCATCTTCTTGTCAATTGCTGTCACTTGTACTTAAGTATTGTACAAATGTTTGATTCCCCTGTCGAACTAGCATTGTGTCTCAATTAGCACTGTGGTTCTAGAGACCTGGCATCTTCTAACAATATATAATGAATGTTGTATGCGTGTGCTCTGTGACTACAAGTTAACGCTTTTCCTACATACCGTCTAAATTTGTGAAAATGTGGAAGCTGGTGTAGAAAAACGTTTTCGATCTACTGCGGTGTCTAAATACCAGTAACTTGTGATATCCAACTGACACAAAATAGAGTACAATTGTTTTAAAAATGTTGTGTAAACCACCAAAACGGAAAGCCAGCCTTTGCTAACACATACAGTACCATGTGGGATGCCTCAGAAGCTCAAAACCATGGATGTTCTCTGTTGCAAAACTTAATGAACCATGCAGGTTTGACCCTCTACTTTGTTACTGGGCCATCACTCTCATGGACTGCCTTCCTGACCACTGTCCAGTAGTTTCTGAGGTGGGTATTTGTATAATAGAGTTCCTTAGGTAACAGCACTTCTAAGATGTTGTGCTGACACACATTGGGTACATGCAGGCATCGCTGGGCACTCGCATTTAATTTATGCTAGCAAATGATAAGTAATGCTATGCAACGCTGTATCCTGGCTCAGGCCTAGGGCAGCACTTTGCAGGGGGGCAGCACGGAAAGAGTAACCCGCCGGCTTGCACTACACTGTTAGCGTAGTGCCAGTCTTATGGGGCGGACTGGGCTGAGAGGCAGATTAGTCTGTGCCCCCATGAAGCGGCCGCACTTCTAATTTTGACTTTCCTATCATCCTGGACCACATACCTTCCTCACTGTGCTATATGTTTTCTGCTGCACCATTGGCATAGTTATATCCTATTCTTAGTCCTCTCCATAAAATTATCAGAAATTTGTGCTTAAAGAACTATAGGCAACACTTTTTTTTTTTTTTCATTTTGGATAGAATAAGGGAGGGTTATAGCCCCTGTCAGTTTATTTTTTTACCATCCCTGTCCCATTGCAGAGATTTCCATTCACTTTCTGCCCCATAGCCAAACAGTAAGTGAGAGGAAATCTATGCAAATTAAGGGAATCCATTGCCCACCCCCCCAGGTCTTCAGAACTAGTGTCCCCACTTGAAAATTTCAGGGTGGGTCTTAAACAGCAAGGGGTGTGGCCTTGACAGGAAGGGGTGGGTCATATTTAAATTAGGGGGTGCACAAGTTTAGTCAGGCCTAGGGCAACACAAAACCTAAATACACTACTGATGCTATGTACAGGTTTACTTTAAAACTTCTATGCCTCTGCCCTCAAAGTTTAGAGGAAGAACAAAGTCTATATCCACAGCAACCAGATTACATCTGTCAATTTTCTAACAATGGCCAAAAAAATTAAAAAATGTATCCATGTGTTAGCTCTTCTGAAGGGTTTCTTTATCCGTAGTGGTCTGCAGCAAGTGTTGAATAGTTCCCAGCCATCTTCCTACATTCTGCTATAAGATGAGCTTAGATTGGCACCTTCACCTTTTCAGAAATTTTAAGATTTAAGCCTTGTACACACTACTAATTTTTTGTTTTTTGGGGTTAAATGAAGGAAAGAAAATTGACAGCTCTGGTCAGCGCTATTGGCTGAGTGCACTGAACATGAGCCATTCGGCAGGCATTTTTTAGGTCATGTCCCTTTTGAAAGAAGCTTCTGTTGGACCAGCTGCCATACACATGGTCCAAATGTCGGCAGGTCCCTAAAGCTGGTCGGCAGACCTCTATCGGTCATGACCCTTGCACAGAAGCTTCTGTTAGACCGGCTGCCGTACACAGTCTAAATGTCGGCCGGTCATGGGAGCTGGTCGGCAGACCTTTTTCGGTCATGACCCTTCGACCAAAGCTTCTTTTGGACCAGCTGCTGTACACGGGACAAATGTCGGCCTGTTTCTATTAAACCAGCCAATGCCACCCAACATTCGGACCTTGTGTACTAGGCTTAAGAATTACAGAACTGATTGACATGATCCCATGAATGACACTATAGAGAAAACAACTTTTTCTCGCTATGCACCTGCATTGTCAGTAACCAAAGCTCTAATCTTGAATGAAGCTTCTGGCTAACATCCCGATGTGAATAATAATAATAAATGTCTACAGGAATAGGTCTCCTGGCACTTTTATATAGATTAGATAAGTGACACACAGAAATGGAAGGACAAACATTTGTTGCACTTTTTTTCTTTTTTTTTTAGGAATCCGTATGAACAGGTGTGTGCTGGAACACCTTATATTAGTTTGATCAGTACCTTCATAAAAAGGGGGGATGGGAAAAAGGTGAAAAAGAAGCAAATCCTAAGTAAAAAGCAATATATAACAAACTACAGAAGCCTGATACTACAGATTGATTGTAGATAGACCACATAGAAAGCAGCAGCGTCAAGGTCTGGCATGCACATCCAGTGATGATTTTACAGGGTAGAAAGTAAATTTAGGCATAGGTGGTCCAAAGCTTGTGTGACTTGGTTGAAAACTGGTACACAGAAGATGTAACTTTAACTGCTGTAGTTTAGATAAAGCCTGCTCCTTTCCTTATGTCCAGAATTTGGAGAATGGCAGAGTACTTGGTTTTGGGTACATTGTGGCAGGATTCTGTGCCTATTCCTTGGGCACCTACTTTCCTAGGCATTAAGGATTTTTTTCCCCGGTATATCTTATATTCTTGGTCACATTGTATTGTAAAATCCTGTAACCTGGGCTTCTGAAGTCACAAACTCTAAACCTTCAAGATCAAAATTTCGAACTCCCATCCCAATCTCTCTGGAGTTCAGGAAGGAAAACCCCAGTCATTCAGAAGGAAAATATTCACTGCGCCTACCCAACTAAATTTTACTGGAAATGAAAAGCTTGCGGCCTGCTAGCAGTTTTTCAACAAGCGTCATTACAGTTTGAAACCTGCTGAAAACCTGCTAGCGCTTCTGTTAAAGTGACAGTGCATTTTTAATGATCTGTGTTTTAATATGTACAGAGTGAAGCTGAATGTTGTTTAAATTTAAAGTCTAAATTTTGGATGTCTGATTGGTTTAAACAATGTTCTAAAGCAGTCAGTCGAAAAATGTACTTTTAACCGTAGTTTATGCTCAAGTAGAACTATCGTTGCATTTCTGCACATGTGACAATGCTTAGACGCCCTCCGTTACTTTAACTTTATCAAATGCATATTCCACCCATTCCTGCTTCTGGTTGCTGTATTATATTAATGCCTTCCTCAGGTTAAGGGAGTCTATGAACAGGAAGAGCTGCCCGTTGATAGCTTCCACTTCCCCTGACATACACTGTGCCCCTTTGATTCTTTTCACCATCAGCTTCATATGCTAAGCAGAACAGCACTACCTGTGTATATACACACACACACACACACGATACATAAAACATGCATATACTCGGCCTACACATGCATGCAACATATGTACACACTGCATACAACATGAATGCATAGGCATGCGCAAACACCTCTTTGATTTTTCTGGCATCTCCAGTTCCCTGCATCCCTGCTCCTGCCAGAAAAAGAGCTTGGGTGGGAGCAGGAGCGACACTTATGCTTCCACTGATAGGGGCATCCGCTCCTGCACAGCTCCTTTTTCCTCCCTCCTCTCCTGGCAGCCGATAAATGTAGCATGCATGACTCTTTGTTTACATCTGCAGGATAAAAATTCTGGAAATGTAATGGTTCTGGTAATGACTTGGCAACTGAAGCTTAATACCAGTAGTGCCGGGTCAAATCCAGTATGTTTTCAGGTATGAAAATTCCTCCTAAACTTCATTCATTCATTTAGTTTAGTTCAGTTAGGTAAAATAGTACAAATGTTTATATGTGCATGGAGCCCACTAAGTACCATGACATGTTTAGTAAAATAGGACTTTACTTCCTGTGATAGAACTGTGCAATTCTACTCAACATCTCTGTAAGGACTCTTTCCCACGAGCGACTGTCCTGCCTCTGTTAAAAGTATGTTTTGCTATTTTGAAATTCGAAGACTTCAGGCACAGCGATCACTTGCAGTTGTACATTGCGATTAGCATTGATTACGTGCGTTTTACATGTGGCTGCGTTTAGCTGCGGTGGAACATTCTTGCCATTTCTGATGTTCTTCCTGTCTTTCTTTCCTTGTTGCTGCTGCTATCCGCAGGTGAAATAGTACACTGCGATTACCTGCGGTTATGTACAGATAGCTGTGATAAATCAGTCCTGGATGCAGTCAAATAAATTTTTTCTAACTGCACAAAACCCCATGTAATGAAACGCAGTGTGTGAATAGGGCCATAAGAAAGAAACATTGTCTGAGTTTAGGTGCGGTAAATATGTTCATCTAACTGCAGCTAAAAAGCTAAAATCTATCCGCCCGTGTGAAAAGGGCCTTATGCTTAATGTACATGGGACGGTTACAATCTCTCCTGAACAATTTAACTTGACAGATAGATAGTAACCAACCTTTAAAAACATCAGTTTTGCCGCATTTACATGCAGCGTTTAGAAGCGTTTTTTTTTTTTTTTTCAAATAGTCAAAAATTTAAATTAAAATTGCCTGTAAACGAAACACAACAAAACGCTAGTTACCGCGTTTGCAAGCTGTTACAGGCGTTTGGCGTTTCAAATGCCTCTGAAGTTTGAACATCCGTCCTGAACGCATTTTTTTTGATTTCCAAAAAATGCTTCTGATCTCAACAGCCTAGAAACGACTATAAACGACCCTGTGTACATGTACTGATAAGATAACAGAGGAGGGTACAGGGGCAGCAGAAAAACGCCCAACTGCTCCTAAACGTCTCTACAATAATCTGCAATTTCAAACAGGAGGGTCAATTCTTGATAGGCCCCAACTGCGTAATGTAAGAAATTCCTAAGTCACACTCTTGGAACCTTTCATGAAATAAAGATTTGTTTAATGATACTGTAAACTTACTCTTGGTATATCCTATTCTATAGGAACAGGAATGGTAAAGGACCTAAATGTCAGAACTCAAAATGTCAAAAACAAGCCAAAGAATACTGATTATTTATTTATTGTGTTGATATATCAGTCATGATACTGACATTGATAACCATATTGCTAGCAGGGCCACCTTGTTGCTGTTTAAAGGTGCTTCACATTTTGCAGTGCCATACTCTGCCAGCAGAACACCCAAGAGTTAATCTTTGTCTCTCCCCCTCATTTATTCAGCTGTTTTTCAATGCACCATTGCCTCAAGCCCTTGAGTCCTTTCATCAAGGCTCTTGCCATTCTGTGATCTGCAGAGCTGTATATCAAGCTACTATTAAACGCAGGCTGGTTAGTGTTTGGAACCTGGCAGTGCTCCTTCCCTCTCGGAGGAAGAGTGGGGGCTGCAGACACACAGAACAATGCATCACCTAACAGATGCCATCTTGTACTCACCTGGGTCTAGTAAGATGATGCCTGTTATATCTTTGCCTTTTTTTTTTTTTGCCCTTTTTGAGTGGCCTCATGTATTTGTATTTATATGTTCCAGGCTATGTCTGTGAGCAGTGAATTGTCATAGGGAACAGTGAAGTCACTGGCTCCTCTGTCAGTATGAGTTGCAGTAGCTTGTCATAAAGAATAGGGAAGTCACTGGCTCCTCTGTCAGTATGATGAGTAGCAGTAGCTTGTCATAAAGAATAGGGAAGTCACTGGCTCCTCTGTCAGTATGATGAGTAGCAGTAGCTTGTCATAAAGAATAGTGAAGTCACTGGCTCCTCTGTCAGTATGATGAGTAGCAGTAACTTGTCATAGAGAACAGTGACGTCACTGGCTCTCCTGTCAGTATGATGAGTAGCAGTAGCTTGTCATAAAGAATAGGGAAGTCACTGGCTCCTCTGTCAGTATGATGAGTAGCAGTGAATTGTCATAGGGAACAGTGACGTCACTGACTCTCCTGTCAGTATGATAAGTAGCAGTGAATTGTCATAGGGAACAGTGACGTCACTGGCTCTCCTGTCAGTATGATAAGTAGCAGTGAATTGTCATAGGGAACAGTGACGTCACTGGCTCTCCTGTCAGTATGATAAGTAGCAGTGAATTGTCATAGGGAACAGTGACGTCACTGGCTCTCCTGTCAGTATGATAAGTAGCAGTGAATTGTCATAGGGAACAGTGACGTCACTGGCTCTCCTGTCAGTATGATAAGTAGCAGTGGCTTGTCATAGAGAATAGGGAAGTCACTGGCTCCTCTGTAAGTATGATGAGTAGCAGTGACTTGTGAACAAGCACAGTGCATTCACTGCCTCTTGTGTCAGTGGGTACGTGCGTAGCAGTGACTTGTTGTCCGTATGATTAAACATTAGGTTTATATGGCTTTCCTGAACATACAGTAAACAGTTATACTTGGTAACTGCTGTTACTTTACAGTATTCCCGCAAACCACTGTCATTCCCATCTTCCTTGATCTTTATAAGCATTACTCCCTAAATGTTTTATTTACCTGTAATTCTTCCTAGTTTCATGGGATACAAATGCAACTTATGTGAAACCATCTTGATACTTAAATACTTGATTTGAAATTGATCTGATTTTCTATTGTAATTTCTGTTACGTTGTTTATTTTTCTATTTTTGGGTAAGATCAATTTTCCTATGTTGACATCTGAGCAAGTATGTATTTGGGGCTGAATTTTTTGCAAATGGCTTTGGCTGCTGTTGCAGATTTGTTTTTGGAAGCTCATTCTCTGAAATGCTTTTTCTCATACTAACTTTACAATTAAAATAGCAACTTTAAGCAGACTGCTAAATACATAGTGAAATACTGTACAATTACATGAATGGTTTTCCTAGCAAAGGGTTCAGCCACACTGCATACAAAGAACTAGTAGTGTGATGATGCTAATTCAATGTCCAGTCAGGCAGAAAGGTAACACAAGAAGCTAAAAAAAGCTAAATCAGCTGATCACCTGTTTGTGCGGTATGACAGCGATGTGTAAAACACAAGATTGGTTGAATAGAATTGAAATTACTAGGTAAAGCAATTCACAAATATGATTCTGGTGTCATGATCCCAGGGCCTGCTTGAGTACTGCACGAGAGGGGATTACTGCTGCTTATAGGGCTTAGGTTAAGGGCTTGTTCACCCTGCACAAAAATGTGCTTCCTTTTGCAGATGTATGCAGGTGCCATTAATTAATGGTACCCCCACCATCTTGCAAACACATGCCAAAAACGCATGGTAGCACAAAAAAAGCACACACTTTGGCACACTTTGGGGGTGGTTAAGGTCTCATTTACAATAGCACTCCTGCACTTAGCTTTTCAAAAACCAGGAGGAATAATCTTGAAAGTATACACAAATTTGAAGCGTTCCCAGATCATGCTTCCCAGATCACTTTCCTAGATATAACTTCTTTGAAGCAAGTTTATCCTTGTTTGGTCACATTTAGTTGCGTGCCCGTTACATGCATATAAACAATTTTGTAAATGAGGCCTTCAGGGAGATTCATTTTTTTTTCTTTAGAACCAAAATCTCCATACCAAAAATTACAAGCACCAGAGCTTAATATATTTATTTTCAACTGGATAGGTTTATATCTTCAGGTGATTGGACACTGGCAAGCTTTCGCAGACACACCCACTAGGTACATGAGCAGATACCTGTGGCTCAAAGTCTGGTCAGCTGGAACTGCCTCATTACGTAGTATGCCCTCCTAAGGAGGGAGTCTCTCTTAGTGAAGCATTTGAAACATTTTCAAAGATGTCACAAAAAGGAAATCATCTTCTTCCACAGCAGAAAGTTCCAAAATCCCCTTTTTTCAGGAGCCTCTACCTCCTAAAAACGCAAAGCACTTTAACACTCTACCTAGGCTTCAGATTGTAAGCCCACGTTCAGATCCTCCTTTCAGTGCAAGATTTGGCCAGCAAAGCCCATCAAGTCTTCCCCAAAGCCCTGTTCCCAAGAAAGGGGTGCCCTCACTTCCAAGAATCTGTTACAGTTTGCATATGTCTGGGTCACAGACATCTCAGGGAGTAGTTGTGCCAGTCTCCCCAAGACAGGTTTAAAGGTTTATATTCAAACTTGTTCATGCTACCATAACCAAGTTGGACCTAAACTCCCAAAACAAATAACTTCAAATTCCAAAATTTCACATGGAATCTGCTAGGTCAGTTATTGCCTTTTTGAGATGAGGGGAAAACTTTGTCTGTAGACATCCAAGGCGCCTACCCACATATTCCCCTTAATGCCGCCTGATCAGCGTTTTTCAAACTTTGCAGTAAGAGACTGTCATTTCCAATTTGTTGCGCTGCTTTTTGGCCTATCCTCTGCTCTGAGCATTCACAAAGGGCCTTGCACCTCTTCTTGAACTCACATTCAGATTACAGGTTATCTAGACAACCTTCCAATGAAGGATTAATCTCCCTTCCATATATCTGCAAACATCCACAGGACAATTCAGATGCTTCAGGCTTCTCACTGGGTGATGAACATCCATACAAAATATTTTCTCTCCACCATTTTCTTTGCCTGAAATACTTGGGCCTGATTCTAGACCAAGCCAAAGCAAAAGTCTTCCTTCCAGAGAAGAAACTGCTCTCTCTCTCTCTCTCTTAAAGCTCACCCTCAAGAATTGAGATCATAGATGCCCCTTGTGAGGTTCTTCATCAGAGTTCTAGGTCTCATGGTGGCTACCTTCAAATTTCATCTGAAACCTCTCCAACAGGACATCTTGTTAGCATAGAACTAGGCTTCTTTTCTCGACCTACCCATGCTCCTGTCCGGCCAGGTAAGGAATGCCACAGCTTGGTGGATCTTTAGCTCAGCCTTAAGAATGGGGAAGTTGTTCCTTCCATATCTCAGGAAAGTGATATTGACAGATGCCAGTCTTTTTTAGGCTAGGGAGGAGTGCCCCAATCTGTCACACTTCAGGGAACATGGTCATCGATGGAAGCCGAGCTCCTTTTTACCATACGGGAGCTCAGAACAATGAGCATGTCTCTGCAACACTGGACCCTCCTTCAGCAAGGACATCCAGTCAGGGGGCAATCAACTACATCAGTCACCAAGGAGTTGTGCAGCCTTGAATAAAGCCAGTCAGATCATCTCATTGACAGAGAAACACTGTCCAGCAATCTCTGCATCTTAGGAGTGGACAACTGGAAGGTAGATTATCTTAGCCATCACCGCCTGGACCAAGGAGAAATGGGCCTTTACCACAACATAATAAACCTAATATCTGAGATGGGAGACCCTGGATGTGAATATCAGGATTTCTAGATTCAACAAGATACCTCAATTTCTGGTCAGGATCAAGGATCCTCCAGCACCAACATTGGACAAAGCTCCCTGGTCTCAATCAAGGCTATGCCTTCCCTCCAGTGCAAATTCTGCCTTATCTGCTGCGCAACATAGAGCAAGAGAAGAAACTTGTGATTCCCGTTGCACCAAACTGGCCCAGAAGAACCTGGTAAACAGAATTACTCGGACAACTAGGAGATGACCCCCTCCCAACAGGACAGACCTGTTGTCTGAGACCCACCATTTCTTTCTGCTTCTAAGTCACTGGTTTTAATGGCATGGCTGTTGAAACCCAGGTCTTAAAGGACAGAGGGGTCACTGAGTCTGGCTAAAAGACCAAACACCGCTCAGGGATGGATCGTGCAAAATCATGCAGTCTGAAGGCATGTGAGTGAGAGCAGCAGCAGGTTTCGAAGGGCTTCTTTTTATTAATCCGTGGGAGTGCATTTGCATTTATTTATTTTATTTTTTTATCCGTTTATAAGAGCACTGTGGATTGTCCTTTGATGGACATCCCAACTGTGCATCTTCCCTTCATTGATTGGCTTTATCTGGTTGACCAGTGTATGGGCTATATTAAGCAAAATTAGCCTTTTGTAGTGAGGGTCAGATGGCCAGGTTAGAGCACACCCTTGGGGGACCCGATGGAGACTTGACTGCACTTATTCATAGCACGTTTTTGTATTTTCAACACTGGTTCATGTATAAATTGTGTTTTATGGACTTTGAGCACATTTATATGAATCCAGTTTTTATTTTGTCGTCAGTGGTGGTTATTTTGAAACATTGACACTTTTTGATAATATTGATACTTTGTGAATTTGTAAATTTTGCTCACACTATTACATTGTTTACTATTGATTGTTAGGTTTTGCCATAATGGGCACAGCACCTTTTTATATACAATTTTGAGTTTGCACTATTTGTGCTAGAAGATAATTGTATTGTTCCTGCAGCATAACCCACATTTATATACTGTATTTATTCACTCTAAAATGATGTTGTTTCTCTTTCAAAAATCTCTGGCCCCGCTCTTTGCTGTCCAAGCGGATGCGCAGTGCGGCAATTGTGGCCAGAACACGGCGTGACCCAGATCTCGGTAAAGAGCCGATGACGTGGCTCTTTACCCATGTGATCATCTGTGTCCAATCACAGTCGGTCACATGTAAACAAGGAAGTGCCATTTATCGTCTCACACTGACAGAGTGTGTGGAGAGGAGAGCCGATCAGAAAAATCTCCTCGCAGGGGAGACCTGTACAGGTATTTAGGGCGCTGATCATCAGTGCCCTGGATACAGTACGATGCCAGTCAGTGCCACCTATCAGTGCGGCATATTAGTGCCGCCTCATCAGCACACATCAGTGAAGGGGAAAAATTACTTTGTTACAAAATTTACAGAATTTACAAATTGACAGAAACTTTTTTTAAATAATAAAAAAAGATAAAAATTTCCTTTTGGTACAGTGTTGCATGACTGCGCAATTGTCATTCAAAGTGTGATAGGGCTGACAGCTGAAAATTGGCCTAGGCAGTAGGGGGTAAAAGTGCCCAGTAGGCAAGTGATTAAAGTTCTTGTAGCTGCAATCTGCAGTTGGGTCTGTTGACCCTTGTTGTTTTTGTGCCTGTTGGCACAGTTTTTTGCCTAGTTGTGTCCCACCCTTTCATTCACATCTCGGGAGCCTCTAAAGTCCTATAAATACTCAGCCTGTGTCCTTTATTGTATGATTAAAGTGCCACAAAACAATATCTTTATTTTTCAAAATAATTCATACAATGCTTAAGGGGTTGTAGCAGTAAGATCTCGTGTGTTTTTTTGTTTTTTTTTTGTTTTTTTTTTTGTTTTTTTAACCTTAATGCATTCTCTTTATTAATGTAACCCCCCCCCCCAAATATTTACCTAAGCCCGATCTTGATCCAGCACATCTGCAACAGTGCTGCTTGTCTCCCCCCTCTCTCACAGGAGGCTTGGTAACAGCGGGAGCCATTGGCTCTTGCTGCTGTCAATCAAACCCTGTAAGCAGGGCCATGGCTGAGCAGCTTGTTATGTGGGCACTCAGATAAGTGGACGAGCCAAGACCGCTGGCTGGGGACCTCAGAAGAGGAGGATCAGGGCTGCCCCGTGAAAAACCATTGCACAGAGCAGGCAAGTATGACATTTTTGCTATTTTAGAAAAAAAAATTAACCTTTACATTCACTATAAAGGTCCTGTTTTTCTTCCTTTCTAGTAATGTCCTCCGTAAGCTCCCAATCCCCTCATTTTCCCCTTTTCATCCATTTGGAATGGGCAGTGTGCATTAGTTGTGGCCATGTGGACTGTTTTATGCACACTACACATCTCCTAGTCCACAGTCCCTGGTCCATCTTAAGTTACATTCCTACATACATGTAGAACGGTTGTAGCCACCCTCTACTATAAAGTCAAATCACAGCAGCAAAATCAAATAGACTTACCTGTAAACTCCATATCTTGGACTACAATACAGGGCTTCTATTCCTGAGTTACTCTGCAGTGCTTGCTACACAAATGCTCACAAGGACTCACAGGTAGGGTTATAGGGAGGATGCTCAGGAAATGTGTCCTCCAAAGCTTGCCAGTGTCCAATCACCTGGACCTCTAACCCAGGAACTATGAATATTCAGCCTATACTGTATTCCAAAATATGGAATTTACAGGTCAGAATTCCTTGTTTTGCTAACCTTCAGTTTTCTACTTCAGAGTAATGGTTCCTCGAATGGCAGGATGAAAGGATCTGAGCGTACTTGTTGTGCCTCATGTACACAGGCACTTGAGGCTGTATAATGTAAATTGTGGGAGTATTTTCGTACCCAAGACTCGCAGCTGCTGCATACAGTCACTCATAGTAATGAATGGCTGTATCTAAGCTGCTAGCTATATGCGGGTAAACGTGTGCACAGGTGTAAATCCCTGAACACAGCTTGTGTGCCTTGAAGGATTTATGACCATGTGTGAGTTTTACGTAAATACGACTTATCACTGTTGTACAGCCATTCTTTACTATGGGCGACTGTATGCTGCAACTGTATCTCTTGAGTTGGGAAATATGTTCATGTGCCTGGGGCCTTAAAAAATATATACATATAGGTTTCCTTCACTGCTTTAGTAGTAGTTTGGTGTGGTTGGCCCAAAAACATTTCTTTATGGAGTTTTATATAATGTCACATTTACAGTAAATTATTATAGAAATTGCTGCCTTTTTAAGATCCACGTTATTGCATAAAATCCTGGCATTGCCGGTTGTAATTCCATAAGTAGAAAGGCTTTCACCCTTCCTGAATTCTTCCAATTCTCTCAGACTTCTGCAACCTTCTACTTCTAAAGCCGTGACTTTGGAGACATTGCTGTGCACCTTGCTCTTTATTTAGGTTTCACAGATGAGGGGTAAATTGGTGTTTTTTTGTTGCTGTTTTAGCTGCTACATTTGCCAAGAAAATATATCATATTTTTTTTCCTCCCACCCAGTGCATAGAAATGTGATTCATGCCTGCAGTGGCCCATTGTTGTTTTATTTATTTTTAATACTTTCCCCGGCATGCAACATAATAGCTGAGCTGCATGGTGGAAGTGGAGCAGGCATTAATGATTGATAAAAGCTGAGAGCTGTTAAAAAAATCCTGTTTAATGCTGATGAATAATTTAATGCACTCTGTATGTTTTTAAGAAATGATGTCCCTTTTCTAGCTCTTGTCTTGAGAACAAGCGTCTGAAAGCAAAAGTCTTTGTGTTTTTAGTACTTTTTGCTCATGAACGGCTTTGTACACTCTGCTGCTTAGGGTTAAGGGTTAATAAAATAGATTACTGAAATGAGTTGAGCTTTTCTTTGGCTTGTTTAAAAGGACAACATGCAGTAACTCCTAGTAACCAGCAAACCCTTCTTTTACATTGACTGTTCTAAACTGACGAAAGATATTGTGAACTATTGTTCTTCCTTTTCATTATCCATTATACTACTAAAGTAGGCATGTCACGGATGGGTTAATGATCATGCAACATTATATATGCAAATGCTCCTTGGGGCTCCGAAAAAATATAAATTATCAATGATAAAGTGGGTGTCTGGGCCCTCAGCAATAGGGTGTAGCTATGAGCACTGGGAGGGTCATAGCAAATCTACTAAATTGGGGGCTGTCCCAAAATCCACCAAGCCTGTGCGGGACTAGCAGAGACCACTTTACAGATGTCCTGACATTGGCCACATGAAAGGCTTATGGATGGGACACCTCCTGGGGTGCATGAGCTGAGTATTTCAGGAGGCTTTGATTTGGTGAGAAACATAGGATCCGGATCGCTCCAAAAAAAAAATGTATTCCCCCCCCCCCCCCCAAAAAAAAAACTTGTAATATCCTGAGGGGGGATTAAGTAAACATGTAGATGGAAGTTAGGGCCTGCTTTAAGGATAATATGCATAAAAAAAAACAAAAACATTTTAGTATTGTCTTATGTAGCCCATAATCAAGTATTCTTATTTTAAAGTAGCAAAAAAAAAAAATTCTACAAAACTGATTACATATTTGTCCAATGTTCTTTTTATGGTTTGATGGCTTCCTTCTTGATGTCCTAGGTTAATTTTGGATTTGCAGTTGTGTGTCAATGTCATATAAAACACCTAGTGCCATTTCTGGAATTTGTTTCTAAATCCATTGTGGCCAGCTCTGCATTTTCTCACAGTATTCTGACCTCCATGTTCTTGATGCATTAATAATAAATTATGATACTTAGGCCAAAAAAAAAGTGTGTGTATGTGTTTGACTGGGAACCAGGCACCATTTGTCTTGAATATGAATTTTATTTTCGTCCCCTCATACTCTTACTTGTTGCCAGCTCCTCTGCATTGGCTGTCAGCCAGTATTGATTGGCGCCCACCCCGCTGGAGTTAACAGATGTCAGGAGTGATAGATTACGGGTCGTTCCTTTTAATTTCACTGCTCCCGGATCACAGCTTTGAGCCTAATTCTTTTCAGTGTCAGGATCACTCTCCTGTCACCCACCTCTTCCTTTAACTCTTGTGCTGCCAGTGGCTTTTGAAAGATATGAAAATTAACAAGAAGTGAAAGCAACATCTGGATCCAGGCCTATTTTTCCACTCCCTTTATTATCCTTGTCAGTTCTAAGTTCTTGTGCTGCCACTGGCCTGACTTCACACCAGTGTCCATGTGTTACCCTTCTGAATAGCGAGAAGTGTGCGTGTCATTTTTTTCTGTCTTGTCAGTATTTTTCAGTACCCTGTAACATATGTATATGTAACCCCTTAGGTTGAATATCTTGTATAGAAGCAGCCTAACCAAATGAAGGATAAATCATGCCCCTATCAGCTACTAACATTGTGATCCAAATTTAGAAAGGTAATCTTATTCCATCTTCCTTTTTTGTGTAGTTGTATGTCTTGAGGATTAACACTTCTATTTATGCTTCACTCCAGGCAGATACAAGCTTTGCTTTCCCCAATTTGTTTTAAAAAAATTGGGTTCTGCCCTTTAGTCCCAAGTTTAGATTGTGTTTCACCAAAAATGTGTTTGTGTGTGTGTATATAGATTTTTATGTGTGTGTGTGTGTATATATATATTATATAATTTTGTACTGTGTAGTTGTACAGTTTTCTTGCAGCACTCTCCATATTCTGACAGCTGCAGTAGGCAGCTGGCTCTTGCACCACAGGGCCAAAAGGGGATATCCCCAGGTTTCTTAGCACAAGAATTTATCCAAAAGCTTCTTGGCCCTGGTATTAACATGACTTTCCTATTATAGCCAAGGCATTGCCTAGTTAGACTCTTAAGTGTTCTGATTTTATTTAAAATCGTCCATTCCGATTTTTTTGTATGTACTTTGCTACTATTAAAGCACGTTCATTTTTTGGCTTTCCGCTTAAGCTTGGGGTAGGCAGCCT
Organism: Lithobates clamitans; assembly: GCA_037952925.1. NCBI lineage: Eukaryota > Metazoa > Chordata > Amphibia > Anura > Ranidae > Lithobates > Lithobates clamitans. Next base: position 1,616,743 of record JBBGZY010000852.1, read on the forward strand.
CAGCCCTCCAGCTGTTTTGAAACTACAAGTCCCATGAGACATTTCAAGACCCTTACAATCACAGGCATGACTCCTAGAGGCAGAGGCATGATGGGATTTTTAGTTTCATCACAGCTGGAGGGCCGAGGTTGCCTACCTCTGGCTTAAGCCATAGACAGAGAGTAGACCCTGGCAGCAAAGTGCTTGAAGTCTCTTTCCCTCCTGATCTGATTGTAACAGAATAGAATGCCCTCCTCAGTTTTTATTTGCTTTACTTCTAATGTGTCTGCTTGTGGCTTCACATTGTACAGTGCAAACATATTTTTTTTTTTATTTATCCTGATAACAATTCCTTTTGCATCTTCTCTGAGAGTTTACAGCATTTGTTGTAGCTTTTTATTTTCGCCTTTGTTCTTGCTGTTACCACAAGCTTTACTTTTCCTTGCCAAATGACTAATAATGCTTTATTCTTATTGCAGTGGTCCAAAGAAGAATTCCGCTTTCAAAATCCTTCCTTTTCATTTTAACTCTGATCTGTCCTCAATGCTCTGAATCTCCTCTCATCACATTTCCCTTTTTTGTAAAATGTATTTATTTTTCTATTTTCTTAACATTTTAAAGACCAAAAGCACACACACACACACACACACACACACACACACACACACACACACACACACACACACACACACACACACACACACACACACTGCAGTGCACAATACAAAATGCAAATGCACAGAGTGGGATGGTATGAAGTATAAAGTTTACAGAATGAGGTAATGTGGAGTATGGAATGTAAAGCACAACCTGTACAGTAAAATGGGGTCATGTGAAACATGCAATATACAGCACACCATGCATCATGAGGTAGTGTGGGTTAGGGAATAAGCAGCACAATGTACAGGATGAGCAGTATGGCATAGGGAATGTACAGCACAGTATACATAATGAAGAAGTGTAGAATGGGGAATATACAGCATAGCATACAGAGTAAGGTGGTGTAGAATAGGGAATGTACAGAATAAGTCGGTGTGGAATAGAAAATATACAGCATGGTGTACAAAAAACACATACATGAGTTATCCTGTACATGGGTCTTTGTAGGTAACATTAATTTTTAGTGCAATAATAACAAACCTAGCCACCAACACTCCAGGCATGTGTTTGCAGAATTTATTGCAAACACCTCATTTCACATAGGTCAAATAGGGTATTTGACCTATGTGACATGATGTGTTTACAAGAAATCCTGCAAATGCATGCCTGGAGTGCTGGTGACTTTGTTCATTATTGCTAGTTTTGCATGGCACCATCTATTGTTGTTGTTACAAGCACCCTCTCTATCAGGTCCAGCACCGTCAGGATTGTGCATCTCTGTACAGACTCTACATATATTATAGTGCAGTTATTAATTATTTATTTATTGTAGACCAGTGTCATAGTTCACCAGACTCACATATTTTAAAGATAAAAAAAAACAACTCAACTCCATGTTGGCAACTCTGCCACTACCGATTACTGCTCCACGATCCCTGCGTGCATGCACGTGCAGCCAAAATATATTACGTTCTGGAGAGGAAGTTAGATACCTATACTTTCAAGGAGGAGGTTTTGGCACTTCATTCAAGACTGCTTACTGACCACAGTATCTGAGATCTGATTGACATGTTGTGGTAGAGGGGAGTGTGGCAGCTGGCTATGGATAGTATTGTAACAGAGTCACAGTCGCACATAGGCCACAGGGCTGAATAACTAGGCAGCCAGGCTGTGGCTGGAGAATGTCATAGATCTGTTCTCTGTCTGCAAATGTCTCTTCTTTTTGCAGGTTGCACTGCATAGAGCCCTGTGGAGCTCACCAAAAGCAGGCAGATAGGTTTGCAGGTGGCTGCTGACTGTCACAGCTCTGATCGCCGTCAAGTTGTTCAGCTATGGTCAGGGGTAAATTTGGAGGGGGGCCCCCCTTGCAAATTGACCACTTTTTCTATCCTAAACGCCAACCCTGGGTAGGGGGGTGAAACTGGAATTTTCTCGACTAGGATTTTAACACTTGGCTTATATATTCACCCAGTGTAGATTTTTATCATCACTTATTTTCCTATATGGAATGCTTTTTAAAAATAGCTTTGATTTGGTAACTTAAGCCATTTATTCTTGGTTACACTGTTCAATAGTCATTGTATTTATTTAACTTTTGTTAAACTATTATCAACTGTATTTATTTTGTACACCTCTTGTGCTGGCGATTTTCTTTATAAATTGCTGTTTGTAAAGTTCATTTACTATTGCCTTCAAATGTTATGACCCTTTTAATATGTCTGTGTATGAAGAATTGGTTATTAAGCACTTTATATGTCTCTTTAGGACAAAACAAGTGTTTCCCATTCTTTGGTTGCAAGACTCCCAAAACCACCCATGTAGGGCAAGACGGATACCCTTCTTGATTGGATCTCCTTATCCTGCCCAACACTGGTAAGGACAGCTTTTATTGATTTACTCACACATCATGGATTAGAGACTTATGTTTTAAACTAGCCTAAAATTTGAGATCAGCTTTACCCAATCTGGTTGATTTCAGTCTGATCCAGCCTAATTTCATGTCTATGGTCATTAGACTGGCTGAGCAGTCTTGGAGCATGGACTGGATGGATTTCTTGTCAGATAAGCCAGCCTGAAGGTTTTTGACGGCGCGTGCTTCTCCTTATACTTGCCAAATCTAATCGGTATGTCCAAAGTTGCCAGGAAAGACTGCTCCTGATGACCAGATAATGCCTTCACATCTGACCGTCATCTTTGGTCAGATGAGGGTTGGTGATCTTTTTTTTATGTATCACAGTTTGTTCATTAATTGACTAGAACTGTGCTTTGTTCTTCATTGGTATAGACGTCTGTATTTACAGTCTCAAAAAAGTGAGCAGAAAGTATTCAACACTTCGCTTGAACTGTTGGCACCATAAAATTATTTCTTCCTGTGTGACTCAACATAGAGATTTTTACCCTTCTTGTTTTGTAATATCCTGGCAGCTGTATAATCTTGCCTTATTTTGTATGTGTTTCATTCTGTGCCACCTTGCCATACCTGCTTCTCTGCTCTGTTATTAACTTTGAAAGGATGTAATCGTATAGAGTGCTTTTGCACCTCGAAAGAGTCTGAATTCCTTGGTGCCAGAATCTTTTCAGGAGGCAGCTTCTTTTTCTGCTGCTTGTCCTTGTCAGAGAAGGGAGGCCCTTTTATGGGGAGTACAATCTGTTTTCAGCCGGTGAAGAGGTGGTGATCTTAAGTCATTGTGTAATGATAGTATCTTTTACATTGGGCCTATAATACAGCTGTAGCTTTCTAAAAATAAAAGCGATGTACTTGTCAACATTAATACCATAAATTTCTCAATGCTTTACTGGTGGGGATGTTAAAGAGGAACTTCACCCTTCTCATAAAAATTACAAACAAGGCACCTTTAAAAACGTTTACAAACAGATACTTATAGATAATTGCAGGCTTTTATATTTTGCATACCGTATGTTTCTTTTCCTCCTGCTTCTTCGCATGGTGGTCATTTTTACTAAGGGCAGATTAATCCATCTACCTATATTTTGTCTAGAACTTTGGGTCTGCCTCCTGGATTAAGGGACATGAACTTCCCAGGATGCTGCTGTGAGGCCAGGATTACATCACCTGTGCCTCACTCAACCAAGAAGGGGAAAAACAGTAATTTTGAGAAAGTAAAAAACTAATGAATGCAAGATTATTTCATATCCACATGCAGAGCTGTGTGCTGCTGTAAATGTTTGGTGAAAGTGGGGGAAGGTCCACTTTAATTATGTTTGGTAGTTGACCTACAGAAAAAGGTTACCATGTTGACTGTTACAGCTAAGAAAAAAGGACACAACAGTAATTATGCATAGAATATAATTATTAGTGGTACCTTGTACCAAAATGGTTCCACTGTTGAAGAGTTTATACGTGCATTGTTGAATAGATGCAATTTGGAATTACGTTATTTCTATTAAAATGCATATGTGATGATTTGAGTCCTGTGAGATAAAACTTTTTATCCTAACTTTAAAAGTACTCACCCACTGACATCCTATAACTCTCTCAGGCTCCCTTATGCTGGCCATACACGGGTCGAATTTCGAAAGTACTTTCTTTTGAAAATCAGAAAATTTGTGCATTTTGTGATATGATAGTGCCACCATTGATTTCAAAATTCGACCAACCAAGCCTTCAATTTCGCCTCATGTTCCTACAGAAAAGAATTTTCGTGTCTGGGAATCTTCTTTTCTTTCCGGGAATTTGCTTTTCTTGTACATGCGCATTTCTTTTTCGATTTACATTTCTCGCACAATTCTTCCATCATTGATTAGCAAATCGTTCGTTTTTTAAAAAAAAAAAATTTTCAACATTTCCGATTATTAAAATTCAATGGCCGCCCGAAAATCGGCTGTTGCTGCAGCCAACTAATGGTGCGAAATACGAAAATTCTTAGATAAGATTTTCGAAAGAAAGTTCTTTCGAAATTCGACCCATGTATGGCCAGCATTAGAAGTATTTCTCTGTCATTAGTGGGACCCACTTGCAATGACAGGTGTGCAGGCCTGAAAAGTGAAGATGTCAAGCAAAGTTCATGAGATATTTAAAAGAAAAACTTTATATCTAATAACTACCAAGCATTTATCAAAAAACGAAAATATCTGTTATGGGTAGTCTGACCTTTTGAGGAGATGGGTATTCCAAAGAACAATATAGCCATGTGCATTACATTTGTAGTCCTGGCTTTTTTTTTTTCTGGTGCATTAAGGCTGTTTTAACTCGGCATGCCTTAATGCAAACACATGGGCCCATATTTTATTCACCATGTATCCAGAACATTCTGAGAATCAACAGGGTAAAACACATTGACCTCCAGCGTTCACCAACAACTAAAAGGACATAGTCAAGCAATATCTCAGATTTTAGTATTAGGATCACCTATATTAAAATGCTCTCCAACTATTTAGATCTCTTGTAGGGTTTAAAGGAAACATGTCACCTGTAGGATTTCCATCTGGATCACCATTGGTGGCATTATCACTTACGCAAAGCATGTAACAGGGAGTGTTATAAGGATCCTCACCCTACATATCATAAGTGTAGAGTCTTGCTACATTGTTCACATTTAAGATGTGAGTTCAGCCAAAACTACACACGTGCTGAAAGGATAACCTACTTTTTTTTTTTTTTTTTTTCAGCAGAGGTGAAGGAGTATTGGGAATAGGAGTTTAGCTTTAAAATGCGAACAATGAAAGTGGTTATTTTTTCTCTCTCTTGGAAACTTTAGCCAACTTTTATATCTCTGACTGTCAGACGATGTTTTCCTGCGTTTGATGTGGGTTTCAAAAACACTTCAAATGGAGGTCTGTGAAATCCCAATGACTTTAGTGGAGTAGTGTAGATGGCCAAGGGCTGTTTTGTCCTTCTTAACTTGTGTTCTATTTTTTTCAGATGCAACATGTCCAGTTGAGGTGCATTTTCAGGCAAAGCTGGTCAAACTCCCTTAGACCTTAAAGTATAGAAATGTAGAAGTGGATCATATCAGGGTTTACAGACAGTTTATTAAGTGTTGATTGAGGTCTGTACCACCCAGGTGAGAAGTATTGAGACGATCCACCTCCTACCGTGTGTCAATTTTCATTGGCAGTGTAGGTCTAAGGCAATAGAAAGGTAAATTAGGGATGTAAGCAGTTAATGAGATGACTTTTTTTACAAATAAGTGTACGCAGTTTCTTAAAGAGGGAGTGCAGACCATAATGCATAAATCTTTTCTGGCTGCAGCCACATATGCCAGTTTGATAGCCCAGGCCCGTTGGTAGCAAACTCTTATTCTTGGTTGTTCAAATACTACAATTACTAACAGATAATGGTTCGTCATTAAGGACTTGCCGTTGTCTATGTGCTAAAATACTTGCATATAAAAAAACAGACTGGATATGATTGCTGCCATGAGTAACAAGGGCAAAAGGGTCATGTTTTTAATTTCCGTCAAGAACTCAAGTGACCAGATCATATGTGTGTACTACATCTGACTTGTTCTACTTTCTTAGATATATTCGCTTTCAGTTCCGTTATTCCAATCTAGTTTGGCAACACACACGTTAAAGTATCTTAGAAGCTTCTGCCCTATTTGTTTATCCACCCTCAAAAAATCATGGTACAGGAGCCCAGGGGTGCAGCTCTCGTCATTGGCTGTCTGCGACTGGCAGGGGCTGTGACAGCGTGTTCTTTCCTCAGGAAAATAATTCTGTCATAAGAACATTCCCCTGACGGGAACATTCTGTTTTTCTGCTGCTCTCTATGCGTGCATGTGTTTGTGTACAGAACTCATGGCATATGCTTTGTAAGAAAACGAAACGTACAGGGATTGCTGATTGCAATTATAAATGTATTAATTAGGTGTTCATGCTTGTGTGTGCTTATTTCTATAATAAGCGAGCATATATAGCCCATATTGTGGTTCTGTTTGACAATTAGTAAGCGACAATTAATTTTAATTTCGCCACCGACGTTTCTGTTTTAGTTGGAACTGCAGTTTCCAGCCAGATCACTTTACGTTGTAATATGAATGCAGCCATTCTGTGATTGCCCCAAGTATATTTGGTTGGCGCTTCAACATTAATCTCACTGTACTGGCCTAGTACAAAAAAACAAGTGGAACCGAATTATCTCTTTACTGATCTAATTGTGTGTTAAAAAAACAAAATATCTTGATGGCCAAGGAAATGCCTAGGTAGCAGATCAACCGCATTCTCTTCCCTGTGTCATTGGCTAAGTGGGAATCTGTGGCAGCATCCTTTGGTGTTATAGTAGAAGGCTGATTAAAGAACCACTTTGATAATATTTCTAAAAGGCATCTACATGTGTGTCGTGTACTCTAGTACAGTAGCATGCAGCCCACTAGGCTTTGAGATTAAAAAAAAAAAATCACAAGGTAGTCACAAGAAAGATTTAAAGCTAAACCCCCAGACAAATATTTAAAAACGCAAATTCAGTTGTGTTAATTAGGAAAATACTTGACAGTAGTTTTTAAGACCTTCATTTTTGTGTGCCGTATTGCACCTGCACTGCCTATAATGTGCTGTCTGAAAGGGGTACCTGGATCATGTAAGTAGCTTTATAGAATTAGGATTCTTTGATGGGTAAAAGGTTTCCATGAATGTATTTCAGCTGTGTAATTAGCTGCTTCTCTTGAGTTCAGTGAGTGAACCAGTGAATCCAGACTTTGCATATAACGCAGTCAGCAGAGGTAGTCTTTCTGTTCTTGGAACTACAAAACATTAGTTTTTGCAAAAGAAAAATGGTCATACCCGTGTAGTTCAAAGTACAGCACATTGTAAAAGTACCTGCCAATAAAACAATGCCCAACAAAGCATTATCGTGGAGGAGCAATTAAGCATTTTACTTAAAGTAGTGTTCCGGCCGAAATTATACTTTTTAAATAAAAATACCCCTATAATACACAAGCTTAATGTATTCTAGTAAAGTTAGTCTGTAAACTAAGGTCTGTTTTGTTAGTTTATAGCAATAGTTTGTTATTTTATAAACTTACAGCAGGCCGTGGCCATCTTAAGTCTGGGCATCTGAAGCCAGACTGTATTTCTTCCTGGATCTCATCCTTGCAGATCTCGCACATGCTCAGTGCAGCACAAGCAGTGTAATAGGTTTCAGGTCAGGTTTCCATAGCAACGGCAGTGTCAGAGGAAGTTGCCTCCCTTTCCCAGGAGGTATTGCAAACAGGAAATGATGCGATGGGCCGCGAGCCAGGGAGGAGGAAGTGAAAAATGAATACAGCAGATATACAGTAGGTGCTAAGAAAAAAAAATATCCAATTCGTTTACAGTGCACAGTTTAGTGAGGGATGCTGAAGAGTTGTAAAAGTGGGTGGAACTCCACTTTAAGCATTTTGCCTAAAAAGAAACTGCTCAGCTGTAAGAATAGAGGTGCAATGCATGGTACTTTAGCATTCTGCCAAGGAGGAAACTGCCCAGCTGTAGTTATAATAGAGCGGCAATGTATGATATACCATACCATCCTGTCATGCAGTAGTTATAATACAGGGGCTATGCATGGCACTATAATATCCTTCCAAGGAGGAAACTGCCCAGTTATAGTTATAATAGAGGGGCAATGTATTGTACTATGACATCCTGTCCAACAGTAGTTATAATACACAGGCAATGTATGATACTATAGCATTCTGCCCAGGACAATGTATGGTATGATATATATATATAATGTATCTTGACCAGGATAGAGCTGTCCCAACAGTAGTTGTAATAGAATGGCAGTCTATGGTACTATGGCATCCTTTCCAGTAGTAATTGTAATGGAGGGGCAATGTACGGTTACTATAGCATCCTACCTAGGAGAAAACTAACCGCCTGGTATAGATGAATCTACAAGAGAATAACAATTCAGTTAGGTAAACTTAAAGTGGTGTTCTGGCCGAAATTATACTTTTTAAATAAAAATACCCCTATAATACACAAGCTTAATGTATTCTAGTAAAGTTAGTCTGTAAACTAAGGTCTGTTTTGTTAGTTTATAGCAGTAGTTTGTTATTTTATAAACTTACAGCAGGCTGTGGCCATCTTAAGTCTGGGCATCTGAAGCCAGACTGTGTTTCTTCCTGGATCTCATCCTTGCAGATCTCGCACATGCTCACATGCTCAGTGCAGCACAAGCAGTGTAATAGGTTTCAGGTCAGGTTTCCATAACAACGGCAGTGTCAGAGGAAGTTGCCGCCCCTTCCCAGAAGGCATTGCAAACGGGAAATGATGCGATGGGCCGCGGCCAGGGAGGAGGAAGTGAAAAATGAATAAAGCAGATATACAGTAAGTGCTGAGAAATTTTTTTTAAAAATATCCAATTCGTTTACAGTGCACAGTTTGGTAATTGATGCTGAAGAGTTGTAAAAGTGGGTGCAACTCCACTTTAACTGAAATCCAGAAACTGTGAGAATTATAATGATGAAGTGCAGAGTGCAGTAGTTTACTGTGTGTATATATACAGGGAATGCTAAAAATGCTACTTCAGTGAAATCCTGTGAAATAGCAGTTATATCCACCCCCCCCTCCCTTTTTTGATTTTTTTTTTTTTTCTTAAAAGAAGATACTTTCAAATAATTTGAATTCTAGTATGTGAGGTGAAGGAAAGAAATAACACTCTAGGTGAGTAAAAGATTGTCATATCAAGCTGTTAATGAGAATGCATAAACGATCTGTCAAAATTCTTGTTCTACATCTGAACAACCCTTTTAGTACACACGCACCTCCTAGTGTCATGATAGTGCTAGTGCACATGTGTTGGGTGAAGAGTTGGCTTCTATAGGAACATCCAGCTCCCTAAAGATTTTATAAGGGAGATGCTTTGGTAAGAATTTCTATATTGGGATATCTACTCATGTCAATTTAAAAAAGCTACCTGCTCTCTCATTGAGCATACTTGGAAGTATGCAGCATAATAGACTTGCAATACCATCACTGCTTTATTTATTATACATATTTTTGTTACGGCTGGTAATGTTGCACAAACCACAATACTTCATATTTGATCCTGTCTTTGCAGAATTGCTTGCTTTTGGATAACGGATGCCTTTGCGGCCTGTTTGTTGCCATTTCTTGGTTTGTGTAATGAGGGCAATGGCGAAAGTTGGAGGATCACATCTCTCCTAAATAACTTCTTAAACGTAACCTATATAAATGTACAAGTCATATATGCCATTTCAGAAGTTAATAAGAAGGGAAATAATTTCCTGATTAGGTGTTGAGCAATAGCAGTGGTTCATACAGGGCATTCAGTACTTGCTGCCCCCACCTTCATGAGTACTTTAGAAATTGGTATTCATGAAGTGTAACACGTTGCCTTGTAATGGCCTCTCCTGCAGACAATTATTATTGTGTTATCCTTACGGTTTTATTTTTATTAGTATTTGGTTCTCATGCAGCTTTGTCTGTGTACGTAGCACTTGTTCAGCATGCAAATGCCGCCAGGATCAATGCACAGGAATGAAATCAATCGAGCAACTGCTGGCACATGGGAATGGGGGCTGGGGGCTATAACCATTGGATACTATAATACATATTAACTCTCACCTTGCAGTGTAATAGGGAGGCGGAAGCGATTACATATATCCATTGCAATGTACATGGTTACACGCTGCCTCCTACCCTGCATCTTCTGTAATGCTTATGCCTGTATTTATTGAAAGCTTTTTATTTGGGTTTTGGTCATATAATAAAACAGGTTACTGATATCCACATTTGGTGCTAATTAGGTTCATATATACGCAGTGCAAATCTATGCGGATGATGTTTTTATCTACAGTCCTAATTGGTGTTGAATTATTACCTTTTTCAGCTTGGAATGCTCTGTTCAAAATGTATACCAAATTCGAATCTAGATGTATTTAAAGAGTTGATCTTATCCCCTGTGATTATGGAGTCCTGGAGGACTGAGTGTCACATGCAGTGAAGGCTGATCGCCAAAGGCCCAGGACATGGCTCCATGTTGTTTCTGCTGGCCGTTTTGCAGTCTGCATTGTGTCACCTCGTATAATGTAAGATTCATCTCTCCTGGCCCACTGCACGTTCCATTTCTATCACGTTTTGCCCTGGAACTCTTAGAAAGATTTTTAGCGATATGATGTGTTGGATGTTGAATTCTAGAACAAGTCAAGGCTTTTTTATTTTTACTGTTTCATCCAAATGTTATTGCCTAAATAATATGATCAAATAAACTTGTAGGTTTAACACAAACCCAAGCACTGCAGGCTGTTGGTATGTAGTGTAAGATTTTAATGAGACTGTCTGCTTAATTATATATTTCACCAAGCTTTGGCCTAAACATCCAAATGCATGAGTAAATTCAGAGGAGTTTTTTTTAGTGTTGGAAACCCTGTAATGTTAGGTTCCTGTTCTGGTGACCCCATTCACGTTCTAAACTAGTTGAAGTGTTTGTAGAGGCGAAGTGGTTATGTGGGTATGTTCAAGGAAAATACAGATAGCATGACCTGCATGCATGTCAGTTCAGTCCTTATTGATTAAACAGGCATCCCTAAACCTATGCCTCGGGGCTTGGCGGAAATCCACATCTGATACTGTCTGAAAAAATAACACGTGTCTCTTATTAGGGTGTCCACAATGCTACTCACCCTCTCTCCATGTATTATATTTTTATGGCGCGTGACAAAGCACAGCAGGAATAACAATGCTTTGGGCCCCAGAGAAGTGTAGAAACTCAACAAAAGCTGTTTAAATACAGACAGATCTTTCAGCAGTTACAGCAAAAGAGTAAGAGAAGCCATCAAAGCTGCAATGTCAAATCCATACTGTAACCATTCTCCTCCTAAATTAAATTCCTTAACGCTTTATTTTATATGTATACTACCCAGTGAATCCAATTGACATCCAAAGCTAGGTAAAATATGTGTTTTCTGCACGCCTTGGACCTCATTGCATCATTGTTTTGGAGCCACACAGAAACTCATTAAGCAGACGTGTGATAAATACAAAGAGAGGCACACAACTATTTCAACCACCAATAGAAAAATTATTTCCCTGTGAACCTGAAGTCATAGTGATATCATAATCCCATCAAAACTACTGTAAACAATTCTTAAAGACACGCACAACCATAAATCGGTATCCCCTATATGCATATACAGTGGACATAGAAAATAATCACATTTTGTTGCTTTGCACCCGGAAATGAAAAAAAAATTCAAAAACAGAATCACTGAGTTGGAAAAAGGATCAACCCTTGTGTCAGTATTTTGTTGAACCACCTTTTGCTTTAATTCCAGCCTTTAGTCTGTTGGGATATGTCCCTACTAACTTTGCACATTTAGACTTTGCAATATTTGCCCACTCGTCTTTGCAGAACTGCTCAAGTTCAGTTAAATTGAATGGTGATAGTTTGTGGACTGCAGCAGGGGCATCTTTAGAGCATTATAGGCCCCCGGGCAATACAGTGCACTGGGGCCCTGTCTACACAATCACGCACGAGAATAAAAATGCAAATTATCAATAGGGCTATATTTATAGGTACTTCCAACAAAATCAGTGTTCAAACATTTACACAACATTTGGACAATAACGTTGCAGCGTTTGATGGGCACAGTGGCTGCGTTTGGGCACAGTGGCAGCTTTGATGGGTGCAATGGCTTTATTCGATGGGCGCAGTGGCTGTGTTTGGGCACAGTGGCTGTGTTTGATGGGCACAGTGGCAGTGTTGGGCACAGTGGCTGTGTTGGGCACAGTGGCTGTGTTGGGCACAGTGGCTGTGTTTGTTGGGCACAGTGGCTGTGTTTGTTGGGCACAGTGGCTGTGTTTGATGGGCACAGTGGCTGCGTTTGATGGGCACAGTGGCTGCGTTTGATGGGCACAGTGGCTGCGTTTGATGGGCACAGTGGCTGCGTTTGATGGGCACAGTGGCTGCGTTTGATGGGCACAGTGGCTGCGTTTGATGGGCACAGTGGTTGCGTTTGATGGGCACAGTGGCTGTGTTTGGGCACAGTGGCAGCTTTTGATGGGCACAGTGGCTGTGTTTGGACTTACCTGAGGCCGCCAGCCTAGTGCAGTGCAGTGAGTCACAGCAAGGCAGTTATCAATCTCAGGGTCCTCCGTCTAGATCAATCTTTCTTTATATACCGAAAGTTTCGCTCCGCCTCCGCTCCCTCTGAGCCACGCTGTCTGAAGTCCATGGCAGAGGGGGGTGGAGCTTGTTCACTAGCCGCGAAGGGGGCAGCGCTGTGAATGCTGGGGCGGCCGCGGTCTCAGCCTGAGACTGACGTCACTGGTTGCCAGCTAGATGCCGGGTGGCCGGCGATTCTAGCAAGTGATGAGCAACCAGTGCAGTCAGTCAACTTCATGTCTTCTGCAGCAGTGCTGAGGATCGGCCCTGGGTGGGGCCCTCCAGGCAAGTGGGGCCCCCGGGCAACTGCCCAGTGTGCCTAGTCGAAAAAACCGCCCTGGACTGCAGTCTTCAAGTCATTCCACAGATTTTCAACGTGGTCTGACTAGGCAATGGAAGGACATTCACCTTTTTTCTCCAACTGCTGTGTGGTCATTTTTCGTCATTGTCATGTTGGAGGGTGAACCTTCTTCCTATTGACCATATTCTGGCAGAGGCCAGTGGCTTTTCCTCAAGCATTTGATGGTATTTTGCCCCATACATTTTTCCTTTTTAATCCTGACAAGTGATCCAGTCCCTGCTACAGAGAAACACCCTCATAACAGGATATTACCACCTCCATGCTTTACTGTAGGAATGGTGTTATTTGGATGGTGAGCTGTATTAGATTTTCGCCAGACATATCGTTTGGTGTTGAGGCCAAAATAAATTTTGGTCTCATCTTACCATAGCACTTTTTTTCATGTGGCCTCTAAATCTTCAAGGTGCATTTTGGCAAAGCTCAGTCATGTGCACGTGGCTTTTCTTGATTGGCTTTTGTCTTGCAACCCTCTCATACAAGTGACATTTGTGGAGAATTTGTGATATTGTTGTCACATGCACACAATGACCACTCTGTCATAAATTCCTGCCACTGCTTGAGAGTTGCTATAGGCCTCTAGGTAACCTCTCTAACCAGTTTCCTTCTGGCTCTTTCATCCAGTTTGGAGCGACCTCCTGATCCAGGGAGGGGTCTGTCACATACCTTCCACTTCCTAAAAATAGACTTCACTGTGCTTCTAGGCATTGATAAAGCCTTTGAAATCTTTGTGTATCTATCTCCTGACTTGTGCCTGTCCACAACTTTCCCCCAGAGATCTTTTGACAGTCCCTTGCCACCCATTGTTGAATGCTTGGTTCAATTGCACTACCAGGGACTGGAATGCTCTAGGAAAGCTCTTTTCATGCTGAGCTAATCAAAATGACCATAGATCACAGTTGAATGACAAATAGCTTTGTGTGCCATTGAGAAGGTGATTAGCTATACCTGATTGAGTTTAAAAGTAATTTTTAGGAGGTGGGTAATCCTTTTTCCAGCTTGATGATTCTGTTTTTGAATATATATATTTTTTTACCGACCTGTTGGCGTTCTATCCAAATCCAAATAACACCAGTCCTACAGTAAAGCATGGAGGTGGTAATATCCTGTTATGGGGTGTTTCTCTGCAGCAGGGACTGGAGCATTTCTCAGGATAGAAGGAAAAATGGATGGGGCAAAATACCATCAAATTCTTGAGGAAAGTCTGCTGCCCTTTGCCAGAAAGTGGTCAATGGGAAGGTTTACCTTCCAACATGACTGATCCAAGGCACACAGCAAAAATGACCACACAGTATTTGAAGGAGAAAAAGGTGAATGTCCTTACATGGCCTAGGCTTAAAGCCCATTTAAAATATGTGGAATCACTGGAAGACTGTAGTCCAAATACGATCACCATTAAATTTAACTGAGCAGTTCTGCAAATAAGAGTGGGCAAATATTGCAAAGTCTAGATGTGAAAAGTTAGTAGAGACATATCCTTGCAGATGAAAGACTGTAATTTAAGCAAAAGGTGGTTCAACAAAATGCTGACACAAAGGGTGATCCTTTTTCCAACTTGGTGATTCTGTATTTGAATTTTTTTTTCCTGACATGTTGGTGTTATATCTTTTACTTGGATGTGATAAGTTGCACCGAGTAAATACAGCTGGATAAAACAAAATCTGCGTCTGTCTTCATTTCAGGCTGCAAAGCAACAAAATGTGATTATTTTAAAGGGGTGGGGGGTGGGATTATTTTCTATACCCACTGCACAATTATATGTTTTTGTGGTGTCAGTCCTCCAATGTGGACAGTTCTCCCACTTGCCTCACACCCCCATGACTTGTCATCATAACATCCAAAAAAATTGCAGTATTTGTATGAATTGCATAGCTTATAACAAGCATTAATTCGGTCAGTAAACGAGAATTAACCTAACCCCATTTTGCTACAAGCAAAACTTTTGTACATATATGAAAAAAATTATCCCAGAATGCGCAGATCTACAAATCTGAAGACGGTAACTCATCTGTTGCATGGGTATTGCGTCATCAAGGAATGTTTTTCCACCAAGGTTTAAAACCATGCTGCCAGTGTCCTGTTACTAGAGGCATGATGATTTTTCTTTGTTATCAAAGTCATAGTGATGGCATATTAAGAGTTCTGCCTTCACCAAGCTAGTACATTTTTCCTTTCTTCTGTCCTACACCCTTTTTTGTTTTTAAATGTCACTGTGCCCCTTCCCCTCTAATGAACTAACAGAGCTAATTACTTCAACCCCAATGACTTTCCCTTGCAGTGTCAATCACATCTATCAGAAGCAGAGTTCAGAGTTGTGCATTGTGCACTTTTGGTGCCTGCTGATTGGCCATAGCTATCTGTCAAAAAAACTATAGGAGGAGCATAAGACACAAGTGAGTTCTTGAAATGTAATTGATGTTGCAGGGGTAGGAAGAGAGCAAAACCACTAGCTCCATTGGTTCATTAGTGGTAAAGGTACTGAGTTAAAGTGTGGGAGAGGGGGGGGGGGTGTCCCCCACATGGCTTCTCGCAAACTGCAAACAGGACTTCTTATGGCTTTCTTTCAACAATGGATTTCCTCTTGCAACTCTTACATAAAGGCCAGATTTGTGGAGTGCATGACTAATATTTGTCCTGTGGACAGATTCTCCCACCTGAGCTGTGGATCTCTGCAGCTTCTCCAGAGTTACCATGGGCCTCTTGGCTGCTTCTCTGATTAATGCTCTCCTTGCCTGGCCTGTCAGTTTAGGTGGATGGCCATGTCTTGGTAGGTTTGCAGTTGTGTCATACTCTTTCCATTTTTGGATGATAGATTGAACAGTGCTCTGTGAGATGTTCGAAGCTTGGGATATTTTTTTTATAACCTAACCCTGCTTTAAACTTCTCCACAACTTTATCTCTGACCTGTCTGGTGTGTTCCTTGACATTCATGATGCTGTTTGTTCACTAAAGTTCTCTAACAAACCTTGGAGGGCTTCACAGAACAGCTGTATTTTATACTGAGATTAAATTACACACAGGTGGACTCTATTTACTAATTAGGTGACTTCTGAAGGCAATTGGCTCTACTAGATTTTAGTTAGGGGTATCAGAGTAAAGGGGGGTGAATTCAAATGCACGACACACTTTTCAGATATTTACTTGTAAAAAAAAAAAAAAATCTTGAAAACCATTTATCATTGTTCTTCCACTTCACAATTATGTGCCACTTTGTGTTGGTCTATCACACAAAATCCCAATGAAATAAATTTACGTTTTTGTGGTTGTAAGGTGACAAAATGTGGAAAATTTCTCTGGTATCCTCACACACTCCAAAGACATGCCAGTAGGTCAATTGGCTCCTGTCCAAATTGTGCTTGGTATATGTATGTATGAATGTGCGTTAGGAATCTTTGATTGTAAGCTCCTTGAGGGCAGGGACTGATGTGAATGTGTATTAAATATGCAAAGGGCTGCATAAATTTATGGCGCTAGAGAAGTACCTGTAATAAACAAATAGTTGGTTGTTTAATGCATGTCTTTCTCAACATATGCCTTCCACTTGTTGGCTGATCTGATGAAATTGTAATGTTTCTTAACATTTTTGGGTAATGAAGAGTTGGGTAAAAGATTTACCCTTTTGCTAAAAAGTGTTTCAAGTTTTTTGTTTTGAATAGAATGCGTGAGGAATAGAACACATGTAGGGTTTGTTGCTCTTTGAGGTTAGAAGGCCTATCGGCATTGTGTTGCTCTGTGTCCTTCATTGCAGATTTTCTGTCATTTCTGCCTGGCAAAACACAGGGCAAGTTAATGAGGAGTAATTTTTCTAATGCCGCGTACATGCGGTCGGACTTTTCGGCTACAAAAGTCCGACAGCCCGTCCGACGGACTTTCGACGGACTTTCGACGGACTTTCGACGGACTTTCGACGGACTTTCGACGGACTTTCGACGGACTTTCGACGGACTTTCGACGGACTTTCGACGGACTTTCGACGGACTTTCGACGGACTTTCGACGGACTTTCGACGGACTTTCGACGGACTTTCGACGGACTTTCGACGGACTTTCGACGGACTTTCGACGGACTTTCGACGGACTTTCTAACGAACGGACTTGCCTACATACGATCACACAAAAGTCCGACGGATTCGTACGTGATGACGTACACCGGATTATAATAAGGAAGTTGATAGCAAGTAGCCAATAGCTGCCCTAGTGTGGGTTTTTGTCCGTCGGACTAGCATACAGACGAGCAAATTTCTGGGTCCAGCGGAGTTACGACGTAAAGATTTGAAGCATGTTCCAAATCTAAAGTCCGTCAGATTTGTGGCTGGAAAAATCAGTCGAAAGTCCGGGGAAGTCCACACACAATCGGATTGTCAGCCGGCTTTGGTCCGTCGGCGTCCGTCGGACTTTTGCAGACAAAAAGTCCGACTGTGTGTACGCGGCATAACAGTCCAATAATCATTCCCCACTTTGCTTTTGGTTGTAAATGTGATTGAAAATAATAACAAAGTTGCTGGAAACTTTTCCTTCTCTGTTTATTTTGACTATGCAAATAGAATATCAGTCCTTGAAAAATTTGTGATGGCCAAGAAAAGACATCTATGTGTTTATGATGTTCCTTGATAATTCAGAGAATGGATGGTATTTTTCAGTGTACAAAAGATCATTTCATGTATACTGCTGTAGTAAACCTGAGTGTTCATTGCTCTTGTTGGCGTTTTGCATCCCTCCCCCCACTTAACAAGGGGTTAATGGGAAGAAAGAAAATGGCAATGAATTTGTGGGACATATCCTGTTCTGTCTGTGTAACTTCCCTTTTGTGCTTCTGCCCTGGCTTCCCCTCCTCTCTTGTGTGTCTCCTGCCTCCCCCCCCTCCTTGGAGAAATATGTCAAGTCTGGAAAGAGTTCATTTCAAAGGTTTTTCTTTTAAGCAGAGCATGGGGAAGCTGGCTGCATGTGTAATGTATATCGTCCTCATAACTCAGCTAATAAATTACTAGGAGAGAGGGAGGCGGTGGGGAGAAACTCCTCGCTTACTCAGTGTGTCACTATTTCTTGCTGTTATGGGTTTGCCAGCCAAAAGTCAAAGCTTGTTAAAGTGGTTACAACTCTTAAGGGTCCAAAGAGTCTGTTTTGTGGGACTTAGGTTAAGCATGTTTCCTGTCCCCCACCCCCTCACCATCATAGCATTGGTTTAAGCCTGTGATTTGAATTGGCTCGTTCCCTGAGCTATCCCAGGAGTATATATGATTTGTTTTATGTATATTAAGAAAACTGCATCTCTACCTAGATATATTGAAACTTTGACTCATTGGTGGCCACCGAGGACAGAAGACTACTGCTCTTCTAGAGCCAGGAGAAGCCAGCTGGTCCAACAATGTGTTTTGAATTGTAGAAAAATTCAGCTCAACCATAAAGAATATTCTAAAACAAAGGGAGAACATACCAGCCCATGCTGCAAACACTGAAAATCAATCCAAGGAACCCAGTGCTTTAGGACACTGAATTAGCTACGCAGAGCAGTGCATGGGCCCCAGTAAATGATTGCCTTTCAATGCATCAGTGATATTCCTTTCTCTTGTCATTTCAGATGTATTGATTTAACTACTAGTTTCCCTATTGAAAGGAAAAGGGTAAAATGCAGGTAATGTTGGAAAGTTATAGTCAGAGTTTAGTTGTGATTTTGAAATCTGCTAAATACACAATTATAACGCAACCTTTTATAGGAGTTTTAGTATTTGTAATGGGGCAACAGGTCTTCACTTAAAGTGATTGTAAAGTCTACTGTTTTTAAAAGAAATAACAAACCTCTTATGCTTACCTCCTCTGTGTAGTGGTTTTGCACGGAGCAGCCCGGATCCTTCTCTTCTTGGGTCCCTCTTTGCTGCTCCTGGTCCTTCCCTCCTATCGAGTGCCCCCACAGTCAGCAGCTTTCTATGGGGGCACTGGAGCCGAGTCACAGCTCCATGTGTCCATTTAGACAAGGAGCTCCAACCCGGCCCCGCCCACTCTCTCCCCTGATTGGCTGACTGACTTTGATTGACAGCCATGGGAGCCAATGGTGGCGCTGCTGTGTCTCAGCCAATCGGGAGGAGTGTCCCGGACGGCTTAGACATTCGTGGACATCGCTGGAGAGAGATGAGGCCCAGGTAAATAATTAGGGGGTGCTGGGGAGGCTGTTGTACAGATAAGGTTTTTTATCTTAATGCATAGAATGCGTTAGGATAAAAAAAACCTTCTGCCTTTACAACCCCTTTAAAATAGAAGTATCCCTTTTTTTCAGTATTCCTTTGCTGATGGAACCAAGTAGATATAGAACTCCGATTTTCCGATGTACCCTGTCAAGCTAGCTGTAATTTAGGACAGGGCACTCTCCCCCTGGCACACAGCCACAGTATACCGCAGCTAGCAAGGAGATGGCCGCTTTGCTAGCGGGCACTTGTCTCCGTCTCCCAGTACTTGCTCGAGGCAAGTAGTGGCAAGAGGAATGCAAAGGGAGGTTAGGTTGGTGAAACCTCGCTCTATGAACCTCTCTCATGCTGATGAGGTCATTACTCTGCCCATTTTTCAGGTCAGCAAGCTTTTTTTGACTTGTGTGCCTCCAAGTCTTATACAAAAAGCTAATACTTCAACCCATGTATTTTAAATGCAGCTCATTTAGGTGTCTGAATCTGAGCTATTATACAGTTAACTGTATTAATTTGTAGACTTTTAAATCTGCATTATTCTTTTAATGTGCTGATATGGAAATCTATAGATATGCTTATGATCCCATTGACATTGTGAGACATGTCTGTTGGCACATGTACCTATATCAACAAATTGTGAAATATTCAAGCTGCATAATGTATCTAAAGATCAAACCAGTATTAATATTGTACATTGATGCTGCTTTGAGTAGAAGGGAGAATGACATTATTCTGATTAGCGTGCATGAACTGCAAGTTGTGATTTACATGACATTGTGTGATTAATATGTGCCGTGAATATATAGCACTGAATTGTTTGAAATTTGCCTTTATTGCTAGTCCCTCTGCAGATGTACTTTTGTTCTTTTATCTCTATCTATCATAGAATATTTGGAGGTTTGATTGTTATGTTTTATCTCATGGTTATGTTGAAGTTATGACAATGTGTGTTGCTTTGATTCTATTAGATATGGTTTTTACAGTTTGTGGCTAGTTAGTAATTTTTATCAGGTACTGTATATTTTGTTTGACTGTTCCTTAACTACCATGTCAATTTTTCCTTCACTTTATTATTATGAATGATTATTATTATTATTATTATTATTATTGGAACTTGTATAGTGCTGTGAATTTATGCAGTGCTTTTACATATATATTATACATTAACATCCGTCCCTGCCCTCAAGGAGCCTAAAATTCTAAAGGTCCCTTTCTCACATTCATACATACATATACTAGGGTCAATTTAGACAGGTGCCAATTAACCTACCAGCATGTCTATGGAGCGTGGGAGAAAACAAGAGTACGCTGAGGAAATCTACTTATGCACAGAGAACATGCAAACTCCATGCAGGTAGTGTCATGGTTGGGATTTAAATCAATTATCAACCTTAGTGCTGCTAGGCAGAACCACTTGGTTACTGTGCTGCCCGCTGCTAACTATTTCTTACATGACTTAAACACCCTGGAAATGTTGTGTCTAAAATGCCCACAGCTATGATTTGAGACAAACTTGAAAATGTATTCATAGAAAATACCTTTTATGTCCTTGTGTGACATGCAGAAATTTTGAGGGTTTTTCCCTTGTCTGAGGCCAAATTTGCTTATCAGCTTTTGTCATATATGTAACCCTGATAGAAAAAAAATGAGAAAGCAAGATGGAAAAGACCATCTTCCTTTTATTCATAAATCCATAAATCCATGCTGCCAGTAAGTGAAATGTAATGGAAGAGGTGGAACACAGTTTATGATGATGTGAGTATCTGGATATGCATATTAGCTGAAGTCTAATATGAAAGCAGGTAAAGTGCCAGTGCCCTGTTCTTTAAAGCTGAACTCAGGAATTATATTTTTTTTCTTTTTTGCTTACTTTTTTGGGCCAGGTATGTGTACAGTGCATCCGAAAAGTACACACGGCGCTTCACTTTTTCCATATTTTGTTATGTTACGGCCTTATTCCAAAATGGATTAAATTCATTATTTTCCTCAAAATTTTACAAACAATACCCCATACTGACAAAGTGAAAGAAGTTTGAAATCTTTGCAAACTTATTAAAAATAAAAAAAAAATGAGAAAGATCACATGTAAGTATTTACAGCCTTTGCTGAATACTTTGTTGAAGCACCTTTGACACCAATTACAGCCTCAAGTCTTTGAGTATGATGCTGCAAGCTTGGCACACCTATTTTTGGGCAGTTTCTCCCATTCTTATTTTCAGGACCTCTCAGACTCCATTAGGTTGGATAGGGAGCATCGGTGCCCAGCCATTTTCAGTTCTCTCCAGAGATGTTCAATGGGGTTCAAGTCTGGTCTTTGGCTGGGCCACTCAAGAACATTCACATAGTTGTCCCATAGCCACACCTTTGTTTTTTTTGGCTGTGTTCTTAGGGTTGTTGTCCTGTTGGAAGATGAACGTTCGCCCCAGTCTGAGGTCCAGAGTGTTCTGGATCAGGTTTTCATCAAGGATGTCTCTGTACATTGCTGCATTTATCTTTCCCCCTTGTCCTGACTAGTCTCCCAGTTCCTGCCACTGAAAAACATCCCCACAGCATGATGCTGCCACCACCATGCTTTACTGAAGGGATGGTATTGGCCAGGTAATGAGCGGTGCCTGGTTTCCTCCAGACATGACGCTTGCAATTCAGGCCGAAGAGTTCAATCTTTGTTTCATCAGACCAGAGAATGGTGTTTCTCATGGTTTGAGAGTCCTTCAGGTGCCTTTTGGCAAACTCCCAAGCGGGCTGTCATGTGCCTTTTACTTCCGTCTTGCCACTCTACCATACAGGCCTGATTAGTGGAGTGCTGCAGAGATGGTTCTTCTGGAATGTTCTCCTCTCTCCACAGTGAAACGCTGGAGCTCTGTCAGAGTTGCCATCGGGTTCTTGGTCACCTCCCTTACTAAGGCCCTTCTTGCCTGATCGCTCAGTTTGGCCGGGCGGCCCGCTCTATGAAGAGTCCTGATAGTTCCAAACTTCTTCCATTTACGGATAATAGAGGCCATTGTGTGCTAATTGGGACCTTCAACGTTGCAGAAACTTTTCTGTACCCTTCCCTAGATCTGTGCCTCTATACAATCCTGTCTC
Organism: Lithobates clamitans; assembly: GCA_037952925.1. Classification (NCBI taxonomy): domain Eukaryota; kingdom Metazoa; phylum Chordata; class Amphibia; order Anura; family Ranidae; genus Lithobates; species Lithobates clamitans. The sequence goes on from JBBGZY010000852.1 coordinate 1,639,006, forward strand.
GTAGGTCTACAGACAATTCCTTAGACTTCATGGCTTGGTTTGTGCTCTGACATGCACTGTTAACTGTGGGACCTTTTTATAGACAGGTGTGTGCCTTTCCAAATCATATCAAATAAACTGAATTTCCCACAGGTGTACTCCAAGTTGTAGAAACATCTCAAGGATGGTCAGTGGAAACAGGATAGAACTGAGCTCATTCTTGAGTCATGGCAAAGGCTGTGAATACATATGTACATGTGATTTTTTTTTTTTTTTTTTTTTTTTTTTATAAATTTGCAAAGATTTCAAACAAACTTCTGTCATGTTGTCATTATGAGGTATTGTTTGTAGAATTTTGAGGAAAATAATTTAATCCATTTTGGAATAAGGCTGTAACGTAACAAAATGTGGAAAAAGGATGAAGCTCTAGGAATGCTTTCTGGATGCATTGTATCTGATATTTGGAGGGCAGCAGTCCATGCTACATTCCCATGACTGCTCTGGGGGGCGGAGTGAAATGTGTTGGGGGCATGGCCTGGTTGGAGTCCAGGCTGAGGTTGCCACTCTATCCATCTCTGTAGGACAATAAAGATGAGCTCAGGCATGTTCGTGACACCACGTGCCCGCCAGGAAGCTGACACTCCGCAGTGCTAATTACAGGCAGCAAGACATTTTCCGATCTGCAGCTGCATGGATTGGAAAATGTCTCACTACCTGTTATGAAGTGTCTGCTTCCTGAGCTCATCCTTATAGGACAACATAGATGTGTGACTTCCAGGGGTTTCTCCTTTTTTCCTTTAATTCTTGCAGGAGCCAGGACAGGCTCCATCCCCTGTCAGTACTCTAGCAGCAGCTGCGAATGCACTGTCTACATACCCCCTCCCTATCGAGCATGAGCGGCAGACATACATTTTCAGGTCAGTCCATACTACATACAGTGAGAGCCGTGATCTTGAGGATTCTGTGCCAGGGGTTTCGTCACTGCACACTGACCAGCAGGGGTCGCTCCCTCTGCACTGCCACCATTTTTTTAACCCCCCCCCCCCCCTTTTTTTTTTTTAAAAAGAATGCAAGATGTTTTTTGGATGAGATTGAGATTCTCATGTCACCACCCCTGCTCACCTCATCCAATCAGAGAACTCCCTGTAGTCATTGAAAAAAAAATGCAAGGCATTGTATGAATGACAGAGGTGCTGAGCGAGAGGCCCCTGTGTTCAGTGTGCAGATGGGAAGCTGCTTGCACAGAACCCCGAAATATTGCAGTTCTCACTGAATGTAGTGTGGACTTCTACAGTGATTTACAGCATCACCAGAAGCCCTCCCGATATCTGTGCCTATTTGTATCGAGCCAAGCAGGCCTGATGTTCGTATGCAATAAAGAGAAATTCAGCTTAAATATTACAGTTCAGTAGTTTTATTTATTTATTTATTTTTTTTCTAATAGGGTTGTCGTCATCCTTGACTCTTGCTTTATTGCCAGTCAATAAGCCGGGACAAGCACACAGGACAGACATGGCAATTTAAAAATTTGACTTCAATGGCTGCATGCTTGTTCTAGGTCAGTGACTTATGAGGTAGTGAAGCTAGGTTCCAGAATACAACCCTGGAGTTTCCATTTTGTTTGTTTTTTTTTTCATACCGTATGCACGGTGGAGAGCACAGATGAGCTATGAAGTGCGTCAGCTTTTAGGCTAACCACCAACCTGCATATTTGTTGAAATTCTTCCAGAAACCATAGCAACAAGCAAACATAAACACAAGTACATAAACATATATATATATGTTTGAAACAAGAGCTAATTGTGTGTGGAAATGTTGCAGGATGCTGCTGATGTAACTAGGAGCACATAAAGTGCAGGAATTGTACCACTATGAGGAGCAAACGCATTTCCAGCTCACCCCTGGACTGCCAATTAGAACTATGTCTACAAGAGTGCAAGAGGCATCCACTCCACAACTGGCGTTCAGGTGCCTAGTGATATCTTTGTGATTGTGTACAAATTAACTGTTCCCAACGTAACGGTTTTTGTTTACTTCCAACAGTGTGAAACTTGCAAAGGTTAGGTGTATATATATTTGTCCCATTCTCCTAAAGAACAACAGAATTAACATAATGTCTACCCCTACCGGTCCTCCCTTGCCTCCCAATACTTACAAGAAAATAAAACCTCAGACCAGAACATGGCACTCTCACAACTTCAGCCTGGTCAGGACCTTGGATCTTGTTTCAAAAACACAGATGTGGGAGGTTTCACATGGTAGCTCGGCTCCAAAGGCTGTAGAGGCCCATAGATCTGAACGTTGGCAGCGCCACACTTGCTGTAGTACACATTCCCATTACACTGGCACTAAAAAAGTCATATATTGTAGTTTTGTAGTAGATTTTATTTTTGTTTGGTCAATACAAATCATTAGTAAGACCTCATCTGGAATATGCAGTTCAGTTTTGGGCACCATGTCTCAAAAGGGATATCGGTGAACTGGAGAAAGTGCAAAGAAGGGCAACCAAACTGATAAGAGGTATGAAGGAGCTCAGCTATGAGGAAAGATTAGAGGAACTGAGTTTATTCTCTCTTGAGAAGAGGAGATTAAGGGGGGATATAATCAACATGTACAAATACATAAGGGGTCCTTATAGTGAACTTGGTGTTGAATTATTCACTTAAGGGTCATCAGTTGGCAAGGGGGCACTCTTTACATCTAGAAGAAAAGAGATTTCATCTCCAAATATTGAAAGGTTTCTTCACAGTAAGAGATGTGGAATAGACTCCCTTAGAGGTGGTTCTGGTCAGCTCAGGAGATTGCTTTAAAAAAAGGCCTGGATTCTTTCCTAAATGTTCACAATTTAACTGGGTACTAACATTTATAGGTAAAGTTAATCCAGAGAATATCCGATTTCCTCTCGGGATCAGGAAGGATTTTTTTTCCCCCTGCTGTAGCAAATTGGATCATGCTCTGCTGGGGGTTTTTCGCTTCTGGATCAACTGTGGATATGGGATTGTGTGGTGTTTTTTTTTTTTTTTTTTTGGTTGAACTATATGGACTTGTGTCTTTTTTTTTTTTTTTTTCAACCTAACTATGTAAAAAAAAATAAAAAATCCTATTTGTTAGATGACTGTGTTCTGCTGAAATTTCTAGAGTGAAGACTTTGTTATGTGACACTTTTACGGAGGTGGAAGCGGATGAGGTTGCTTGGAAGCAGAGTTAAGAAGTCACCAGGACATTGTCAGACAGGAAGGTATCAGGTTACTGCCAGGTGTGTGAATCTGTTAGTCAGGTACATTCCAAGGCGATGGCCCCAACAAAGGCTACATTCCAAATGAGGCAGCCTAAGCAATAGGTGCACGCAATGCTTTTCACATGTATTGTCTAGGACTGTTGGAAAATATTTAAATATATTGCTGCCTATTTGAAAGGGCATGCATACCATATGCAAGTTTCAGATTCTGAAGCTCAAGCTTTGGTGTAGACCTTTTTGTCATCAAGAGCAACTCTAAATATTGCAAAACCTAAATGGTGCTGTAAGCAGCAATACAAAGTACTACACCAATTCTCATTTGCCTACCCATATAGTTATTAACACTCAAACACTTCCCCTCGCTCTTCAGTTAGCCTTAACGTGGTTGTAAACCCTTCATATACCCAGTGAAGTGACTGGCCACGGGTGATGCATAGAGATAAAATTAATGCTCCTACATAAGTTCTAGAGCTATCTGCATCCCTTTCTTCTCTACATCCATTCAAAGCGTTTTAATTTTAAAACTTTTCTGAGAGTTCAGAAAAAAAAGGAGGCGGAGAGCTAAAGTTGCACTCTCCACAACTTGGTGGGGAGAGCTCTGAGAGCTGATTGGAGGAAAGGAACACCCCGCCTCCACACAACACATAGGAACAGAGCTGAGGCTGTCAATTAGCTGGAGATTCCTCCCCTGTCACCATTTTTCTCTTGGTGCCAGGAAAACTTGTCCGAAACGATTCATGCTGATTGCAGAGGAATGAAGCTGCAGACACAATTGACACTTAATTCTCTAGATTGAGACAAGTACACACTAATAGAGGGATATTCTCTGTTCATATTTTATGTCTGAGGTTTACAACCACTTTAATAGTCAAACTACTGCCTAAATCGTAAACTACCGCCTACCTGACTTTCTCGGCAGATAAGGACCCCCCTGTACTGCACAGGCGCAGCGCTTGCGCAGTACGAAAAACAAGGGAGTCGCAGAAAATCTCCGAAGCTGAACAGCTGTGAGTGAGCTGTTCACAGCGCCTGCGCAATGAGCAAGACATTGTGCCCGACGCTGCCGCACGCTCCCAATACTTGTGCTTCTCTGCAAGGGGCGGGTCTATAACTGTCATATCGTGGTAAGGGGCGGATGCAATCGGCCATGCAAAACTCGCCGTTAAACACGCCCCTTGCGGAGTAGCACGAGCATCGTGAGCGTGTGGCGTAGCATTGGGAGCATCTGTTAGAATGTGGTGTTATGATTGTGCCGGTGCCGTGGACAGCTGACTCTCATTTGGCTATTTTCGGCGGCTTGGTAGGCTCCATAGTGCTTCGTACTGCGCAAGCGCTGTGCCTGTGCAGTACAGGGGGGTCCTTATCCGCCGGGGGAACTTTTTCGGCAAGACACCGGCAACGAGAATTATTTTCTGTGGCAACATGAGGTGGAATGGAAAGCATAGTTGATCGAATTTCGAAATCGAAATCAATGGTGGCACCATCGGATCACAAAATGTCTGGCTTACTTACAAAATAAAATTTGTTTGGAATTCAACCCATGTCTGGCCGGCTTAAGGATGCTGTGACTTCTGCCTCCTTGCATGAAGCTTCTACAACAGCATCCCCATGATTAAGGCTGGGTTCACACTGATGCAGCGCAATTTTGATCTGATTTTCAATGCAATTTTCAAGTGCAGTTGCAGTGCAACTTGATGAGGTTTTGACTCAGTTTGGATACAACTGTGATTTTTGTCCTGAGGAAGAAAACCTGCTGAAATTGTTTAACAATAGGACAGATAAACGATTTGAAAGCATTTTCGTTGAAGTCTATGGACAACAGAATCGTATTGCATCGCACCAAAGAAGCACAGGACCCTTTCCCAAAGTCAGATCGCAGCTGCACTGCATTTTTTGTGAACAGGCTCCACAGCAACAATGTTATTTGCCTTATCAAGCGATTCAGTGCAATCTGATTCATATCTGACATCGCATCAGTGTGAATCAGGGCAAAATAGAAGATCTCTGTGGAATTGGATTACAGCAGACTTGGGAGCAGCACAGATCTGAGCAGAATTCTTAACATGTTGGATATTGTAGGATAACAAGGCCCCTTCACTCTACACTCTTGTGACCTCTACACTCTGTACATTATGCACTTTTGACCCCACTTTTGACTATACGTTACATACTCCTGACACCTGCACTCTACACAGGCTTTTAAGTGCCTCTCGCTGTTATAGTGAGTTATGGATGTGGCAAAACGTAAGGCGCTGAGCGCACCGACTGTTCTCCGTGTGTTTCTTATCTTGAGGCAGGGGCTCAATTTATGATGTTGCTTACAAGCCCGCTGCATTCACAAAACACCTGTGCTTGTAAATGAACTTTTACTGTTTGAAGTGTACTACCTGTGCTCAGACTATGGATATTAAATTTATTTACGTAAGTATATAAAGAGCTTGATGAAAGCAAGCCATCCCCAATTTTTCTAGCGGTTTGTAATGTGAAGTAGTTAGCAAAGATCACAAAGACTGTAAAGTTATGTTTTTTGTCCGTTTCTAACAACAAAATGCACCATTGAATGGCAATGGCACATGCTTATTAACATGCATTGCACCAAAGCAGCCTATTTATTTTAATTGACCTCCTTGTGCAACAAAATGCATCAAAAGACGTTCATGCAGCATTTTTTGCTGCGGCTGCAGTGCATGTCTGTTGGTAAGGTGTGTTTGGGAAGCAATTCAAAATTTTGTTTTTAATGAATACAATTGTTCTCTGACTAATGTAAGCTTAAAAAAAGATGATTCTTGAAGTTTAGCTTTAATTTGTCTAATTTGTAACACAGCCACTATGAGAACAGAATCTTAGCAGCCAGCCAGGCCTCTAATGTAAACGACCAGCAGGTGTTTTTGCTCCAGAGTCTTTGGTGTGATCTTTGAGGTTCTGTGAGTAGAAATTACTTCACAGTAAAGGCAGCTAGAGACGCAGGAATGGTATGTTTTTAAGCTCTTTTATTGCTCGTAAAAGCTGTACTCCAGGAAAACTAAAACTCCACCCTTGTAGTGGGGCTACGGTCGCACGGCAAGGGTTAACTGCTTGTTTAGGTATAGGGATTGCAATTTTACTTACCTAATCCCCCATGCTGCTAGGACAGTCACCCCAGCCTCTTCTCTGCACATCGGTGATCTAAAGCTGCATCGGTTCAGCAGGGCTGAATTTTGATCCATGGATGAGCTCTGTGGTTGTACCGAAGTTGATCTACTGATCATCCACTGTACAACCATCCTGCTGGATTTTCTCAATATCATTGCTGCAGGCTATACTGATCTGTGTATTCTGATGGTGGGAAAGTCACCCCACTGTTAGAATACAATGACACAGCAGTATTCCCCCATCCACACATTTGCTGGTTGAATGAAAAAAAAACTGACCCATGTAGGACCTGTAGCCCTGCATTTAGCCCTGCATTGGACATTAGGACATCAAGAAACAGTCAATCTCTGGAGCATGGGGGAGCAGAAGATGTAAGTGAAAGGCCCCTTTCAGACTGCAGCTGTGATCAGCTTGTTCAGGGGGGAATCTGTCTATGAATTCCCGCTGAGCAGGCGGTTTACAGGTCTGTATCTGCTCCACTCATGCAGAGCGGACACAGACGCAGCCCTCTCTCCCCTGTGTGTGGTCTGATGTAAACGGGCTGCCATCCGATCTGATCTGCTGGATGGAATCCCCATCTCTCTTTTTGGCAAATCAGATTGGATGTTGACAGGTGTAAACGGACACATGTCCATTTACACTCCTGCTGCCCCATAGAGAAGACCGGAGGTTCGGATCTGAAAAACTGACAGGTGGAACCGATTGGAACGTCTGTGTGAAAGGGGCCAAATGCTTTTACCGTCCCGGAGGCATAAAGAAGCAGCTAACCCTTGCAGTGTGGGCCCACCCCCATTGCAAGAGATGAGTTTTAGTTTTACAGGAGTTGGGCTTTAGGTATAGGTAATAGTTTATTGTCCATAGTAGGGGCTGTAATGTCTACAAGCTACATAAGCACTTCCTAATTCACTCATAGGGGTGGGATAATGATTTATTTTTAAGAACACCAATGTAAGTGATGTATCCATTTTTTTGAAGCTGTGATCATATCCTATGCCTATAATCCGGCATTGCTGTACCATACATTGTGTAGCTATATTTGTTCTGTGGAGTGCAAAAATATGTTGTCACTCTGCATAGACCAACTCATTTCTCTCTGGGTCTTTGTATTTATTGATCTGAATGAAAGCATCAATATTGCTTTTCCTTGTTGAGGTAACCTTATTTATCATTACTAGACAACAGTAGAACAATGCCACATAGTGGTCAACTGACTAAAAACGTACTTTGTGAATAAACCGTGCCGGACTTGGGTGTAACCATGTTTATGTTAAATGTGTTTATATGGTCCTCATATTCTGCAGAAAAAATGCACACAGCATAGGAAAACCTATAGGGAAAAAAACAGCATACATGGACATTAGTTTTAAGGACTTCTGCATGTAGCCAATGAATGCTTTTTTAAATGGCTTTATCTAAGCCTGGATTATTTTCCCATTGACTACTTTTTAATATCAAATTGATTGTTAATTTTCTATTAACCCTTAATTTGGGACCAGAAATGAGCATCACGCCAGCCTAGGACAAGCATCCAATTTTGTGGGGGCTATTAAGTCACATTATGAGACTGGGTCAGTCAATAGCAGAATGAGTTGAACTGCAGACACAAGTGCCTTTTGGACAAGTCTGTGTAAAAGTGGCTTGTTAATGGGGTGACAGGCTCTTTGAAAAGAGTGTGAAAGGGCTGCAGCTGGCTTTTTCTCTAAAATATGTCTGCATGGTTTCTGGAGGAAAGGGGTGTGTGCGAGGGGCCAGCCCTGTAGAATGCAGGTGCCACACAATAGAGGTGGCTGACGGCCATTGTGACATGTCCCCGCACACTAGAATCCTCCATCTGCCAGTGAACAAGACGCTTTTTCAATCTAATGGGCAACAAATCATATCTCCGTGCATGTTTTCTCCTGCAGTGTCTGTGTATAAAATGTCCCGCTGTCTTCCAGCCAACTTGGATCTGGCTCTGAAACTGTTAGCTGGAAATTCACCATTGCACATAGAGTGAAAGCTGAAACGACTCAAACTCCCTGTCCCCACCTCTGCATGCCACATCCCCTACAGATGGCCCCATTGCAGCTGCACTAATCCCCATATAAAAACAAAGCCTTTGGGGTCCTTCCCAGGGTTCTCTGAAATTGTTTTTTTTCCTTTTCCCTTCCCTTCTTGGAACTATGTGCACATAACATGAATATTGGTTTGCTGCCTTCCTGGCACTGCCTGTTAATAGGAGCATTTACATGTAAGTTAGTTAGGCACAATGAAGCAGATTATTTCATTAGACCTAAGCTTAGATCCTAAATTATTACCTGAGTGGCTTTCTAAAAACTAACAACACTTAAGACTATACAACTGCAAGAAACAATTTTGCATGACTTTTGATCATGTGTGTGAATTTTTATATATCTTCCTATTTCAAATTTCAAATTTTTTTTTTATATATAAAACAGTTGTAAACCATTGCACTTTTTTTTTTCCTTACCTGCAAGGCAAAGGCATAATGTGCTAGTATGCATTGCATACTAGCACATTAAGTGAAACTTACCTGAAAGCGAAGCCTTCCAGCTTCCATCTTCACCCGCCTTGCTTTCGGATTTTCGGACTCCGGTTCTGTGATTGGCCGGAGCCGCAATAACATCACTCCTTCACGTCACGGCACAGGGCTCTGATAGAAGTGATGTCACTGGCTACATGTACAGTAAATATGTCCTAAACAGCGCACGTTAAGGAGAATTTACACTACCTATAGGTAAAATTCAAAGATAAAAGTTTACTTGCTCTTTAAGTGAAAAATAAAGTGTCACTTTACAGCTTAATATCTGCTGTTTCCTTCAGGACAAAAAAAGAAGACACAGGAGCAAGACCAGTTAGTCAGATAGGATCCAGCCACCCATGTCACCATAAGACTCAGTTCACACTAGTGCAGTTTCAAATGTGACTTGAGCCACACAGAATCGCATGACAATGGAAATGACAGCAATGCAACTGCTCACCGTGCAATTCTGAAAAAGGTTCCTTTACTACTTTGGTGCAATTCCAGCACAATTTTGGCTCCATAGAATATGCAAACCATTTCAAAGTAGCCTCCAATTTGCAATACATAACCGTACTGAAAGTTGGCTCAAAATTGGATTGCAGCAGTGTGAACCTAACCTTAAACATGAGCACTTGACTGGGCATCTATTTTACTTCTTTGGAAAGGGGAAGAGGTGAGTTGGGCCAGTACTGTTTAGCTCAGGAAGAAACGGTAGTGATTGGAACATGTTTTTTAGGCAACAATATTGTCTTTCTGGGTAGTCACCCACCCCACTCAGTGGCCACTGTCTGGGGGAATAATTTATAGGCAAGTTAGGAAAACTGCCCCAATTACTATTGTCATTTCTGCTCTCCCACCTCCACACATAAGTGGTGCCGATAGTGTGCCCTACCCACCTACTTTCCCATTTCTCCTCTCTATTGACACAAACGGGAAACATCTGGGCAGCAGAAGTTGGTTGGGTTGTACTTTCACTGCCTAACAACCTCTTATTTTCATTTCTGTGGACACGATTAATGTCCTTTTACCTCGCTTGATTTCTTTACCCAGTTCCTGCATGTTGTAAGGGAAAAAAAGTTCAAAGTGGTGTTTGTCAGCATGATTATAGTTTACTGAAACTGAAAACGGAGAAGTACCCCTTTCTAGTAATAGAGTTACTACAAAAACCGGTACCTGCTTCATGAAAGAAATGGCCTCAGGAATTCTATTTTAAGTTTCTTTCACCGATGACCTTTACAATATCAAATTTGTCACAAAGGTGGCATTCCATTGTAAAGGCTACTTTCGCATATACTTGCTTTTCTTGTGTATGCCTTATATACTTGTTTAAACCATTATTAAATAGTTTATTTCTATGCATTTATTATTGTAATTTTTTTTTTAAGACTGTCAGCCTTCAGAGCTTTACATGGACCACCCTGTATGGCTCTTTGGCTGCAGGCCAGCTATTTATTTTCTAATTTTTTACTTTTTAAAAATAAATAAATGTGTGTGTGTGTATGTGTGTGTATATGTATGTGTGTGTGTATATATATGTGTATATATATATATATATTATTCCAAAGGGTAGTGAGGGCACTCTAAGGTAAATGCCCAGATACTCACCCACAAAGCAATTCATACAAATTCAAAGCTACTATAGAGGCTCTCATGGGCCTCAATGACCAGGCTGCACTGCGTTACTTTAACTGACAATTGCTCGGTTGTGCGATACTGTACCTAAAATTTCCTACAATTGGAGCTTTCTTTTGGTGTTATTTGATCACCTCTGCATTTTTTTTCTTTTTCTTTTTTGCACCATGAACAAAAATAGAGCAACAATTTTGAAAAAAATATATATATATTTTTTGTCTGCTATAAAACATATCCAATAAACTGTAAAAAATTAAATTTCTTCACTAATTTAGGCCAATATGTACTCTGCTACATATTTTTGGTAAAAAGAATCCCAATAAGCGTATGTTGATTGGTTTGCACAAAAGTTATAGCGTCTACAAAATATGGGATATATTTATGAACCCTTTTTTTTTTTTTTTTACTAGTAATGCCAGCGATCAGCGATTTTTAGCGGGATTGTGGGGGACAAATCTGACACGATGTGACACTGTTTGGGGACCAGTGACACCAATATAGAGATCAGTGCTCAAAAAGTGCACTGTCCCTGTATAAATGACACTGTCAGGGAAGGGGTTAACATCAGGGGCGATGAAAGAGTTAAAGAGGAGTTCCACCCAGGGCTCTATTAAAAAAAAAAAAAAAATTTAAAAGTCAGCAGCTACAAATACTGCAGCTGCTGACTTTTAATTGGACACTTACCTGTCCCAGGGTCCAGCGATGCGGTGGATCGAAGCCCTGCTCGTCCCCCCCCTCCGCTCGTCGGCGCCGGCTTTTCAACTGTGGGCGCCGGGCTGTGGCTTCACAGCCTGGCACCCACTGCGCGAGCGGCGCCGCGCGCCGTGATTGGCCGCTCAATCACCTGGGACCTGTAATGGGTCCCAGATGATTGACAGGAGGGAGGGAGCAGAGCCGACCCCTTCTGTGCCGAGGGGGAAGTGATGTCACCAGCCCAGGCAAAGGAAGAGGCAGACTACGAGGCAACACCTAGCAACAGGCATTTAGAGGTAAGTTAAAAAAAATATATATCCAAATGTTTTTTTGTTTTTAGAATTTTTCAGGTATTTTTGTTTTTTTTGGGTGGAACCCCACTTTAAGTAAGCTCCTAGGGAGTGATTCCTAACTGTGTGGGGGATAGTTTAACTGGAAGAAGAGAGAGATCTGTGTTCCTGATTAGCAGGAAGACAAGATGACCAAAACTGCAGTGTTTATCCTCATGACACATTACAGAAAGCACCTCCATGGTTAACAGGACAGAGTTAAAATTAGACTTGGGAAACTTAACATTAATAAATCACTGGGACTTAGGGAACTCGGTCAAGTAATTGCCAGACCATTGTTCCTAGTTTTTACTGACTGGAATGGTACCAGCTGATTGGAGAAAAGCCAACGTAGCACCAATATTTAAAAAGGCCCAAAATACATCCCTGGGAATTGAACCATTTAGCCTAACATCAATAGTATGCAAGCTCTTGGAGGGGATGATAAGGGACTATATACAAGATTTTAGTAATGAGAAAGCAAACAGAATATTGGCATGCATTAAAAAGGGGATTTACTCCAGACATAAAACGATAATTTTCATACTCTACAAGACTCTGGTCCCGCCGCACCTAGAGTATGCTGTTCACTTCTGGGCACCAGTCCTCAAAAAGGATGTACTGGAACTGGAGCGAATACAGAGAAAGGCACCAAGCTAATAAAGGGTCTGAAGGATATTGGTTATGAGGAGGGATTTCAATTTACAAATACCTGGTGACCCCACAATAGGGATAAAACTTTTATGCGGAAGGGAGTTTAATCAGACACGTGGCCCCTCATTAAAATTAAAAGAAAAGAGGTTTAACCTTAAACTACGTAGAGGGTTCTTTACTGTAAGAGCGGCAAGGATGTGGAATTCCCTTCAACAGGCAGTGGTATAAGCGGGGAGGATCGATAGTTTCAAAAAAACTATTAGATAAGCACCTGAACAATCACAACATACAGGGATATACAATGTAATACCGACATATAATCACACACATAGGTTGGACTTGTGTTTTTCTTTTTTCAACCTCACCTACTATGTAACTATGTAAGTTCTTCCTCTCTGACAGACTGTCGTTCTGCCTCTCCAGTGAATGATTGGCAGGTCTCGGCAGCTCAGAGCTGACAACAGGTATCACATATAGGTACGTGATTTCGCACTTAAGGGCCACCCTGCCGCAGTACACGTACGTGGGGCAATCCTTAAGTGGTTAAATTACACACAGGTGGACTCCATTTACTAATTAGAGGACTTCTGAAGGCAAATGGTTCCACTAGTTTTTAGTTGGGGGCATCAGAGTAAAGGGAGTGAATACAAATGCACGCCACACTTTTCACATATTTTCCTTTCACCTCATAATTTGCCACTTTGCGTTGGTCTATCACATAAAATCCTAATAAAATACATTTACAATTATGCTTTTGGTTGTAACATGACCATGTGGGAAATTTCTATCTATAATATTCTAGATACTGGTATAGCTCCATCAAGATATATATATATATACATATATATATATATATATATATATATATATATATGTATATATATATATATATATATATATGTATGTATGTATGTATGTGTGTGTGTGTGTGTATATATATATATATGTATGTATATATATTATACATTCACATCAGTCCCTGTCCTCAAGGAGCTTACAATCTATATATTTTGTTGTTTTTTTATTTTTTTTTTATAAATTTGGACCGCAGCATTGTCAGTCTGGGGAAAGGGGAGTGTTAGATCTACCAGCAGATTTAGCTAAACTAAATAAATTGAAGCCAAACTCCAGCTCACAAGCAGTTGCATACAGCAACCGTTTTTTTTTCGTTTTCCCTTTTGGGTTAAAGGTTTTACATAAAGCAAAGCCGATCCCTGTAAGCACCCCTGTTAGTGGTAAATGGTTTCTCTCAGTACTCTGCTACATTTACAGGAGAGCTTGAGTTGAAAAACAGCAGACTTACTTGCAGGATCACCAGTTGAAAATAAAGGAGAGAGCTTAAAAAAAAAGAAAATGAATACAGCCACCACATCTAAGAATTGGTAAGCTGCAATATAATGTTTGCTTTTGGGTTTAATATCCCTTTATTGCTAACAGTTTGTCACTCCTGATTCTTCTATTTTCTTTACTACAATGTTTAAAATGTTGTTTTTCTGATGGTAGCCCTTGGCTAAATATATAATGTAGTATTCTGTCATGAGTCTACAGTCCAGAGTGACATTTTCTAGAAAGCTTTGTTGTGGATGTTGTGCATTATGTCTCTCGATCTATATTTCCTGATTTGGAAATAAAATATTGGTTTAATATGCCTTTGTTCCATCTTCTGTTTTGCATTAAGCCCTCCTGCACCAGTTGATATGAATCTTTTTCTAGCTTGTGAGCTGTACCTCATTTTCTCCATCAGTCTTTTGTGTGTGTGTTCCTGCTTGTGATTTGCTGCATATCACTCAGGCTCAGTGTTTATTTACATATCATCATTGCATGTGTACATGTTCAGTGCTGTGTGCTATAGAAGAAGGCAGCTTCAGGGTGACAGACAGCTGCCCAACAGCCACAAGGAGGAAGCTCGCTGAAGCTGAAAGCAGGGCTAAGATTTTCAAATGCTGTTCTACCAAAGAATGTACTCTAACTTTGTATATAAATGACACAGATGTCTGCATTGGTTGTCTTTTTCTTAGATTTTGTTCCCGTTTATTTCCACCTGAAGATCCTGTGAATAACACAACTCCTCCTGTCCTAGGGTTTTTTGCTCACTGTACTGTTTCCATGGCGGAGCAGCAGGACTACGGAACACCTCCCGTATCCATTATTCACCATAACATCAGGGGAGGTGTAGCTCTCCACACTTCTGTCACAGGGTGGCTATGCTTTTTCCTTTTCTTTGTGTATAGAAGGAACCATGGTTGCCACCCAGGCTTCATTTTATACCACTTTGCCTTTGTTTATCTCTATTACATTGGGGTTTATTAAATAAATAGTTTACATAAGCAATTGGATTGAGATCTGGAGCATTTGGGGGCCAAGTCAACAACTTAAATGCATTGTGTTCCTCAAACCATTCTTGAATTCATCAGCCAGAACACCACCTTCCATTACTCCATGGTCTGGTTCTGATGCTCACCTGCCCATTGTAGGCACTTTTGGATGTGGACATGTATCAACATGGGCATCTTGACCTGTCTATGGCTACACAGCCCCAAATACAACTAACTCTGATGCATTTGTGTGTTCTGACACCTTTCGATCAGAACCAGTATTCATTTTTTTTTTTTCATCTCTAGTAGCTCTTCTATTGGATTAGACCTCACGGGCCAGCCTTTGCACCCCACATACATCAGTGGCCATTGGCCACCCATGACCCTGTTACTGATTCACCAGTTTTCCTTCCTTAGACCATGTTCGGTAGGTCCTGTCCACTGCAGACTGGGAACATCCCACCAGAGCTGCAGTTTGGGAGTTGCTCTGACCAAGACCTCTATTCATTGGGATTTGGACCTTGTCAAAGTCACTCAAGTCCTTAAGCTTGCCCATTTTTTTTTCTACTTTCAGCACATCAACTGTAATGCTTTGTAGTGCAGTGTGTAGGTGTTATAGCTTTATGGATTAGGAGACCTCCATTCATACAGCTTTATTATAGTGTTGCTAGTTTTACTTTTTTTTTTCCCTACTTCCAGAGTTTTTGCCTCGTTTACTCCTACTTCACCAAACAGATAACAGCCGGTGTGCCTTTTTCTCCTTTTTTTTTTTTTTTGCTTGATGGAGCTTTTATTTGATTTGTTTTGTGTGTTTATTTGTGCAGTAAATGCTATTGGTAATATGGAGACCAGAACTGTCCTTGAGAAATGTGTTCTTCTAGTATGGGTGCAACTTTTCCAAATGACTTTGAATTAGAACAGTGAACCCTAGAAAGCTGCCGATGATCTGAGGCATCATAGTGATCAGCACAGCACTCCTAACGGCAGTTCACAGCAACAGTACTTAAAAATGCCAGAATTGATGATCTTCTATACATAAGCATTAATGAGAGCTGACAAGTGGAATTAACACAATAATGTGTTAATGATGAGGGTTTTTCGAAACATTAGATATGCAGAGATTTTGCATTTTGGTGGTTTTAAGGATTTTTTTTTGTTATTTTCCATTTCATTGTTACCTTTTTATCACAGTTCTATCCATAGCTGGGCAATAAATATGCAAATTCCTATTGTAGTAGGGAAAATGGCCACATATAGGAATTTATGTCAGTGTGCTTGGCCCTTTAATGGGCCTTATTTTAAACATTGCAATGCCCAAATATTCTGCCAGCCCTGGGAAAAGCTCTTTTAAACAGTAGTATTGGCAGGTTCTGAGCTGTAACTACATTGCAGATCTTTTTTTTTTCCATAGTAGAGAAAATAACCGCTTAATCTCTTTATGATTGGTGTAAACAATGAGTTGTAAACCCCAAGTCTGGCTAGTCTTTTAAGTGCTATTTTGCATATGGCAGAATTGCCTGGTTGCAACATTCATACGTGTTTGGTTTTTTTTTGTTTTTTTCCCTTGTTTGGAACACCTAACACCATCTGGCTTCATCATTAGCAAAAACTTCTATAGTCTATAGCTGACCTTTTATATAGATCTGTGAGTGGTGAGACTGGTCATTCTTTGTAAGCACTTCCTGTGTGAAGGTAAACAAATGCTAGGGATAGATAACAGCAGATCAGCTAGGGGTGCCACCTCATCCCTTTTAAACCTGGACATATTAATTCCACAGGTTCTGTGGCTGATTAAGGTGGTAATTAAACTCTGTGCCTTATCTGCATTTAATTAGCCTCAGAACCAGTGTAATTCAAAGGTGTTGGGGTTTAAAGGGATGAGGTGGCAACCCTATGATCAGCCCGTCATTCCAAGCCTGTCTGACTAGCTAGCTGTTTCAGATCTTCACAATTCTTCCCATCCTACAGACGATTCTGAGCTTCCGTGACATTCTTCAGTTTAAACAGATCAATTCGGCTGCAGTTTTCTTGTCATAATGAACAGTTTTGCAGTACAAAGCCCATTGATTTTCTCTTCGACTTATTCACAGCCCCAAGAATCAGTTAGTGATAGAGTCAGCACAGGTGTTTTACTCTCCATAAATGGTTAAAATGTATTTCCACTTTTGAAGCCAAATTGGGATAACACCTTACTCTATGGAAGCCTTCATTTTCTATGTAATGTGAAGTATGGGACTGGGAAGTTATTAGAACCAGGGCTTTTTTTTCTCAGAGAATAGGTGCAGGAACTCAACCATACCCGCCACACACACATACCTGCCAAATGGCATCAAATAGTAGCTCTTCCCTCTGCATACAACCCCCTCCCTCCACTGCCCTCATCTTCTCCCCCCTCCTTAAAAAGCTCCACCATCTGTCATATGTTTTACCTTTGTTGCAATATTAAGATGAAACACCTATCTGGCTGTAGTACCTCCCAGCATACTATACTATACTACAGTCACTTGCAAGGGAGATCATGCAGTAAGGAGCATCAACAACTGGTCACCAGGGGAAAAAATGGAGACCACAGAGGGTGCAGCCTAACATGCACCCTCTCCTGCCCATGACTGCACTGAACCCTGGGTACCTGTTCTGTATCTCCCTTGTCCCTGTCCGGCACTCAGTGGGATCTGCGCAGGAGATCTGACCTGTGGGAGCTACTGGGAGATAAGCTATCACTTGTAAACATAGAAGCTGGACTTCAGTGTTAGGCTGGATTCACACCTATGCATTTTTAGTGCTTTTTGCATTTTGCAGATTTGCACTGTAGTCCATTTAACATGGTTTCCTATGGAACACGTTCTGTAGTGCAAATCTGCAAAATGCAAAAAGCACTAAAAATGCATAGGTGCGAATCCAGCCTTACCAAGTGATAGTGGTGAGCAGGGAGCAGAAGACCTGAGCCAGAGGTGGTGGAACCGAGTTCCCCCTAGTTCCTGCTGAAAAAAAGCCCTGAGTTAGAACTAACCCTGGCTGTACACTGCTGGCAGATCTTCATTGTTCATTGTAAAGTGGATGTGCACATTGTCTGTCCTGTCCTAATGGTGAGTTAAAGATTTGAAGGTACATTGCAATTTTAATCCCCATTCACACACAGCCCATACAGCTTGAAGAGCCATGTGCTTATGCAACTGGGAGTGACAGGTTTTTGTGTACAGCCGCCTGTACAAATCAATGACAGGCTGCGGCTGTACACGTGTCATCTGAGTTTTCGCATACAGGGATGGATGAGCAGCACTGGGTGAAAACTGTGTCCAGGGCCACTCACCTATTAACTCATTGTTAGGTTGTAAAGGTAGAAATACACTTTGTTCTAGTGCTTTATATTTACACCTTTTATTGGTTGAACTGGATTGACCTGTGTCTTTATTTCAGCCAGACTAACTATGTAACCTGTCTGGTACTCTTATTGTATGATTTGTGAAAAGATGCATGTAAATATTTGTTGTCTCTATAGAAGTGATAACCAGCCAGTGCTATAAAATTTGTCTCCTGTTTAATATTACAGCTTACCAATGGCTTTTTCTTTCCCTTTTTTACATTGGGTGATCCAGCCATTAACATTTCTAAGCCTCTAAGTCAGGGGTCTCAAACTGGCGGCCCTCCAGCTGTTGCAAAACTACAAGTCCCATGAGGCATTGCAAGGCTAACCGTTACAAGCGTGACTCCCACAAGTAGAAGAATGATGGGACAACAGTTTGAGATCCCTGGTCTAAGCCTTAAGCCTCATACACACGATGAGAATATCGGACCAATTATCGTCCAGGTTTTTTTACGTGCTAATCTCCTATCGAAAATGAAGTGGTTACTAAAGTTACAAAAATTCTTGTATGACAGAATACAACTTTGGAAGTGATGGAATTACAGTACAATACAATTACTGTAACTAAATTTGCTAGTCTTTAGTTTCCAAGCATTTTTTTTTAGACAAATACTGTACCAATTATACAAAAATCGGTCATTCTAGTATCATACAAGAGAAATTTTCATGTTTGTCCCTTCAAATAATTTTGGATGAACTGTCATGATCGGCTCTGAAAAGCTGTGTACTAACAATCAGATTATCGTACAATCAATTCAAAAGCGATTTTTTTTTTTTTGTTTTTTGGCCAATTTTCTGATCGTGTGTATTAGGCATAAGGGTGTCTCCTCTCTGGATGGAGGAGCAACCGAGAACACCCTTGGACAGCAGCATTGCCAACCTTTGAGAAGGTAGCGTTAGATGCACTAGCAATTTTAGTTTGACTTGAACAACAAAGTAAAGCTAAACGCCAACTTAAGCTGGATACACACTATTTATCTTAAAACATTTTCCTTTACAGTTACCAAAACCATATAATATGAGGTCAGACCTAAACATTTTCAATTTGGATGCAATCAGACAGGCCCTTGCACTAAATAGTTGAAGGTAAATCGAAAGGAAACCAAACAACATAAGTTGTATAGTGTGTATCCAGCTTAACATGTTTAAGCAGTTACAGAAAGTTTTCTCTCTATTTGGGTTTTTCATAAATAAAGATAAGCTGTCGTATGTCATCCTGGGTCATCATATTGTCTGTATTAAAATTTGCTCCAATGCCCTTACTGCCACTTTTGTTGTACAACTTGGTCTGTTCAAGGTAGTTAAAAAATAACAGACCAAGCTGTCCAGCAAACGTGGTAGTTGCAGGTACAAAAGCCAGCTTTAATTAATTTTTATGCAAAAGGAAAAAAAAATTTCTGTAATGGCTTAAAAAGTGTTAGCTGGAGTTCAATTTGTTAGTCAATTCCATCTAAATTTGCATCTTAGGTTTGGCCGTACACAATTTGAATCTCGGAAGCCATCACAGTTTGAAGTGTCAGAAAAAAATGTTTTACTATCCAAAGTTAAAACAAAAGATTTAATAGATGGAAAGATGAAAAAATGACTGAAGGTCCACTTTAAGTAATGTAACAACAATGGTAATATACCTACAAAAGATGAAAACTGACCAGGTATATAGACATTGTGATTGTGCTATAAAAGAAAAAAAGTGCAGGCAAATCTTTTCATCCTGCACAATCCAAGAAGGCAATACAGCTAATTTGAGCATTACTTGCATGCAAGGGTTAGCAAGGGTATGGCTATGCTGAGGGCAATAATAAAGTATTCCAACTTGATGGATAATCTGTGTGAGCTGCACTGACCCATCCTCTTTACTGTGAAGACAAGGAAAATGGGTAGTTCCCTGGACACCCACTAATAACACCTGCTGGCTGGAGCTGGCCATAACCCTATAGGTTTTTGTTTTTTTTTCAATTCTGCTAACAGGTTTCTCAGTTCCACACTATACAGTGCAGATGGACGAATTTGCCACTGAGGCCATTGTATTTTGATAGTCGGCCCTTTTTGGATGACCGGTGTCTGCCAGGGTTCTTTGATTTTCTAATTGAGGAATGTCGGGCGGTAGGCGGCCAACAGGCCACTCACTGAGCCGATCTTCTCAGGAATCAACTAAAGTTTGTACAGTGAGTGCCAGGTTAGGTTTGCGAGAGCCCTGCGGATGTTCAAAGATGAGCAGAATGTTTTTTTGCCTGTGTTTCTCTGCTGGTCTATGGCATTCAGAAACCAGCCAAAAAATTCCCAGTGTATGGCCAGCTTAGAATTTAGTAGAAGTAACTTCTTTGTCCAAGCTCAAGGTTCTCAGGTTCACTTTCCTCACAAAGGTTAGACTTGGCTTTCTTTCCATCCTCCCCCTCCTTCTGTTGGCTAAGTGCAGCTTTCTTTACCTCTGGGAATCGCCAGACATCACAGGAGGAGGCAGAACTTAATGTTCTTGTTAACCTTTTCAGTGCTAATAGATCGTCTAGTAGAATGGAATTGGTCTACTGGCAAACAATGGGTTTCATACCAGAAAGTATAGGATGTTAGTATATGTTTAGGAATGCTAAAAAGATGAGCAAGTAGAAAAATTTCTGAAAATGCATGCATCTGAAACTCGTGGTATATATAAAATGAACATTTCTCATTTCTACTCAGTGTTTACACTTCTTATATTAAAAGTTAGAGATTTTGTAGAAACAGTTGTCATCTGATACAAGTCTAATAGCCAGTGTTTCTATTCCAATCTCCTAATCTCCATTTAAGCAAGATCACACTACACTAAGGGCTGGTCATACACAGAGCACATTTCTTAGACCATGGGTTGCAGGAAAGAAATTCACTTGATTACCCCATCAACACAGTGTTCCTCTTGTCAGGCCATTGTCTTCTCGCCATTGCGATAATCTCAAGTGAATCCGGCAGGCTGGTTGTACCCAAGTTAATCAATCAACTTGGTACATTCAGCCTGCCCAATAATGGTTTGAATCTTGGTCGGTTGCTGCTGAACCAGCTGAGATTCGAACAGTGTATGGCTGACCGAAGGCAGCCCATGCATTCATCTTCCTTTTTTTTTTTTTTTTTACAAAGAAAAAAAAATATATGATTTCCTACATTCAGTAAGGATGGGGGAATCCTCCCGCTGTGCTAGTGTGTTCTGATGGTGGGGAGACTTCAGCGCAGTTAGAATACAATGATCAGTGACGACGGCTGTAGCTGGTAGATCGACTTCTTTAGAATCAGAGTGCCCATACATAAGCGACTGAATTCCGATCCACGTATGGCTGGCTTAAAGTGTTACTAAACCCAGTAGTATAGAAATAGTTCATCTGCCCCCCCCCCCACCCCCCACAGTGCCCACAGCTTATAAATCTTCTTTTTACATTAAAATATTGCCACTAAATACCTTTTTTGGCTGCTCTGTATACCACGGTCAGTGATAAACTGCACAGTTTCTCCAGTGCTGAGAGTTTGGGTAGGAGGAGATTTCCACTTCAGCCTGTATACACACCCACATGTTTGATGTCAATATCATGTGACCTGGCTATCTCTGAGAACAAGTAATTATTCTCTCCAGCATAAAAGACACAACTGAGCATGTGCAGGTTGGCTACTCCTGACTCTGTTACTGTAGCTGGCTTTCCAGAGATAGAAAGTGCAGGAAGGGAAGGATCTGTGCATACAGGATAAAACCGCTTATTTTACACAATGCACCCCTTAAGTTCCACAGTGAGTGTAACAAGCATGCTATTCTGCATATACAGAAAGATTTTACTGTTGTGGGTTTAGTAACACTTTAAGTTTGGTTGGTTGGCCAAATGACTTATATGGTGTCATTTGTGATCTAAGTTCTCATGTATAATCTAATGAATGACATCTGGTCTGTCAGTAGTGGATCAGATTTCACTATTCTGCTCTGCTGTTTCCAAGAGATTACCTCTTTTTTCTTTTTATTCAAAAGGTCCAGGGGGAGAAAAAAAATTGTATAGGCTGTCATGGAACACTTTTTCTAATCTGTACTAACTTAAGGTGTTTTCAAAATGCTTAAGCATTGTTTGTGTAGTTTGTATAGACTTAGTAAGAAAAAAAAAAAGTATACTATTTATGTATTTTCTGATCTTAATGTTTTCTTTTAGGGTGTACTCTGGCCTGATCAGCAGTAGTGTATCTTTAGTCTGGGTTTACACTTGTGCGCTTAGACATTTCATGTGATTCACACTGCACTGCTGAGCAGATCACATGTGATGTCTGTGCAATGCAAATTCAGCCACACCGATTGTATGGCTGAATTCCCATCCCATTCGCACCAAAATGGCGCAGGACCCTTTTTTTTAGTTTGCACTGCAATCGAATCGCATGGATGTACACACCTCCAGCTCATGTGATCCGATTCCTGCACCATTTGGCAGTTCGCAATGTGATCTGCGAACCCATCTGGGGGTGTATTGACACCCGCAGCAGGTTGGAAATGAGTGTGAACCGCCGGCAGGTGACATGCGATGCGGAAACCTGCGCTGGAATTGCGCTGTTCCCACATCGCATATATGTGAACCGGCACTAAAGGTATACCCCTGTGAGATGGGCAGTAGTGTATAATGTTAAAGGTATACTGTGGTCAGATAAGTATTTTTATCTTTTTACATGTATGCTCTAGGTCAGACAACAAACATAGCCATTTAAATCATCTCAGTAACTCTCCAAATTTTCATCTGAGCACTGTGTATATGCCCCAAGCCACTACATTCTGCTGATCTCTGTGGTCTTTGCTAACCTTATCTCCTGACACTTCTTGTTTTCCTTTGGAAAATACAAACTCGGAAATCACAAGTTCCTTAATCTACTCATATATAAATGTAGAGATGAAAACTCATCTCTTCAAAGAAGCCTATCTGGCCCCCACCTAACAGTTAATAACTTGTACCTTCCCTCTTAGATTGTAAGCTCTAAGGAGCAGGGCCCTCTGATTCCTACTATATTAAAGTGTAATGTATTTGTACCGTCTACCCTCAAGTTGTAAAGCGCTGCATAAAACTGTTGGCGCTATATAACTCCTGTATTTATAATAATTTATTTTATTTTGCACACCTATTCTTATTATACACCCTTCAGGACCTACCCTTTCTAATTACTAGAGGATCTTGAACACGTTAACTTATCTAAACAAGTGTTTTTTTTTTAGTTTTGTTTTTTTATTTTGACAGAATTTAATTGTTGGAACGTTGTTCTGTTTTACTTATTGTCTTTTTCACTCATTTTAGTTTTTAAATTGTACCACATTATTACTGTCTGTGCAGTGTTATGTGGCCTGAAAAGTTTGTAACCCTGAGCAGTTTAATTATATTTACACACTTTGCATTTTACTCACTTTTTTATGTCTGTTTACTCTCCTTTGCCCTAGAATGTGGATGACCTATGACCTGTCAGTATGGGTGGAAAACCTGACCATTAGCTTTCTCTTAAACACATTGTGGCTTTGTATATAGAGAAGTAGAAGTAAATTGTCCATAAAAAGGTGTTGAACACCAGATCGTCAGAAGAGCCACCACCTTTTTTATTTGTTATTTTTATTTAGCAGCACAGAACTGCATTGTCTATGATGTGAAGGATTCATTGTTTGCTCTAGAATGATGGCATGTCCTAGAGATATCCTGAAATTTGCTTTTGAAAAAGGAAAAAATATGTAAAAGCATTTGATGCTAAATGAATGTACATCGCGATCTTACACTTGCACTGTTTCTCTTAACCTCTGTATAATTGTGTGTATTCATGATAAGTAGTGCATTTATAGGTTAATGTTAAATACAGTTTTTACCTACAGATCATGATAATGTTAATTTAATGAACGCCTTTTCTTACCCTGCTTTTATTTTTGCATTGCTCACAACTTATTGTTTACTGGCTGTTTTGTATGTCTGGGTGCCATCCTTTTTAAATGACTTTGGCATTATCATGAAAACATATATACTGCCTGCTCTGTCACCGAATGTAAGAACATATAGCAGAATCCCCACTAAAAAACAAAGCATTTTTACTTACCTCGGCAGCAGGTGAGGTTTCAAAATTTCTCTTCTGGAAGAGCTCTGGGGGTCGCTGCAATCCAGTAATACTATGTCCATTAGTGTCATAGGGATCGGTAGGAGGAACTACAGCTTCACGCAAGGGACACACCAAGACATGTTGGATAGTGGTGCCCCCTGGAGCTCTTCAAGAGAGCAATGTTTCTACACAATGCCCACCAGAGGGGTGCAAAGAAAGCATCTTTTGCGGAGTACTGCTGCTGTATTATTACACCTGGTAACTGGATTACATTAAATTGGAACTTAATCTATATGGATTCCTAGGAATCTTGCCATAATGTGCAAGTATACAAACCATGCAGGGCCCTCTGATTCCTCCTGTATGAACTGTATTGTAACTGTACTGTCTGCCCTCATGTTGTATAGCGCTGCGCAAACTGTTGGTGCTATATAAATCCTGTACAATAGTAATAATACTTGCGCATTATTGCATACTTGCCACTCAAAGTGCCCTCCAGCGATATGACACTCATACACCCCCTGGTCTTCCTGGTGTGGTCGTCTTCTGGTTTCAGTGTCTTGGCCATCCTGATTGGATGACCTGGGATGACGTAACTTCAATGCATTGGCGTTTTTGTCCTGGCTCTCATAATGAGATTTATGGCATCAGTGACCTACAAAACTTATTATTTCAGAAAAGCCTCCCTACTAACAGTTTTTCTTCCAAAAGGGTTTAGTTCCTTCCCAATTTATACCCCAGTATGACCTCTTGTTTTTCCTTAGCACATTTCTGTCCCATTGTGTCCTCTCTTTCTGCAGGGTTCTTAAAGTGTAACAAAAGGCAAAATGTGTTTGTTCTTTTGTTTTTGGATAGAGTGGAGGGGGATTAGATCACCTGTCAGGTTTTTATTGCAGTCTGTGCCCCCATTAGGGAGATTCACCCTCTTTTTGTCCTGTTTACCATTATAAGTCTAAGTAAAATTAAGTCCAAAAATTTTGGGTTTGCCCCCAGAAAAGTAATAGAGGGGAAATTGTTCCAATGGAGACACATATTCTCATTACCTGGGGGGTCAAGACATTACCTTCATTTTCAGAGATTTCCTCCCACTTCCTGTTTTAGATTTGGTACAGGAAGTGAGGGAAAATGTCCCCAATCAGACACCGATAGCAAAACAATATGTTAGGGGTAATAACCCTCCCTTACTCTATCCAAAATCTAAAAAAAAAAAAAATTTGCCTACAGTTCTGCTTAAGGGTTCTTTCACACGGAGAATCCGTATGTCCGTTTTTCATCCTTCCGTTTTCGGATGAAAAACGGACATACATGTATCCCTATGGAGCGTCGGATGTCAGCGGTGACATGTCCGCTGACATCCGACCCGCTCTGATCCGAAAAGTGTAGCGGAGGAAAACTACTTTTCCATCCGTTTTCGGATCGGTTCGGGTGACGACGGACTCTGACTCGGGTGACGACGGTTCGTCATCATCCGATCCCCCATAGGGGAGAGCGGGGCTCTGACAGGTCCGTCGCTGCACAGTGTGCAGCGACGGACCTGTCATCTGCCTACTCAGCGGGGTTCGACAGACGAACCCCGCTGAGCAAGCGGGTGTTCACGGGGCGGATCATCACTGATCCGTCCCATGTGAAAGAGCCCTAAAGGATAAGTTCATCTTTTAAGAAAAAATAATAAATGCACTTTTTTGCAGATTGTAGTGTTATTTTTTGTTTCTGAAGCATTGCACCAGGGATCAGCAGATCGCTGGTGCCATGCAGGTCTCCTGCAGACCTGTCAGTGTATCTGTGTGCCCGGGACTTGTAATTTTCCATTCACAGAGGACTGTGAATGAGTGATGCTAGCAGCTGGGACCCCCACTAGCTGTCAGAGGGGGGATGGGTGGGAGAGATCCATACTAGCTGTCAGAGGGGGGTAACGGGGGGAGGGGGGCGGCGGCGGCGGCGAAGATCCCCACTAGCTGTCAAATCGAGGGGGGGGGGGTGACCCCAGTAGTTGTCGGAGGGGGGAAGTGGGGGCCTGTCCATTTTGTAACATGTTACACCAGGCATATGGGTATTACATATAACATGTTACGAAAGGTAAACTTATCCTTTAAAATTTCCAACCAAATTTTTGCCATGGTCTTGCCAATGAACTGAACGCTAACAAAGCGATGATATCACACAGATTTTCAGAACCACAGTGTTCATAGGGATGTCTAAAATACTGGATGTTTATAACCATACAGGTAGATAATTGTTTTCCTTACAGAAAACTATAAAACGTGGTTTATAGGTTTACCTTTTACATATGCTAACGTTAAAATGTGTGGTGTATAGAAGGCTTGTGTTTGTGTCTGCCTTTCTTCTCCAGCTAGTAAAGCAAGAATCCCTAGAAATCTGTGAATACTGGGAGAAATGGCTCATTTTATACCCAGCAGGCAACCATTGTGGGAGACTGCAGATGCACAGAGTCCAAATATTCAATCTGAAAACTAGAATGAAGTAAAATATACTCCTTTTATTCTTTTCACATGAGTAAATATAGCATTTTTTAAGCTCCTTTAAAAAAAAATGCTGCTTCTAGAGGAGTTTAGCATTTTGCCTGCAGAAGCAGCTCAGTGTTGACGTATGTGACCATGCACATTAGGACGTTCTGATCGGTGTTTCTCAACCTTTTTTCAGTCAAGGCACCCTATAAAATTATGGACAGTCTCAAGGCACCCCATTTTAAAATGTAAAAAACAATTTTAATAGTTTTACACAATACATCAACAGCCACACATAGGACACCCAGCGTTAGAGGTTATTTATTCTGTTACTGACTAGTATTCCAATGTTTCTCTTCTCCCTCAGTTTTTCTCTATCACTCAACGAATGTGACCCCAGCACAGACAGAGAGGGACAGGGGAGAGTCATTGGTTGTTAGGACGCCGGTGGCTAGAAGGTTATAATGGTGCACGATGAAAACCTGTGGCTTTGTGTAAATAAAAGGCAAGCTTCATCCATCTGCTGGCTTGTATACAGTTTGGGGCAATTTTTAGGCATTTTGCCAAGGCACCCCTGAAGAAACCTCAAGACACCCCAGGGTGCCTGGTTGAAAAAGGCTGGTTTAGAGGCATATTTTAAGCTCCACGTTTAACTAATTGCTGACCGCCCACCGCAGTTGTACTGCGGCAAGGTGGCACGGCTGCACAAATTGACGTACCTGTACGTTATCTCGTGCACTAGCATATGTGGGCGTGCTGGAGGGGGAGCCAATCAGTGGGTCCAGTGGACGAGATGTCAGCCGGCCACCTGCGATGGTTCCCTATAGAGGCAGAATGGGGATCTGCCTATGTAAACAAGGCAGATCACCGTTCTGATGGGGGGGCACAGAGATCTTGTCTTCCTGCAAAGCAGGAACACTGATATCTGTGTTCTCCCAGTCAGTCCATCCCCCACAGTATTAGAAAACACTCCCAGGGAACACACTTACCCCTTGGTCACCCCTGGTGTTAACTCCTTCCCTGCCAGTGTCATTAGTACAGTAACTGTGCATAATTATAGCACTGATCACTGTAAAATTGTTAGTGGTTCCCAAAAAGGTGTCAGATTTGTCCACCGTAATGTCGCAGTCCTGCTAAAAATCGCTTATCGCCGCCATAAATAGTAAAGAAAAAAATCTAAATTCCATAAAAATACCCAATAGTTTGTAGACACTAGAACACTTGCGCAAACCAATCAGTATACACTGTTTGGGATTTTTTTACCAAAAATATGTAGCTGAATACATATTAGCATAAATTGAGGAAGACATTTGATCTTTTACATTTTTTTTTTATTGGATATATTTTATAGCAGAAAGTAAAACATATTATTTTTATTTTTTTTTCAAAATTGTTGCTCTGTTTTTGTTTATAGCGCGAAAAATAAAAACCGCAGAGGTGATCAAATACCACCAAAAGAAAGTTCTATTTGTAGGGGACAAAATGACATCAACTTATCTGGGTACAGCGTTGCACGACGGCACAATTGTCAAAGTAGCGCAGTATCATATTGCAAAAAAGGACCCGGTCAGGAAGGGGGTAAAACCTTCCGGTCCTTAAGTGGTTAAAGGTGAGAAAAAAATGAGCAGCTTTCTGGCAGAAAAATGCTAAATGTTCCTAAACACCTGTACAAAAACGCTGTATATTAGTGGGGTTTTTTGGCCAAAAGAACTGGCGTTTTTTTTAAGCCCGGTGTGAATTGACCCTAAAGTTTTTTTTTTTAGTCTCATTTTAGCTGATGATTTAACAGTTTAAAGACATTTAAAAGAAATGATGTTCTTCATGCCGATCTCGGGTGAGAAAAGCAAAATGTACAAGCTTTTCCAGGGGCTACAATACTATTGTTAAAACATTCTGTAAAAACTGTATTTTGACCTTTGTAAGACTGCAAAATGCCCCGTTACCTTATAGAGAGGACCCGCTGCCAGGAGTGAGGGCTGTTAACGAGACACCAAACTCTGGAAACCATCAAAGTCTTGTTTTACTCTGTTATTTATTAAGACTGCAGGAAATAAAGCCAGACCACCAGTGGTATAACGATCCCAGCTGGGCCTGAATGCAGCCATAAACAATGGCC